>VZRS01006287.1:0-16118 GCA_013398055.1 Ifrita kowaldi | reverse complement strand
TGGGGGAACGATGTCTGCCCCCGAAACTGCCCCTGAGCATCCCTGGAGGACCGCACACACAGTATCCCCCTGCAAATCGCTCCTAAATATCCTTATGGTGCCCCCCACAGCATCCCTGGCCCCCTCCGAGTATCCCCTTACATCTCCTCACAGCATCCCCCCAAAGGCCGCCCCAAAGCACCTCCCTATAGCGTGACCCCAAAGCATCTGCCTCACGAGTCTGCCCCCCTGAATGTCTCCCCAAAACTCCCTCAAAGCCTCTTTCTGCAGCATCTCCCAACCCCCTGCCCTGTACTTTGTCTCCCCCAAAGCATCTCCCTCCCCCTGGGACAGGATGCTTGGAGGCATCGACCCCTTTGGGGGGCCAGGAAACCCCCGGGGGGGTGGGCGGTGGCTCACTGGGGTGATGAGCTTGGCAGGCCTCAGGAGGGGGGTGGGAAATGGCTCCGGGCATCCTGCCTCACATCCCGCTGCCCTATTCAGCGATGCCCGGGGAACTAGCGCTAATTGGCATGGAGTTGGAACGAAGCCTGGATGCCACCGGGCTTCGTTTTAGAGCCTGGGAAGAGGAAAAAAAAAAAGCGGGGGGGAGCTCCTTTGGGGTGGGGGTTCAGCTTTGCAAAATACCCCTCCAAAAGAAAACCCCAGATTAATGGGGTGTTCAGAGCCCAAAATCCCATTGGATTGTCCTTGGAGGGGATGGCAAACCTTAGCTGGGCTCGATGGGGTGACGCCCCCCACCTCAAGTGTGTCCCGGGGACTGGGAAAACATGGAACTGGGGGTCTGTAACCGGGGAAAAATTGCAAATCTGAGTGGTTTTTCCTCAAATAAATGTCAGCTCGAGGCCGCCGAGGAGGCGAAAGCCACCAGGACACAGGGCTCTATTGAGAAAGGAAAGAACAAAAAAAAAAAAAAAAAAAAAAAAAAAAAAAAAGAGAAAAAAAAAAAAAAAAAAAAAAAAAAAAAAAAAAAAAAGAAGAAGGGAAAAAAATAAATTAGCCGGGCGAAGCGCCAAGCCGGGAGCTCCGAGGGACGTGCCCAGAGTGGGGAAGCGGAGCAATTCGGGGGGCGAGCCTGCCCGAAATGTGGGGAGCGCCGGCTGCCCCGCGGGGCCACCCCGCTCCCCCCTGCTTGCTGCCGGTGACCTGGCTTCTGGCGCTGCATGCAGGTAGGGAGTTTTCCCATTTTTCCACGGTTTTCCCGTTTTTTCCATGGGTCTTGGGGGTATCCAGATGGAGGATGAGGGCCGGGGGGGTGATGAGGGTGGTGATGCCCTAAGGGGGGGTTTGGAGGGAGGGTTGTCGCGCTGTGGCGCGTACCCTCGGCTTGGGAGCTGGGGAAAAGGGGGTAAAATTGGAAACGAAAACTGGGGAAAACACTTTTCTGGAGCCAAGCGGGTCCTGATGTGGGAGAGGATTTGGCACCGCCCCCACCCTGAGCTTCTCCCCATTTTTTTTTTTCTTCCCCGAACCCCCTTTTTCCGTAATTTTTTAGCATCTCTGAATCTTTTCTCCTACCGATTCTTCAGCTTTCCTTAAAAACTCATTTTTCACCCCATTTCTAGGCTTGCCTCATCCCGTTGCAACCCAGGTTTTCTCCATCATTTGTTCCCTAAATTCTCACATTTTGGAGTTCAGTGAGCCCTAAACTGCCCCATCCCAGTTTTGGCAACACAGAAAATCACCTTCAACAATTTTGCTCCATTCTGCCAAAGTTTGCACCCAAAAGTAGCCCTGAGGAGGCCCCATTTCCCTTCAGATGAGGAGGATGGATGCAAAACAAAATCAGCTGGGTTCTTTGCTGGCTTTGATTGTGACCCTAAAAAACAGCCAGGGCTGAGGCCACGGCACCCGAAAAATGCTGCAGGGCATTAAAAAAAAAAAATTGGCTTTTGTGCCACAAAATAGTGTGAAAATGAGGATTTTTGGTGGGATTTTTTCAACAAAAGCCATTGAAAAAGGCCAGGAGATCTCCATTGCTAAGCCAAGGATGCTGTAGGAAAAGGGAACATTTCCTTATTTATTAACGAACTCCCAAATCTTTCATCCAGAGCGGAGAAAAAATTAGGAATAGGGTGAAAAAAAGGGAAGAAACAGTTAAAGAGCAGCGGTTTGGTGCACGGGGAGGGGGCAAGGATGTGTTAAAGGCCACATCCCCATCCCATGCCTTGGCCCTCCCTGTGGGGGGGTCCCCTAAATTTGGCGAGTCGGGGCATGTTTGTGGGGCCAAGCGCGGCGCTGCCGGGGAGGACGGACGGACGGACGCTGCATACCAATAGGTCCCATGACTTTTCGGGCTTGTTTAAGGCCTTTCTTGCTCCCGCTTCACCCTGCCCAGCTGGTTTTCCCACTCTGCCCTCCTCTTCAATATGGGGTTTGTTCGCTGTCAGATGACAGTATCCGTATGGGGGGTCCGTGGATGGGACCTCTGGGATGTCGAGAGGGGGATGCTAAGGTATTTTTGGGGAGGGAGAATGTTCTGGGTAGTCCCCTCCCCCCAAAAAATCATGTTTTTACACTTTTTCCCTGCCTTTTTTTGGCTTAAAACCAGCAATGAGGAGCAATGCACGTGCACCAAATCCCGTGATGCAGTTTTGCGTCTGAGGGGGCTTTGTCTGGACAGGAGCATCCAATGGGGATGAGGGTGGGATACAAAATCCTTCCCCCACACCATTTTTTGGGGAATTAAAGTATCTTTGCAAAGCACTGCACTGATCTGAGCACTGGTGTCTCTCATTCCCCAGGCAGCTTTCGCAGGGCAATGATACAGCTTTGCCAAGGGTTGCCTCGACCTGCCTCCCACCTCCTGCATTTTTGGGAATGATGTGGGCATTTTTGCAAAGGGTTGCATCAACCTGGCTGCAGGAGCACTCCCCCTGCATTTTTGGGTGTGATGGATGAATTTCTGCAATGGGTTGCACTGACCCAGGTGCAGGAGAGCTCCTGCCCAAGCCCTGCACACTTTGGAGGGCACCACATGCATTTTTGGGGGAGCATTGCATTAACCCAGCAGCAGCAGGTCTGCCATCCACACCTCCCCCTTGCATTTTTGGGGTGATGCATGCCTTTTTGCAAAGGGTTGGTTGCATTGACCTGGCTGCAGGAGCATTCCCACCCCGAATGCAGCTTTGGGGGGTGATAATGCATCTTTGCAGAGGGTTGCATTGACCCACCTCCCGTGCCCAAAGCAATTTCGGGGGTGATTCTTTGATTTTTACAACACGTTGCATTGATCTGAGAGCAGGAGGGCTCCTACCCCTCACGCACTTTTGGGGTCATGCACGTGTCTTTGCAAACGTTATGGAGCCAAGCTGGGCACCTTGGGGGTGCTCAGCACAGCTCCAGCTTGGGGTTTCCTTGTTTTCTCCATGCTCAGCACCCCCCTGTCTCTCCCCACCCCAAGGTCTGCTGGCAGGGGTGAACATCACCAGCCCCACGCCGCTGGTCCGTGGCACGGCGGGCAAAGCGGCGCTGCTGTCGGTGCGCTATGCCAGCGCCAGCGCTGACAAGCCGGTGGTCAAGTGGCAGCTGAAGCGGGACAAACCCGTCACCGTCGTCCAGTCCATCGGCACCGAGATCATTGGCAACCTACGGCCCGACTACCGCGACCGCATCCGGGTGCTGGAGAACGGCTCGCTGCTCATCAGCCCCTTGCAGTTGGCTGATGAAGGCGCTTACGAGGTGGAGGTGTCCATCACCGACGACACTTTCACCGGCGAGAAGACCATCAACCTCACCGTGGACAGTAAGGGCAAGAAGGACATCCAGTGGAGACTGGGTTATCCATGGGATGTCTTCCCTGGCCACATTTTGGGAGGGCTTTCTCCAACTGGGAGGTGGTTTTGGGGGTTTCGCTACCCTGTGCAGCCAAGTTGGTGGGGTTTTGATGTCTCTCTTCCTGTCCCCTGAGCCCATCCATCCACTGAGTTGTGGCATCACCATGGTTCCCCTACTTGCCCACAGTTCCCATCTCAAAGCCACAAGTGCTGGTGGCCTCCTCAACGGTGCTGGAGCTCAGTGAGTTCTTCACCCTCAATTGCTCCCACGAGAATGGCACCAAACCCACCTACACCTGGCTGAAGGATGGGAGGCCGCTGAGCAACGACTCCCGCCTGCTCCTCTCCCCTGACCAGAAGATCCTCACCATCACCCGTGTCCTCATGGCTGATGATGACGTCTACAGTTGCCTGGTGGAGAACCCCATCAGCCACGGCCGCAGTGTCCCTGTGAAACTCACTGTTTACCGTAAGCCACCCCTTCTCCCCTCCTGCACTCCCAGGCTTGGCCATCCCTTGCAGATGCTTTCAGCTAAAATTTCTGGGGGATTGTCCCCCCTCATTCCTCTCCTCCAGGCCGGAGCTCTCTCTACATCATCCTGTCCACGGGCGGCATCTTCCTTCTTGTCACCCTGGTGACAGTTTGTGCCTGCTGGAAACCCTCCAAGAAGTACGGGTGGGGATAACATGGGAGACAAAGGGGGTTGTCCCATCTTGTCCCATCCTGTCCCATCCTGTCTTGTCCCATTCCGTTTTGTTCCATTTCATCTCTTCCTGTCTTATCTTGTCCTGTCCCATACCATCCTATCTCATCTCATCTCATCTTGACACATCCTACCCCATGCCCTGCCGTGCCATGCCATGCCATGCCATGCCATGCCATGCCATGCCATGCCATCCCATGCCATCCCATCCCATCCCATCCCACCTTGATCCATCTCTCCTGTCCTATTCTATTCTATTCTGTTCTGTTCTGTTCTGTTTTGTTCCGTTCCGTTCCGTTCCGTTCCGTTCCATTCCGTTCCGTTCCATTCCGTTCCATTCCATTCCATCACATGTAATCTCATTCCATCCCATCTTGTCCTATTCTGTTCCATCGCATCCTTTTCTATCCCATCCCATCCCATCCCATCCCATCTCTCCCTCCCTGCAGTACGTGACCCTTCCCTGGATGAGCCACAGGCAGTCCCCCATTGCCTCTAACACGATGCCAGTGCTGCCCCATCCCCTGTCCCTTCCCAGGGAGAAGCGACAAGCGGAGACACAACCAACCTCTGACTACACCGAGCAGGATGAGGAGCGCCTGAAGCACGATGGTGAGTGCTGGCCTCAGCGTGGCCACGGTGGGTTGGGGGAACACCAATGCTCCTGGCATGATGAGCAGCACCTTGCTTCCACACAGCCGAAGGCATCCCACGGAGCGGCGAGCACGAGCGCAAGAACCCAGTGGCTTTGTACATCCTTAAAGATAAGGTGAGAGCCAGTAGCACCAGGAGCACACCGGCAGCGTCCCAGCACAGGGTCTCGCACATGTCCCACGCTTTTCTGCTCTTGGCTTTTGGCAGGATTCACCAGAGGCGGAGGAGGATTCGCTACCTGAACCCCGCGGCACAGTTGAACCAGGTTACACCAGCTCGCCAGTACCAGCAGCCGGTCGCTCGCCGGGACCAGTGGGGCGTTCGACTCGTCGTTACCATCGCTCGCCAGCTCGCTCACCCGCCTCGACGCGGACCCACCGGTCACCACCGGGTTCGCCGGCACGTTCCCGCGGCGCTCCGCGGCTGCTGCGGACTGCCGGCGTCCACGTAATTCGGGAGCAGGAAGAGGCCAACGCCGTGGAGATCAGTGCCTGAGCAGGGGGGACTGTGCGCGCTTTGGTGGCAGTGTGCAAGCAAGCAGGGACACCAGCACGGCCACACTTCTGCCACCGAGCAAGCGGGGACACCGGCACAGCCCTGCTCCCACCACTGGGCATCATTCTGCTCGGCGTAAAGTCACTAATTTCCTATTGATCCCACCCAGAGCTTCCCTCTTCCGTCCCCCATCTTCCTGGGGCATCGCTTTAATGGCTTTCTCGCCGGGATGAGTGTGCAGGGAGCGTGCAGAAAGCACACGTGTGTGCAGAGAGAACATGCAATCAGTGCACGGAGAGAGTGTGCCAGAGGGTGTGCATGGGACATGCAGAGAGAGCGTTCAAGCACTGCACAGGGAAAGCATGCACGGAGCGTGCAGGAGGGCACAGGGAGTGTGCACGCAGAGTGCATGGGGCAGGCACGAGGGTGTGCAGCAAATGTGCATGCACTGTGCAAAGAGAGGACGCGCAGAGCATGCAAGAGAACATGCGGAGCCCGTGGAGAGAAGATGTGTGGAGCGCGCAGCTGAGACTGCACAGTGCGTGCGCAGAGTGTGTGCGGAGTGTGCGGAGTGTCCACTGAACGTGCATGGCCCTCGTGAGCGTGCCAGCACTGGGTGTGCGCTCCGAGCGTGCACAGAGTGTGCAGAGAGAGCCCGTGCAGAGCGCGCACGGAGCACGTGGAGTGAGCGTGCACGCAGGATTTGCATGGGACGTGCATGCAGCATGTGGCGAGTGTGCAAGGAGCGTGAGCAGAGAGGGTGTGTGCAGTGCTTGCACGAAGCACACGCTGAGCGTTCACGGTGTGTGTGCAGCCGAGTGTGCTCAGACCATGCGTAAGAGTGAACCTGCAGTGTTGGCGCAGGGCACGCATGGAGCCTGCAGTGAGTGTGCAAAGAGTGCATGTGGTGCACGTGGGAAGAGCGAGCACGAAGCAGCTGAGCATGCTTGGAGCATGCACACGCACGCAGGGAGCACGCACACTGCACGCCCAGTGACCGTGCGCGCACACGCGTGTGTAAGAGAGCGGTGCCCGCCCGCCGTGGCACACCCCCGTGCGTGGAGCGGGACACACACTGGCACACAAGTTCACCCAAGGGCACACATGCATCAGGCGGTCTGAACAGGGGGCTGCCTCCTGCCCCCCAGCTCCCCAGCTGCAATGTCCCCTAAATGTGGGCTAGAAGCCCTGGCCCAAGCATTGCCCCTTCACCACGGTAGGATTTTCTGTGAAAATCCCCCGGTTTCGGGGCACACGATGCTGTCTCTCCCCAAGCCTTCATGGGAAATAGGTTTAGGATGAAAAGCAGAGAGAGGCTGGCCAAGCGAGCCGGGCCCTGGGGCACCCGGGGTGGGTGCCGGGGCACCCCGGAGTGCTCAGGGTGCACTACTAACCAATAAACTAAACGTACTACCCGTCTGGTGGTGGCACCCTTGGGTGTCTTTGTGGGACAGGGGTCCCCCAGGGTGGGGGGACACGTGAGAGGTGGCTGACAGCTACGACCACACAAACCTGCTGCACCTGGCTGGCACTCAAACTGGCACTTGAAGTGCTTGGGAGACCTTGGACTGTTCCCTCTGGTACCTACTGATGGCGTCCTCAGCTGAGAGCCCATTTCTTCTTAATTTGTCTTCCTCTGAACATGGCGAAGGAAGAGGGGAATTTATTCTGACTAATTAAATTCATTAACCGCTGGTGTCCCCCACTCCGCTGTCTCCGGGTGCTGTCGGTGCCACCGTGGCCGGGCACTCCCACTGCTACAGGACGGCTGAGCTGTTTGTGTTCACCGTCACCTTCCCCCCCTTCGGCATTTCCCGGCCCCCGCATCCGGCTATTGTACCCCCCCATCCGGAGCCGGATCCAGCCCCGGTGCTGGCAGGGAGGAACCGGGATTTCGGGAGGAAACGGGAAGGCTGGCCAGGGCCAGCATGGCGGGCGGCTGGGAGACAGCACTGGGCCTGGGGCTCTGCCTCGCTGCCCTGCACCAAGGAGGTGAGTGCAGCCCACGGGGGCCAAAATCCACTTAATTCTGCCCCCTGCCCCCCCCCGGATCTGAGATCATGCCCACTTGGGGCACCTATTGGCATCCCCCCCGCCTCCTTATCACCCCACAGGCTGCCGCCTCCCCAGCATGGCCACGGCACCCCAAACTCCAGCTGGTAAGAACACCTGGTGGATGGGTGATGCAGGTGGGGAGACCTCAGAAAATCCTGTTCCCCCCACCCACAATGTGCCCTCCCCACCGCAGTGCTGCGGGACAATTTCCGCCTGCAGCCGGGTGACTTGGTGACCACAGCGGGGCAAACATTGGAGCTGGATTGTGTCCCCCCCTCGGGGTACCCCGAACCCTACGTTACCTGGAAGAAGGACGGGGTGACCTTGGACTTGGAAGGTGACAGGTACGTGGTCACCAAGGGGAAATTGCAAGTGGCATCAGCGCAACGGAGCGACTCCGGTCTCTACATCTGTGTGGCGGCCAATGCAGCAGGCAAGAGGGAGAGCCGGGGTGCCCGCGTCTCCGTGCTGGGTAAGCCAAGGGTCTCCCACGGATGGTGGGCACGTCACACCCAGCCATGGTGCCATGTCCTTGATGTCCCCCTGCAGAGAAGCCAAGCATTGTGCGGCACCCGAGTGACGCCGTGGCGGTGGCTGGCAGCACCGTGGAGCTGGGTTGCAGCACCCGAGGTGACCCAGCGCCACAGGTGCAGTGGCACAAGGAGCGTGGCGACCTGCCCTGGGGCAGGTAGGTGGTGGCAGGGGGGAGGTGTCCCATCCCTGGCATGGGGATGAGGCTGATGGAGAGCTGGTGACCCGCAGGCACGAGGTGGACCGGGAACACACTTTGCGCCTCTACGCCGTGACATCTGCCGATGCCGGCACGTACGTGTGTACAGCACAGAGCCAGCTGGGCACCGCCGCTGCCACCACCTTCCTCCATGTGGAGGGTCAGTGGTGGGACCTCTGTGGCCTCCACCATCACAGGCACCCAGGGCCATCTCGGGGTTCATGCAAGGGAATCCATCTAACAGGGTCCATCTAACGGGGTCATCCAAGGGGAGCGTGTCCATGGGGGTCCATCCAAGGGCATCCATCATCCATCAAATAGAGGTCCATCCAGCTGAGTCATTTAAGGGGATCCATCGAAAGTGGCGCTTCCAAAGGTGGGTCCATCTAAACGCATCCATCCAACAGGATCCATCCAAGGGTTCCATCCGAGAAGGTACATGTGAGGGGATCCATCTAAGGAAATGCATTGAGGTGGGAGTCCATCCAAGGGGATTCATTCAAGAGCACCCACCTAAAGGGGGTCCAGCCAACCTGGTTCCTCCAAGAGGATCCATTTAAGGGGGTCTCTGCAAGGTGGAAGTACATTAAAGGGGGATAGAACTAGAGATATCCATCCAAAGGGTTCATCTAAGAGGGACATATCACAGGGGCGTATAATGGGGGCCCACCCCATGTCCCCAAGGGCAACACATCCAAGGGGGCCCATCCAAGAGGGGTCCATTCAAGATGTGTCCATCCAAGACAGGCCCATCAAAGGGTGTCTGTCCAAAAGGGTCCATTTGAGTGGCTCCATCCAGGTAGACGTCAGGATCTCCATGTACAGGTATCTGAGGTGGGTGTCTGGGCAGGTAGCAGGGGACCTTGGTGCCACTAGCCTTCTTCTGCCTCACAGACCGGCTGGCAACGGGCCAGCAGGAGACTGCACCACGGGACCTGCTGGCTGTGCGGCTGCACCTGGACAATGGCACTGCGCTGCCCACTGCTGCTGTCCAGCTCCGCTGGCAGGTCGGTGTGATGCTCAGCTGCCCCCAGTGGAGGGGTGGGATGGGACACCGCCCCGTGTCCCACCTTAACTTGGAATCCTTCCCATCCCATTCAGATGCTGATGCCGGTGCCAGTGCCTGTGGGCTATGTAGTGCTGTACCGCAGCCTGTTCCCGGTCACCACCTCCTGGGTCCAACATGACGCAGGCAGGGAGCTCAGCACCATCATCCCTGCGCTCCGCAGGGGCTACAAGTACGAGTTCAAGGTCCGACCCTACACTGGAGGGACCCAGGGCTCAGACAGCAACAGCAGGCACCTCTGGATACCTGAGGAAGGTACGCTGTGTGTCCCCAGGGATGCCCGGGTGAAGGACGGGGAGGTCGGTTGGGGGTCCAAGGGGTCTTATCGTCCCTGTCCCGACAGTGCCTAGTGCAGCGCCCCAGCACGTCACCATCAGCCAGGCTGAGACAGGGAACGGCACCGTGGTCGTGAGCTGGGAGCCACCTCCTCCTGAAGCCCACAATGGTGTCATCCGCGGCTACCAGGTTTGGGGCAATGGGGCGAGGGGGCAGGGCTGGGGTCTTCTGGCCAAGGAGGATCCATCCAGGGGGTTCCATCTAAAAAGGGAGCCTGTCAAATGTGGGGGTCTATCCAAGGGGGGAACCATCCAAGGAGTCTACCCAGGAGGAGTTTCAACATGGGGGTTCATCCAAAAGGACCAACCAAGGTGGAGGTCCATCCCAGGGCATCTGTCTAGTGGCATCCAAGGGAGTTCATCCAAAGGAGTCCAGCCTAGGGGATTCATCCAAGGGGGTCCATCCAAAGGGGGATTCATCCAAGGGTTACATCCAAAGGGGGATTCATCCAAGGAGGTCCATCCTAGGGGCATGCAAGGGAGCCCATCCAAAGGGGTCCTTCCAAGGGGAGTTCATCAAGGAGATTCATCTAAGGGGACCCATCCAAGTGAATCTATCCAAGGGGAATCCATCAATGGGAGTCCACCAAGGGATGTTCATCTGAAGGGGTCCATCCAAGGGGGTGCATCCTAGGGGGTCCATCCACCAGGGGTCCATTAAAGGGGGGACATCAAGGCTAACCATCTAAGGGGACACATCCTCTTGGTGCCTGCCAGGTCTGGTCAATGGGTGAGGGCTGGCAGCGCCCCACCAACAGGACAGTGGACGGAGCCACCCGCTGTCTGGAAAACCTCCTACCACACCCTGGGGCTGAATTCTGTGTCCAGGTGGCAGCTTTCAACAGCGCAGGGCTGGGGGTTCCCAGCAATGCCACGTGTGGTGTCCTGGGTAGGAGATGGAGAGCAAGGTGGGGTGCGGGTGGGGGTCAAGGTGGTGACAGGAAGTGACACTGATGGGACCCTTGTAGGGCTGACAGCAGGGAGCAGCAGGGTGGTGCAGGCACTGCGGCAGCCTGCTGTCATCGCCGCCGCTGGTTCCATGCTCTGGTTGGCCTTACTCGCCCTCCTCCTCCTCGTCTGCCAGCGCCGTGCCAGCCAGGATGCTGCAGCTCGCCACAGGTGAGAGGCCACGAGGTGGGGGACACGGCAGATCCCTGGTGTGGTGGGGATTGATGCACTGACAGCATGTCTTGTCCTGCAGGCTGGTGGCTGGTGACTCACCATGGCTTGGTGGCCCCTGGAAACCCAGCTGTGCCCCCCGAAACCTCAGTAGCAGCAGCAGCCTCAGCAGCCGACTCCTGGGCAGTGACGGCAGGGACCCCCACCCCTCCAGTGAGCCCCATGGGGACTGGGATCCACACCCACTGCCATGGGACCCCCACCCCTCCAGTGAGCATTAGGGTTGGGCCCCCAGCTGGTGCCATAGAGCCCCCACTCTCTGCCATGGAACCCCCACCCCTACTATGGGACCCCCATCCAGCCCGTGTGATGCCATTGGATCCCCAGCCAGTTCCATGGAACCCTGACCTGCTTCAACAGGACCCCCAGCCCAGGCCTGGGACCCTCACAGCATGCTATGGGACCAGCAAAGTGTACCCAAGATCCCCCACTCTATGCCTGGGACCCCCAGTGCTATGGGATCCCCACCGTGGTGCCCCCCCTTGCCTGTCTGCAGGCAGCAAGGACTTGAGGACACACAGACCCAAGAACAGAGGGGACAGGGGACACACGGCCCCATGGGTGCCCTGACCTCTCTTACTCTTCCAGCCCTCTCCTTGGAGCCGCCAAGCCTTGGCACCCCCACACCCCCCAACCACAGCAGCCTCCGTGGGGGGCACCCACCGCCCCTCGGGGACATGGGGTGCTGCAGTGGGGGGCACCCCGGGGTGCATACCTCACCCAGCACCCCAAACCCAGCACCCTGGGAGCGTGTCCGCAAGAGAGGTGGGTGTGTGGGGTGTGTGGGGGGCATGGAGGACACCAGGCTCATGATCCATGGCTCTGTGTCCCTCATTCCCCACGCAGAGCTGCATCAAGTGCACAGCACCCCGGCACTCACAGCTGGCCCCAGCCACATCCCCGTCACTGGAAGTGGAGGCGAGTGGGGGACAGATTTTGGTCTGGCAGCCAGGCGGCCTCAGCAGAGGGGACATGAGGGTGACACCGTCACTGCCATGATGGACAGCAGGGACCCACAGCTACCAGTCTTCAGCTCTCCGAAACCTTGTCGGAGCAGCACTTCACTGGCCTCTGGTGTAACCAGGTCACCGGTGACACCACCGAGGCCACCCCATGCCTGGCACCCGCCGGTGACACGGTGAGTCTGGGTGTCCCCATCCACATGGGTGCCCTGCAACCCAACCCTTTGCTGCAAAACCCAACATGTTCCTTGCACCTGCAGGTCCCCGGCCTCCATGTGCCCCAGGGACACATCTCTGATCACCAGGCATCCCAAGGACATGGCCCCAGTCACTGGGATCCCCAGGGACACACCTTCACTCATGCGATGCCCCAGGGACACATCCCCAGTCACTGAGAGCCCCAGGGATGTGTCACCAGCCACCAGGAACCCCAGGGACATGTCCTTGGTCACTGAGCACCCCAAGGACATGTTCCTGGCCAGCAGGCATCCTAAGGATGTGTCCTCAGTCCCCAGGACTCCCAGGGACATGTCACCAGCCACCAGGCACCACAAGGACCCATCACCAGCAACCAAGCGCCAGAGGGACACAGTCTTGGCCACCAGGCACCCTGAGGACACCTCCCTGGTCACTAGGTGCCCCAGAGACCCATTACCAGTGGCCAAGTGCCAGAGGGACATGTCACTGTCCCCCAGGCACCCCAAGGACATGTCCCCAGCCAGCAGGCACCCAAAGGACACATCCCCAGGCACGAGGCTCCCCAAGGAGATGTCCCCAGGCACGAGGCTCCCCCAGGAGATGTCCCCAGCCACCAGGCACTGCAGGGACAAGTTCCTGGCCTCCAGGTATGCCAAGGACATGTCCCCAGCCAACAAGTACCCCAGGGAGCCGTCACTGGCGACCACGGCCCAAGGCCCGTGTTCCTGTGCAGCAGGTACCCTGAGAACATGTCACCAGCCTTGAGGCATCCCAAGGACACGTTGCCAGCCACTGGGCACCCCAGGGACACATCCCCAGTCACCAGGCACCCTGAGGAGATGTCACCAATCTCCGAGCACTGCAGGGACAAGTTCTTGGGCACCAGGTACTCTAAGGACACGTCTCGGGCCACCAGGAGCCCCAGGGATCCATCACTGGTGACCATGCACACAAGGGACATGTCCCTGTGCAGCAGGTACCCTGAAAACGTGTCACCAGCAGTGAGGCATCCCAAGGATACATCTCCAGCCACCAGGCACCCTGGGGACACGTGTCCAGCCACCAGGCATCCTGAAGAGGTGTCCCCAGTCAGTGGTCACCAGAAGGACATGTTCTTGGGCACCAGGTACCCCAAGGACATGTCCCCAGCCACCAGCCACACCAGGAACAGGTCGCTGGAGACCAGGCACTCAAGGGACATATTCCTGGCTACCAGGTACCCCAAGGACACGTCCCCGGCCACGGGGCGCCTCTCGCCAGCATTCAGCGACGGGGTCCTCACACAACAGCAGGTGGCTGAGGTCCTGGAGATGGACCAGGACACTACCTGCTGCAGGTATTCCCCATCCCCCTGGGACAGTCCCATGATGGCAGCATCCGCTGGTGCCAGCGGTACCCCCACTGTGTTCCCCACAGACCCCCGGCACCAACCACACCACGGTCTTTCTCACCGCTGCACACCTACGGCTACATCTATGGGCCAACAGCCTCTGAGCTCGGTGAGGAGGAGGAGGAGGAGGAGGAAGAAGAGGAGGAGGAGGAGGAAGAGCGTACAGCAACGAGGGGCTCGCCAGGAGGGTCGCTGCTGAATGGCTGGGGGTCTGTCTCCGAGGATAACTTTGCCAGTGCCCGCTGCAGCTTGGTGAGCTCCTGTGACGGCTCCTTCCTCCTGGACGCCAGCTTTGCCCGGGCATTGGCCGTGGCTGTCGATGGCCTCTGCTGCAGCCTTGAGGACACCGATGGGGACTACGGGGGTGAGTGAAGGGTCCCTGGGCCCATTCTCTGACCCTGAGCATCATCACCTCCCCGAGGAAGACGGCTCCATCATGACACTATGGTGATGCCCCCATCTCTTGCCTTCTTCCCTGCAGGTCCCTCACCACCACCATCGCCCTTGGAGCAGGTCTTCCCACCCAGAGTCCCCACCACCACCTGGGACTGGTGGAAAGTGCTGGAGGTCCCACAGAGAATCAGGACAGAGGTAGCCATGAACGGTAGCTCACAGAATGGTGCGTAGTGCCCCAATGCCAGGGTGGTGGGCGCTGGGGGTGGTGAGGAGTGTCATCTGTTGCAGGGTGTTGGAAAATGTTTCCTTTGCTTTCCAGGTGGCCAGGGGTCAGGGATTGGCAGCCCCTGGGCCAGGGAAGGTGGTGACCTGGGGACAGGAGGGACAGGAGCGTGGCAGTCCCCAGGGCGCAGGACGCAGCAAGGCCAGAGTCCCCTTGGCTCAGCTAAAATCTAGCTTTATTAGGCAGTTCCCCAAACAGGGGCTCTTTACTAGGAAAAGCCATCCACAAAGGGTGGGTGGCACAAAGGTGGGTGGGTGTCCCTCCTTATTCAGCGTTCTTGTCCTTCCCAAGTGCCATCCTTCTTCTACAGTGTCCCCATCCCTCCTCAGTGTCCCCACCCCTTCCCAAATTCCTCATTCCTCCCCAGCATCCTCATCCTCCCCAGGAGTCTGCATCCCCTCTAAGTGTCCTTGTCCTTCCTCAGTGTCCTCCTCCTTCCCCAGCATCCTCATCCCCACTAACTATCCTAGTCCAGCCCAGGCACTGTTGTCCACCCCAAGCATCCTTGTCTTTCCCTAGGGTTGTTGACCCCCTGACCATCCCCACCCCTGCTGACCATTCCCATTCCTTCCAACTGTCCTTGTGCTTTCTGATAGGTCATGTCCTTCCTCAGCATCCTTGTCCCACCTTGATCATCCTTGTCTCTCCCAAGTGTTCTCATCCTTCCCAAGCCACCTGAGTGGCCTTGTGCTCCCTCCACGTCTCCTTGTCCCTCCTAAACATCCTCATTCCCAGAGTTCTCAGCCCTCCTGAGTGTTCTCTTCCTTCACCTGTTGTTTTGTTCCCCGTGCCAAGTGTCCTTGTCCTTCCCCACTGTCCTCATCCCCCAGCAACCATCCTCCTTGTCCCTCACCACTGTCCTTGTCCCTCTCAAGCAATCTTGTTTTTCCCAAGTGTCCTCTTCCCCCCAGCAATTCTCAGCCTCTGGGAAGCCTTGTCCTTCCTCTGTGTCCTCTTCCCTCCAGGCATCCTTGTCGCCCAGCCTTCCTTGTCCTTCACCAGCACCCTCATCTGTCTGCCGTGTCCTTATCCCCCCCAGCTGTCCCCATCCCTTTCAACCACCTCATCCCTCCCAGACATCCTTGTCCTTTCCCAGTATTCTCGTTCCTCCCAACTGTCCTTGTCTCCAGGATCCTTGCCCCACTTAAGCATCCTCCTCATCCCTCCCCAGCGTCCTCATCCCTCCTCAGCGCCCTCATCTGTCCCAACTGTTTCTGTCTCCAGGGTTCATGTCCTTCCCTGAGCATTTTCCTTGTCCCTCCTGAGCATCCTTGTCCCACCCCAGGGTCCTCATTCCTTGTGACCGCCCTTGCCCCACCCCAAGCATCCCTGTCCCCCCTTACGCTGATGCCCACTGGCCGCGACCTCTGTACAACCTATTTCCATAGAGCCACTCAGAAATTAAAGAACATCCCTCCATGTCCCCTGTGTTCCCATCCCCATGTCCCCAACTCCGTCACCGACTCGCCCTTCCTTTTATCGCTTCTCCTGCGGCGGGCAGGGAAACGGGGCCCCTGGGCGGCGGCAGTGGCCGGTGCCTTCGCCGCGGTCCCCCGGCGTCCGGGTGGCGCNCCCGGCGTCCGGCTGCGCCCCGAGCCGTGGCCGCGGGAGCTGGTGGAGCCGCGGGACGAGATGCTGCCTGTGGTGGAGCAGCTGCCAGATACCTGCCCGCGGGGCAGGCAGGAGGGTTTGCTGTAGGGGATGGCCTCATCTGCAGGGGAGGGGACAAGGTTGGGGTTCGGCAGTGACACCTCCAGCCCTTTTGTCGCGCGATCGGTGGCTCTGGCTTACCGCCGCGGGGCGGGCGGTGGGTGACCCTGCGCTCAGCCCCGCTTGGCTCCAGCTCCGGAGGGGGGCCGGGGGTCTCGCCTGGCGGCGGCAGCGGCGGCGGCGGC
>VZRS01006286.1:456432-472423 GCA_013398055.1 Ifrita kowaldi | reverse complement strand
CCCCTGAAAGAGGACATTGTTTCCTCAATTAACCAAACAACATGGGCAGTGTCTGTGCTGGTTGCAAGGGAGGGCTCTGGGTAATCTCTTTTTGCCCTGCCCCAATCCTTCACCCTCCACATCCCCCCCATTCTGTTTGAGGCTGAATTTCAGTCCCACTGCTGTTTAAAATTAAATGGAAGAATGTTTGCAGGGTGGGTTATTTTAGCTGCTAAATGAGCCTCCTGATGTTATGCTCCCAGGTGAGGCTGGCTCTCCTGGGGTGGTAATCCTGCTAGGAGGGGTTCCTGGGTGCTGGGGCTTTACATGATCAGACACAGATTTCTTCTTGCTTCGAAGTGACCACTGGGGAAGTGGGGTTGTTTTTCTTTTTCCGTTTCTTTTTTAATTTTCAAAAAAAAGCACTTGTGTGGGGAGAAGATGCTGCACTATCTTTTGCTCCGAGAAAAGGAGTCTGACAGCTTAGCACTGTTCAGAGACAGGAAAATTACTTTGTCTACTGAATATTCTAAAGAGCTGAAGTAACAGGCTGCAATCAAAATCCCCTGTTTAAAAGAAGAGCTGTCTCACTCCTGCTAAGCCAACAATTTAATTGTTTCGCTCATCTTTTGCAGAATAACTTTAGAGAAGGAACGGTGGAAATGTCTGTAAATGCTTTCTGATAAAGAAAAGGAACATTCAGACTGTAATCCATGCTGACAGCCATAGGAAAAAATCTCTGCCTCAACAGATAAGTGGTGGTTTATTATGGGCATATCCTTGCCTGTTTCACTGAGTGGAAAAAGGAGGTTGTCACCTGCAGCTCAGCGCTGTCAAGCGCCACCCAGCAGCAACACGGTTGCCATTTGGCATGGTGTGGTACCAGCCCTTGCTTGTTTTGAATAAACAGAGTTATGTTTTGAAGGGAGTAGCAACGCTGTTTAAGAAAAACAGAGTACTTAAAGAAAGATGGATTATATGCTGGGCTAGAAAAATGCCAAGAGATGGCAAAGATAATCTCTGTGCTGGCCCACTGCAGCCCCCTGGGAATTGTGGTGCCACAATTGGTTGTTATCCCAAGAGATGTACAGAGGTGGGCACAGTGCTTTGAATCATAGCTTTTTCTCTGCCCCACATTTTGTCTTTCTTCCTTGTGGTTGTCTTGGAGGGGATGGAACACTGGAATCATCTCTGCATCTCAGGAGCAAGAGGAAGTCATCTTAAGTGTTGGGCTCTTGTAAACATTCCCCCTCTCCTTTCAAAACTTGTGCCTATATTTGTGTCCTGTTCAGTTTCCAAACAACTGCTGACACAAAGTAGGCACAAGCCTGCTCTGCCCGATGTGTGCAGGGCTTGGGGTGAGGGGCTCTGGGGAAATGGGGGTGCAGCAGCACTGTCCTCAGGCAGAGCTCCTGTGGGCAGGCAGGGGAGAGGCCATCCTGGGACTCCCAGACACAGTTCCTACTAAAGCCCTGCAAAAAAAATACCTGGTACAAGAATAACTTGCTGGGATTCCCCTTTCCTGCTATTTCCCTTGAGGCCTTAGCCACTTGTTTATCTTGTGGGAGAAGTCCACAGCTACAGTTAGCTTTGCATATTTGATCCTGTCTGAGGTAATTTCTTCATCCTATCTGCAATATTTCTATTGCAAGCGCCTATAAATGTTTCATTGAGGTAACACAATTGCTCAATGAGCATATTACCTCTATTGTCCCTGTGATCTCAAATACAAATGCTGTGGCAGTCACCTCTTGTTCGTGGGCTTAGTGACAGAGGCACCAAGAAGCAAGAGCCAGAGCTGGCCGTGGCTGGCATTTTGGAGCTGATGTCTGCAGAAGCCCCGGGAGCCAGGCATGGTGCTACCACCGCTCCACCAAATGCTGGGTTAGTGCTGAATGCCTCCAGGACATCTGCTGAGAGGGCTGCAGTCAGTTTTGGAGCACAACCCACAGCAGCAAATACAATTTTTTAAAGGAGGCAGGGCACAGTGCCTTCAGTTCCTACTGAGCAACCTCGGGATTGTGGGTGTGTGGCACTCTTGAAAATCAGGCTGTACTTGAATGGGAAAAGGCAGAGAGACGTATGACAGGAATGATCAGAGATGCACAATGCTATCTGTATGAAAAGAGACTGAATCAGTCAAATTTAGCCTAGAAAAGGGAGGACTCGAGGCTGCAACAGGTCTGCAACGTGACAAACAGAGAAGGAATGGCAGCAGTTGCTTGTAAGGCAAGAGCCGAGAGATGTTAAATAAAATCATCAGGCAGATATTTTTTTAAGGCATAGAGAAGGAAGTCTTTTTTTCACCCAGCCATAATTAATTGGCAGAACTCATTGCCATGGGATGCTTCAGGTGCTGAAACTATACATTGGTTCAAAAAGCAATTAGGCAAATTAATGGGAAAGCAGGCTATGGAGGCCTGTTAGGGCTGCTGCTGCAAATGCCGCCTGTGGCCTGGGAAGTCCCTGGGCTGCCTAGTGCTGGGATTTGCAGGGTTGCATCAGGCTCACTGCACTCTTCCCTGATAACCCCTATGGACCAGAGCTACAGAACAGCTCTAGTGTGTCTTCTTTTCCCAGAGCACATCGTGCCAGACTGGAAATACTCCCTCTGTAAGGACTTTTCTCAAATGTAAAAATCAAAGGACTTCTGAATATCATAGTGAGGTACTGGGAGGGAGGAGAGCTTGTCTGAAGTGTATTACTGTGGGAGCTGTGTCTTTGCCTTTGTCCCCCTCCCTGACTTTCATGCTGGCAGCAGTGTTTCCTGACCAAGGACAAGCCAGCAGTGTGGGTACCAACACAGAAGATGCAGTGAGGGTAGCAGGACACAGAGCAGGAGACAGGGTCAACTTAGCTGCTGTAGCTGCACCGTTAGCTTTGCTTCCATTCACCTGGACAGCTTGTCCTTCACTCCAGCACACTTTGGTTGATTGTGGCATGTGAGATGCTACTAGATGCAGGTGTAACATCAAGAAATTGCAAGGAAACAGCTCCCACATATATACAGATGGAGAGAGAGGTGTAGTCTGCAGACTGTGATTAAAGCTCAGTGCATTTACATTTTAAATGCTTTAGTACCCAGTCAGTTTAGATAGCTTAACCTCTGAGAATTAGATAGCTTAATCAGACAGAAATAGAAGCTGCACAAAGAAAGCTCTATAAAACCTCAGGGCTCTGGGTACAGGAGCCCCAACCTTGACTTAATTTTTGTTTAATGCAGCAGTTTGCT
Organism: Ifrita kowaldi; assembly: GCA_013398055.1. Taxonomy (NCBI): domain Eukaryota; kingdom Metazoa; phylum Chordata; class Aves; order Passeriformes; family Cinclosomatidae; genus Ifrita; species Ifrita kowaldi. The sequence goes on along the minus strand of VZRS01006286.1, from coordinate 469,212 downwards.
AGGCACTTTTTAGACGAGCATAAGAAGAATTGGAAAGAAATTTCATGTGCAAAGATATGTAAAACAAGACTTGTGATTTGTTTATTACAGGAAAGAACACAGAGCTTAGGATAAAAGGGTATAAAATAAATGCCATGGGAACCCAAACAGCTGCACTTTTTTCTTGGCACAGAGAGAGGTAAAAGATTGTGTCAGGTTGCTTCATCTGAACCTGCCTGCTTGGGTTAAGTGATGCTAACATTGGCCCTAGGTCTGCCCTACCCAAAGGTCTCTGCTGCTTTGCAAGGAGTCACAGTTTTGGGGTGGGCTCTTGTTTGCAGCCATCCAGACCCTCTGTGCTGCATGCAGGGCACAGGAAACCTGATGGGGTGTTTGCTGTGGTTGCAGGAGGGCTCCCTCAGGGGCTACAGGCTTGGGGTCATAAGGACACCAACCACCCTGATAAAGGGACAGTCGATGGAGGTGATCTACAGAGGATAAATCCGGAGTGACTGCAAGGCTGTTTATCGCAAACCAAAAATTACCTTCGGAAACCGGTCTTGAAAAACAACAGAGGTGACGGCAGTGCTTACTTGTGGCACAGCATTCCCGGCCTTCCATGGAAATTCGTGAGCTCTGCCGTATAATCTGGTCTCGTACTCCTGGTTATCCTATCTTAATCACTTGGAAAAACTGTATTCACCCAGGAAAAATGTACTCGCCCCAAGGCGTGCGCGCGTGGGATTATTTACCCGTGCTCCGGAAGGGCAGATCTGCTCGGCACAGGGATGGGCAGCGCGCCCTGCGGGGAAACCCTGCGCAGGCTGTGAGCAGCCGTGCTCAGCCTCTCCCCCACCGGACAACAGGCAATTCTTTCACAGAACTGGGAGCAGTTGTTGGAAGGAAGGATCTGCAAGGTACAAGGGCATCTCCTACGCCCTTCATGCATCTCTTGGACGTGGTATTTTTTTTGGTTTAAACTCTCCATCCAGTTAATATCATACTTCTTCCTTCATTGTTTCTTTCCTTTGTTTATTCTCTTTTCTCTCACTTTCCTCTGCTGATGCTTGAGAAACACCAGAGAAAGGTTCATTTCAGACACTCTTCCCCCTTGTCCTTCCTTGTCCACCCCAAGTGCACTCAGCTAGCCTTTCTCTCCTTTCTCTTTGCCTATTTCCTACTTTGAGACTGGCCCCAGGGCTTGTCTCTGCAAACAAGCAACCCCCATCAGGGTGGTGGGAGCTCCTTGGGATGCAGCAGGACACCATTGCCCCCTGCCCTCTCGCCAAAGCTGAAGCTCTGCTTTAAGGCCTGAAGTGAAGGGGAAAATCTCTGCAGTGTCAATCCCCAGCCAGATGGCACAAGGTAGTGAGGAGGAAGAGGCTAATCTATTCAGGTCATTAAAACATGGGCAGAACTCAGTCTGTCCTAATGATCTCCTTTGAAATCCTATATGTATGTAATTCATTTTGTGCTCCAGTGGATCCTGCCTGAAACTGGTATTGCAATTCTGTTTCTATGCATCTGTTTTTGTATTCAGTACTTTGAGGTAGTTTACATAAATGGGTGGCTTTAATTTGTGTTCCCATTGTAACCGCCTTGCAGCTGTGTGGGGTTAGGCTCCCTCCACCCAATTTTTGGCGGGGGCAGAGTTATGAAGGTGTAAGGAGCCCTCTGTGAGGTACCAGCTGGCATGTGCTCTGCATGTGGCAGAGGATGGGGCAGCTCTGCAGTGTCACCTGCCTTGCTCTCACAGCCCTCCTGGCTGCTAGGAGGAGTCTGTGCCACCCTGACCACACAGAGTGGGGCTACAAAGGCTGTGACAGTCTGAGTCATGAGGGACACCAAGAGCTGGCTGGGATAGCTTTAAAGCTAACTGGCTTTATTTGTACAAGAGTTTGTTTGGTTTCCTTTATGAGTGATTTTGAAAGATCAGATTGTTCCTAGGACATGCTTTCCAGGCTGACTGAGTTGCCATTAGCCATGACCACACCTGCAGCCAGCTGTTGGCACCCCTGTCCTGCTCCACACCAGCATGGAAATTGAAGCAGGGTGTGGGACTTCCTGCACCAGTGTTTCGCTTTGCAGCATCTACCACAGCCACACTCTGATCTTGATTTGGGGTCTTTGGATGTGACCACGAGAGATACCTTGTGAAAGGCCAGGCAAGCCACTTGTAGGTATGAGTATTTCTGCTGTTGAGAGGCAGCATTTATTTTGATAAAGCAAATAAGGCTTTCACATGTGAAGGCAGGGCAGCAAGAGGCCTCCCTGACAGTTGTTGCCCTTTCAGTGTTACCCAGCAAAAGGGTCCTAGGAAAAAGACACCATCCTGCTACCTGCAGGGCATCTCACACTGCTCTAACCAGCTTTAATTTTAGCAGCTTGGCATAACTGGGTGTGTATGTCTTTCATGTCTCCCTTTGCCGTCTGTCTCTGAAGGTTTCACTGGAGCTTGTGGCCTGGAGCCTGCATGTACAGCAGATGAACGCGAGGAAATGACAGAGAGATTTATGTTAATTCAACATTCTCCAACACTCAGAGCCATTGCATTGGTCTCAGGTCAAAGCTGAAACTTTCACTGTAAACAATAACTAACAGATGCTGTACTTAAAGCCAATCTCTTGTCTGTCCTAGGAGGACACACGGCTCCTTAGTAAGTGCAGGAACCAGTTGTGGGGATTACAAAGCAGAGTAGAAGAGGCAGGGAGGAAAATACAATACCATGTTTAGTGCTAAACCTGTGGTGAACAGTATCAGTGGTAATATACAGGCAGAGAAAAGACACCTCACCTCACATCTTTCCTGGCTGGCTGTTTTCTGACTGAAGAATTGATTTTGGAGTTTGGCAGACAAAGAAAAACTGAGACAAAAACTGTTGTTTCTGGCAGACCTAAAAAGTCATTCTGTCTCCAGATTGTTCAACTCTCCTCAGTGTCACCTGTGACCTCAGCAGCAGAGTCAAAACAAAGCCTTGCCGTTTCATCCTGGTGAATCTTCTCATGTGACAGCAGTTTTTAGCCAGATTTTCCCGTCTCTGAGCCAGGGAGTAGTGCTTTTCCCAGCTGAACCCTGGTATCCAAGAGGACTGGCATGGCAGCAGTCTGGCACTGGCTGCACAGTTACCCCTGTGCCTGGCTGGGCTCACAGTTTTGGCCAGTGACTACCATGAGGCAGAGGCTGCTTTTACATCTCCCTGTCCCATCTGCCAGTGTGTAGGCAGCAATTATAGGGTCACTGTGCTCCAGTTATCCCCGTCAGTGTGTGGACTCAAGAGATGCCACCTGAGCGCCAGCATCAGTTTGGACCAGTGTAAACCTATCAGAGGACAAGTGATTTATTAGTCTTTTTTCTCCCCACACTAGCTAGTGGGCAAGTTCAGCCTGTTCACTAGCAAGGGAGAGCCATTTGCCCAATTCCATAACTAACTGGAAGGTGCTGTGAACTATGGCCATATGACAGGGATTTGGTGGTGTTCAGTCTTCCCCCAGCTGAAAGAGGCCCTCTCCCTCCTGCTCCCAGCACAAACTACCACCTTTCAGAGAAAAAAGTACCTTCCATTCAGCTTGCTCTATCAGTAAGCCCTTTACTCAGCTATGCTGTGCTGTGAGGGGCTCTGGGCAGAAACAGAGACACCAGGTCCCCTTGCGCCTCCCCCTGCATGCTGTGACTCAACAGCTCTCCTCTTTCATTCTCCATCAGGAAGATGAGAATGAAAGACCCCCTGAACAGAAAAAACAATTCATGCTTTTTTTTTAAGCAGTGTCTCAGGGTAAGGTGTTGCAGCTCATGGACAGGATTGCCTTTGAAATGAAAGGTGATCTGAAACTCGCTGTCAGAAATCTCCAACTGGTCTCTGCCACGTCCCTAGCACAGGTGCCAACCCCCCCATTCCCTTTTTATTTCTCTCTCCCCCTTCTTCCATTTCTTGCATTGAGCTCCTTGGCTGCACGACACTATATGAACTTGTAGTAGGATTAATGTGACTTGAAGCCTGAGGCTGTATTCAGCTTGGATTTATGTCAATAGGCATGGGGTCCATGGTACTGGAAAGCAAGCAGGCCGGCAGCGGCTGAAAGTGCTCGTTGTCACCTCTGCAGCCCGGATGTGCAGGAGAAAACATCAGGTTTGAGGGGCCAGGAGCTGGGGATCCTCTGACAGGACACTCACATGGCTCTGCCTCTGGGTCAGGGCCATGCTGCCACCACCCCCTTGCACCTGTGAGGATGAAGGATCTTCTTCATATGCATCATAAGCCATGGTTGAACTGGGCTTTTGGGCAGTGAGGTTCTATGTGCTGGCTGCTCCGAGGCCCCATAAAACTGGAGAGTGCAGGAGCCAGAGAGGACCCCCTAAAGCACAAGGTGACCACCTGTTTCTTACAGGGCAGAGGCAAATCTTGCAAACCCCCTTGGGCCATGTCTGTGCTTAGGGCAGGCTTAGGCATGCTTAGCCCTGTGACTTGCCTGCTCTTGCAGAGTCACCAGGGCTGTCCAGCCAGGGTGCGTGGGGCTCAGGGCCATATGTGTCCAGCTCTCCCAGCACCGCAGGTGTGATGGGCTGGGCTTGCATGAAGGTACCTGAGTGTTCCCTCTCCAAAAGGTGCCGCAGCAGAACTGGAAGTCCTGACCGGAAGCTGTTGTGCGAGCGTGCTGGGTGGCTGACGAGCCTTGGCAGGTCTGGAGGCAAGCCTCCTTGGTGGCACAGGGAATGGTGCAATGTGGGACCTGGGAAACGGAGCACCTCTGTACAGCCAACGAGGCTTTAATGTGACAGTGACACACCAGAGTTCCCATTTGCCTGTCAGGTAGCACAGCTGAAGTCAAAGGATGAATTACCCTTGCCTAAGGAGGCCATCTAAGTTTGCCTGAAGACCAATAAGGTAGGAAAAAAAAGTTTTATTTTACAGCTTCCCAACATCAAATTTCAACTACAGCAGATACTGATTTGCTTTCTGAAATTAACTATCAAATTAGCTTAGTAATTATTAAAAAGCTATTTCTGTTCATTACAGTGGGGTAATACATGACTAGACTCTTCAAATTTATTTATCTCCTCACAGCTGCTCAGCAGGCACAGAGGACCTATTTTTTCTATCAGGCTATGATCCTACAGCTTTAGTCCTGTGTGCTCCTTGAGGCTTTCTGTAAAGCATCAGGGGCTTACATCACGCTTCAGTCCCTGCATGTAGCAAGGCTCACTCATACCTCTGTTTAGTAATAGTGCAGCCACCAAATGTCACCTGTCACAGGCAACTAAGCAATGTGACATTGGTGACTCACCCCACGTTCCTGGGAACACCTTGGCCACAGACACACTTTTGTGAGTGCACCACACCCTTTCCTGCAGGCTTTAACACACCTTGACTGCAAAGCACTTTAGCATTGTTGGCTTGAATAAAGTGGTCTTCCGACTGCTTAGCCACTTGGCTACCATTACAGAAATCTACTACTGTAGGCCCCCCTCTGCATAATGTACTGTTAAAACATCTCAGTGGTGTCTGCCTGCAGACGTTTGCCACTTAAAGAGCTGGGATGCAGAAAGCATTCATTTTAGACTAATCATAAACTGAAGTTATCATAATACGGCACACATGTGGAATAAAGAAAATAAGAGATGATACACTCTTTGTAGATAGATCCACTTGATTAGGTAAATACAAAAAATAGGCCTATTTTGGATAACACATTTAGACTTGGACAGAAGCACTATATTTGCAGATTCATTCCATGGTTTATTAATACTTTTTTTTCTCACATGACCATGTAATTTGTATAAGTGCATTGCAAAGTTCCAAGATTTGGTTCTGTTTTCACATTGGTTTCTCCAGTTTATATTGGGCCCACTGTAATGCAGATTTAGCTTATCCCTATTCCCATTTTAACACATAACCTAAATAATATTTAATGTTACAAGCTGTGATTGTGTTTGCATTCCGCTCCTAGCTCACTACAGTCCATTTTATCTGTCAACAGATAAAATGAACATTTAGGCTGGCAATCTGCATCCTAACATTTTTTTAGATGTTGCAATGACCTGATTTGCTAATACGTTTTATTTTTATGCTTCCCTTCTTTTGTTTCCACATTCACTTATCACCTCTGTTTATAACATCTAAAAAAAATTACAAAGCAGATTTCCCACCACCACACTTGTTTAGTTGTGGAAGCATTTATAAGTAAAGAAGTTTACAAAATAAATGGGATGGTTTTAACATCTTTACAGTGGGATAACCCTTCCACTGTGGGGAGCAGGGCAGACTTATACCTGCCTGCCTCCAAAAAGATGGAGACAGAGCACAGCCAATGCCCTGTGTAAACAAGACCTGGCAGTGTCACTTCTCTCAAGCGGGCTGTCCCAGGGCAGCGTGTTTCCACTGAGCCACTTTTCAGCCTCTCAGCACCACTCCCCATGCAGGATGGGCGTGACAGGTGCTTTGCTACCTGGTGTGCCTGCCTTTTGATTGTTTCCCTGAAATTTTTGCTCTGTCCAGACCATGAGGATGGGGTTTTATTTCACAATTGTTTTTCCTGCAGAACCCCTCACCAAGGTGACAGACAGGCAGTTTCGTGTCCAGTTTGCTGCTTTTCCATCTGAAAGGCTGGAAAAGCAACCACAGGGAAAGGAGAGATTCCTCCACTCTCCCAGGCTCTCGAGAGGCTGTTGATGAGCAGAAGGGTTTTCACTAAACGGGCAGGGGCTGCCAAGCTCCCTGTTCCCTAGATAACCAAAATAAGCTACTACAGAGACAGCTTTTCCACCCCATAAACTGTGGGCCATACAGAAGCCCCTCCTTTCATTTCCCAAACTCATTTTTGGCTGCCAAATCTACTCAGACTGACATCATCCTCCACTAAGGGTGAATCAGCGTGGTTGGGGAGTATGGTTTTGCAATCCCTTAATGACAATTCGCCACAGCTTGTCCCTGTATCAACTGTCCAGGGAAACAACATTAGTGCCCAGTAAGCAAGAAACAAGTTGCAACTTGCGACTTAGGCAATGCAGCTGATGCTGCAGCCGTGCACATGGCCTGGGAGGAATTTTGTTGCTCAGCTCCATCTAGTGGCACCGGCTTCGGAAGGACGGCGGTGGCCGTGGGAGGGGACACGTCTCGTGGGGACGGTGGGTGTCCGTCAGGCGTATTTAATTACAGCTCTTCTTCTTCAGGTAGATGCATGCATAAGTGTGCATATCACCGTGGATCTCTATAGTAATACATACATAAAAGGGGCAGAAGAGTTGAAATTATGCAGAACCACCAAAATTAGGCTCAAAGCTGCTCTGCATTGTCTCTTGTTTGCATGTCACTCTTTCTTTAGGGGATATTTTGCTCAGTTACTACATCTTGTCTCAGTCAGAATATGAGGTCTTGGGACCACCACTGGGTGTGTCTGCACATCACTTCATGAGACAGGTCCTCAATCCTGAGCTAAGCTGCTCCCTGAAATGCAGTAAATAATACTCTAAAAGGAGTGGTGAGGTATGACAGCAACTAAAGCAAGCATAATCCAAAGTAGCACTGTGGGTCTCGAATCTGTTGGGGAATGTCTGGGCTGGGTCTGTGGTGGTGCTTGGGACAGGGTCTCAGCTCCAGCCCCAGAAAGAGCTTGGCCAAACAAGCCTGGATATGGAGTCACGAAATGCCACTTATTCCTGGCCAGGGATCAGCTAGGCTTCAGTGAGTCTTGGGAAGTCAATTCAGCTTCAGGAGCCAGAATGAATAAGATTCATGTCAATCTGTTGGCAGGTTGTAACACTTTTTCTTTTTGTATTTCCCATGGCAACTTAATGTAGGAGAACCAGAAAGTGAGAGTGACTCAAAGCAGTGGAGAAGGGGTAATGCCAAAATCAGCAGGATTGTGAAAAGCCTATTTGCATTTTTCCCCAGGGATGCTTGTTTTTAATATAGAGAGGTGCTAAAGCTAAAGATATTTGCTTATAATGACATGAGTTTTCTTAATGACATCCTCAAATAGGAATTTCTTGGACATACTACTCCATTTGGAGATCGCAGTGAATAGCAGGGGTTTGCACTCTGCACTTCGCTGAGTAGAGGCATGTTTGGAGCAGCTTTTTGAGTCCTCAAGATCAACAAATCCATATGAAAGCAATGCTCAGCTTTTACACGCTGCAGAACCTCTCAACTTCAAAGTGCTTTGCACACATTAACTCATCTGAGATGCGTTCCGTCATGAAACTGTTATGCCTTTGTTTTTTTGTACCATGCTATTATTATATATATTAACCTGGTGCCTAGAGGCCCAACTGAGCTCAGGGCTCTGCCATTCATAGATGGAATAAGAAAACAGCTTCTCTATGTGTGAGCTCATGATCTAAAAGAGTAGCACTGGATGGGAAAGGAGAGAGAAGTACTGGGAAGTGAAGCACGCCTCGTGTCACTCAGCCAGCAGCTCGCAGGCCACAGGCTTTACGAGTTCGAGGCCAGCGTGCAAGCCCTTGGCTTCCATGCTTCCTGTTAATGCCAAAATTGGCAAGAAAGCCTGACAGCCATTTTACCTCCAGATCTGAACAGGCCAATACAGTCAAAATTATGTGCAACACCCTCTCAACTAGTCTTTTGCTTGGGTCCTTTCCTTCTTGTCTCTTAACCCAAACTAAGCTTTATTCTTATTGAAGTCACCCTTTACACACCATATATAACCGCCCCCCACCCCAGTTATAGAGTGCAGTGTTTGTAACCTGAGCTGGACAACTCACACATCTAAGTTATAGGGTTGTGTGTGCATATACACACGCTGAAGTGGAGACTGTGTCAAGTCTGACATTTCTCAGCTACAGGTTACCATTGTACCTGCACTGCACTGTCTTGAGAGTTTGGCCACAGAAGAAACTGATGGGTTTCTGAAATCTGAAATGCTGCTAGAAGAGCTTTTCTAGAAGCTCCGATAGTTAACTTGTTCAATGCTTTGAAACTACAAAAGAACAGAAAAATAGCAAATATTATTATTACTAACAGGACTTAACATAAAGAATTTGCCCATGCCAGTAAGGAGCAGACCCATGAAACCAAAGTAAATTCAGAAATGTGCGTTTAAAGTGCTAGAAGGCTGTGCAACCTTGGGCATCTTTGGAGGGAAAGAAAAAACAAAAAAAAGGAAAAGAAAATCCAGGGAAGTTGCAAATACAAATAAATTGATTGCAAACCATATGTTGCAAACCTCAGGAGTCAATAGGTACAAGAGTGTATGTCCAGATGTTGAGTATTTAACTGCATGTGGGTTTGGAGAATTGATGCCAGGACACTTGAAACAGGGGGACCATTAGCTTCCCAAGAATAATTCTGTGGGAAATCAGCCCTGAGGATCTACAGACTGGAGATCTTCCTGTGGGATTTGACTGTGGCTACTAGCTCTGTAGCAGATCTCTGGAGGATGGCTTTGGGGCAGCATGGAAAGGCTGGCCTTTCAAACTACCTAGGTAGATACTTTCCTCCTAGAATAATTTCCAGTGTGCTTTAGAGTATTATCTTAACATCCCTTTGACAGCTAGTTCACTCAGCTTATATTTTATCGTCCTCCCTCCTGCCTTGTACAAGGAGATATACTTGTATAAGTCTTTCTGGGGCAGAGGCTTGTTCTGTTTTTATGTGCCTAACATAATAAGGCCCCACCTTGAGGGGCCCTAGGCACTGTCCTAATAAATAAACTGAAATAATTGCACGTTTGTCTCCTTTAACCATGTGGGAGGAATAATGCTAGTGGACCTTTATCTTCTGTTGTCAGTTTTCCAGAGTTTGCTTTGGATGTTCATGACAATTCAGGCATGTGCCATAGAACTTGCCCATGCAATCCATCTTGGTGAAGAGCCTAATTCCTGCGGCTTTTCTGGGGCTTGACACCAATTTTTAAAGTAATCTTCTGCTCCGGTAACTCAAGTTCTTGGGACAGCTCTCTGTCCCTCTGATCAATTTCACACTGGCTTGATAATGGCAGTCAGGAACAGACAAGCAGCAAATACACAGATTATCTAAATTGTGGAGAAGCAAATAAATACTTGTAAAGATTTTGCTTCATTTGCACTTTGCCTTTATGTAATTTATCACCTTTCAACGTGTTGCCTGCACTTTTTAATTACTGCAACCCTTCCATCATTTTTGTAATTTAAAAAAAGCCAATTATATGACAGTCTTGATTGCCTAATCATTGTAGTAAAATATACACATGTGTAAGTAAGGACGATTGTTCTTTCTTGTTTGTTTTTGTACCATTCGCCTTTCAGATATCTAGGTTATATAATTGTTCCCTTTGGCTTGAGATCAGGTTTTCAGATTAATGATGGCTCTGCTGCAGTGCACTGGGGAGTTGACATATGGCTAATCCACCTGACGGGCTCTGGCTCTTCATTCCTTAAAAGCATGCGGATGGAGGATTTTGATGTTAGAATGGCACTGTCAGTCATGTATTAAGTGAAATCAAGGTCCCAATCTCCATCTCTAAACAGGTGCTAGGAAAAACAAGTTCAGAGCTGGAATGCAGTGCTGCTACTCTTGCACATGGGCTTGCAGATATGTAGGAGCCTCAGCTTCCTCTGCATAGCGGGGGTATTATACACACTTAGCAATTCTGAGCATCAGACATGTATAAAACCCAAACCCATCTTTGTTTTCCCTAAAGTAATCATCATTAAAAACCACCTTTTCGAGCCCTCCTCTTACGGATGTAGGACATACGATATTTTGTCCTACTGCACCCCTACCAGTGAGGTTTCCATGACTCAATTTATTACTTGCTCTTGCCTAATGTGTACTGAGTGAGTATCCAGCAGACCTTCTATCAGACTGCAACACTAAAGTGGCAAGCACTGAACAAACAAGAAACGACAAGGTGGTCAGTACTTTTTAAGGGGTGTAAAACTGAGACAAAAAATCAGCTGAAATGTACACTTACCTCAAGTGTGTCTTAATACAACATTTAACTGTAAGGATGTGACTAGGTTGTGCCCTCAAGTATTTGCAGGAATGCAGGCTCAGGTCCACCCACACAGCCCACCAAGCAAAGTTTCATGTGGGTATAAGGTATGCATGCCCATTAACAGCAATTTGCAAGGCAGAGACCTGATAAACAGCTCCTTTGCCAGTTGTTGTTGGGTCACTGACACAATAAGGCAATAGAAAAATAGCTTTTCAAAAAATGCTTCTTAGATACGCCAGGCTGTGTCCCTTCAGATGGATGAGGGCAGGCTGTTCTGGAGCTTGTAATTGCATTTCCCTCTTCAGAAGGAAGATACTTGTAGAGTTCAGGAGGCAAGTATTAAACAGAAATGCTAAGAAAAATGCTATTTTCAGGATTTAGAAAGAGGATTCTAAAAAGCCAAAGGCTTTGAGAAGGCCTGAGGAAAACCATGCAATTAGATTATCAGATCACTTTGCAAGTAACCAAAAAACCCTTGTAATAAAAATTACAGGATATACAAAGCAAAACAACTGTGAAACACTGAGATGCTGTCGTCCCTGAGAATAACGATCAGTTCATTGCTATCAAAACAAGACATAAACAAAACTGTGCCAAAGTGATATTGTAGCATGAGATGATGGAAGTATACAGTGATAGGGAGAAATAAGGGGAGGAAGGAAGTGTTTGGCTTGCTCGTGCTGCAGGTGGGGAAGCAGCATGGGGACTCAGGATATTCCAAGAAGAGACTGAGCAAGGGGTGTGCATTCTGGGTGGAAAAGACCGAGAACAGGAGCCAATTCAGACGAAATCTGAAGTCTGCAGGTTAGTCATTATTAGATTTTATAGCTTAGTTCCTTCAGATTTTGAGAGTCAAGAGGTTGACACATTACATTAAACACTGAATTAATTCACCTACTATAAGTAGGAGCTCTGTAATATAAAAAAAACCCCACACATGCTTTCATTTAACTCATTATATCAGTTAAATGGTTGAAAGAGGCAATGCATCCAAGGACATCTGAAGATATTACTGTATCTTTCTGTTGCACTCGCTTCAGTGTGGTCCTACCGCTAAGCTTTGGCAGCAATTGTTAGAAAAAAATTGCATTTTAAAAAATTATATATCAAATTTGCAGGCCTAGCTCTCACAGCCGGGGGCAGAGGAGGGGCTGCCTTTGAATTTTTTTGTCGAAGTTGGGTTGCATGCTAGAACTAAAAAAAAAAAAAAAAATTCCCAAATGAATTTTCACTCAGAAGGAGCAAATGGAATTTCCCCAAAATGAATTTCTGACAGAAGGGGAAAAGCAGAGAAAACTCGGTTTGGCTGCTTTGCGCTTAGCAACATGTAAACCCTGCAGCTTGCACCTGGCTCGGCTGCCCCGGCCAGCCCCGACCGTCGGTGAGAACGGGCACGAAAAGCCAGCAGAGGCGGCCACCCCGCATCGCTTCCCGCTAGCAGATGGCACTGACGGAGCTCTTTAGAGGACACTCGGGAGGTTTTCCTCCTCCTCTCGTTAAGGCGAGAGGAGAGCCTGGCCAAGGGTTAATTAGCGAAGGGCGTGTAGCAGTGTGCTGCAGCCCAGCTCCATTCCAGCTGGCTCTGGGCGGCTTAGGGGCTTTGCTCCTAGGGTATAAACGCCCCCAAATTGGACGCTGCCGGCTCTGGGCGGCTTAGGGGCTTTGCTCCTGGGGTATAAACGCGCCCAAATGGGACGCTGCCGGCTCTTTGGGGCGGTGCTGCAAGCAAAACGCTGTTTTATGTCGGGGCCGGGCTGGCGGCCTGGAGCCGGCTCCTCACGGCCGGGCGGGCCCACGCCGCCGCTGGGTGGCGCCAGAGGCCTCGCGGCGGGCGCGCGGCCGAGGGCAATTTCCCGCTGCCCGGCGGCCC
>VZRS01006286.1:265203-456418 GCA_013398055.1 Ifrita kowaldi | reverse complement strand
CGGCCGTGCCGTGTAAATCCACGTAAATTCCCCAATTTTTCGTGAGAGGAAGGGAGTGTGAGGCACACGTAGGGCATGGCACAGGCTGTGTAGCAGAGTAAGAGATGAGGCTGGGGTTGAGAGCTGTTTAAAGTCTGTGTTAGAGCTATTCGTGGCGTGGGTGATGTGTGTTTCCCCGGGGGTTTCGGTATCTGCTTGAAAACGTTACTTTGTCTTTCGTGACATGCATTAAAAAATGGTCATGTCTGCTGACCCACCTGCTTAAAGGTACGTGGAGTAAAGGAAAGACAAGACACCTGAGACTTGGTGGTGGGAGAGGATGAATCTTGGCGGCGTCTTGGTGACTGATACAAGAACTGGATCTCAGCACTGTGAGCGAGACCATGCAACTTCTGAAGTAAACTACAGCTGAGCACCACAGGCTGAGAACTGGTGCTTTCGGCAGAGTTTCGATTTTGTTTTCCCCTTAGTCTGAAGAGTCAGACTAAAGTTTCTGTTCTCCATTAAGAGATCCAAGAGATCTTGATTTGGAAACACCAAGCAAAGATGAAAAAACTTTCGCTGGGTACCTTGCTTATTTGGTTAATCACCTTGTAGATTACACCTTTGTCTGATTTCACAAATTAGTTTTCTTGGCTCGAACTACAGAGTTTTTCTGGTGTGTGTGTGTGTGTCTTTCTTTACTGTGTTAAAGATCTCTCTAATTTAATTTTCTCCTTTTGAAGGATTTATATACTGTAACTGAATAATCTCTTTTGTCTTCCTTTTGATAGCCCAAACAGCTGGAGCTCCATAGGCCTCTCCTGCAAAGTATTTTCTTGAGCTCTCACCTTTTCTTCGTGGTGCTTTATACCTTCTTCCAAGTTCTTAAGCAAAAATCTGAGAAACAAACTCTTCTTCCATTGCTCCCTTCCCCTGCAGCACAGTGCAAAAATCGGGACTGTACATACTCATTTTGTTTCTTCAGATGTGTCTGTAGTATCTTAATTTTGTCTTAAAAATTCTTTCCAAGTTCTTTGTTTTCTAGAATACGCTGTTGTCCTGCAAGGCTTGTGCTTGCTATTCTGACATTTATTGTGTTGTTTTTGCTTGAGTGCTATGTGTTACTGAGCTGAATTTACTTACTATCAAGTTCTTTTACCCTTTGTCAGTCTCAGTATGTTAAAACACACATGTGTATGTACCAGATGTACAAATGTGTGTGTTGTATATGGTTTTATTTCATAGAAGAGGCGGGAAAAAGACTTTTTTTCTGGGCTGCGTACCCAGAATGAAATCCTGCAGAGCCCCACTAGAAACTTGCTCAGCTGATAACGTTTCCCCACTGTCTTTGTGAGTTTGCCAGTTAGCCAATTTTGATTGCATGTGTTGTGCTTTCATTGGTGCAGGGTAAGAGCTACCTTTTAAAGTGCAGTACCCTGCAGCTCTGTGTCAAGTGCTCTATGAAAGTTGTTACACTTCCATGATAATCATTGGTAATCAATCCCACAGTCTCAGAGCATGCAATCAGGTTTGTGAGCCGGTGTCTATTTTCTGCATAATCGGACAGGCCAGCCCTACTTACATTCTCATCCTTTCATCCTTTATTGATTGCATTGCATGGGTTTTGCCATTATCTTGCCATGCACTGAGGGTTATAATTACTGAGGTCAACCCAATCTCCTCTTCAGTGAGTATCAGTACAATGCTTCAGTCTCCTGGCGTGTTCCCAGTTGTTTGAACGGGAAGCTCTTCTTAGTGTAATCAGAAGAGGTATGAAATTAGATATTGCTGCAACCCCTAAGTCTCATGAACAGCTTGATGCCAAAGGCCTGGATAAATGAAAAGTAATCATGACACTGATACTGTACTGATTTGTTGATCCACAAGAACATCTTATGTCTTTAAACCTCCATTTGACCTTCATGTTCCTGTAAATTTTGTGCTCTTTAAAATGTTAGTCTGGAAGGGCAAATACTGTACTCTTTCTATGGCAATGTGTTTTGCATAATCCCTAGCATGTATTTAAACTCCATTTTCATTCTCAGCAATGTATTTTATTTTCTTCATATGTACAGTGAAGAGTAACTGAAGGACTGTCTGTATCATTTTACCAGACTCTAATCTTTTGGGTTGTAACCAATTAATCTGACTAGGAACAGACACAGTTATCAGAGCAAACAGCCATCTGCTCATATCCTCCCTTTTAGCCACTGTACAAAGTAGTCTGAAAGATGCAGGGCAGGAAAGAGAATGGGCAGATAAACTGGTCTCCAGAATGATCCTCCAAAGTATTTTATCTTTCTTTCCAGGAGAAAGGGATATGAATTGAATCCTCAAATCGCATTTGCAAAGAGGAGTTTCATAATTAATTTCCTTCTGCTTTGCCTGATTCTCTGCAGTTGGAACTGTACCTTTTGCTAACTGGGAAACTTGTGTTACAGTGGTGAGCACTGCTTGCCATTACTAAACCCTACAGATAGATGCAGGCAGCCATCTTAGATTTCACGGCATGGTTTAGCCCTACCCATTAATATCTATAAAAATAATTTGAGAGTTTTGGAAGACCAAAGATTCACACATGCAAAATAGAGAGTTAATTAGAGAGGGGGTGTTTTTTGTTTGTTTTGTTTTGTTTTTAATTTGGATTTTTTTTTCGAGATCTAAGTCATCAAAAATATTTTTTGATTTTTTTTAAAAATTTGGATTTATATTGCTGAACTCAGGAGATTACATCTGTGCTTATTCTCTCAAGGTGTGCACCAGAGTGGCTTTTAGTGGTGACTGTAGTTGTGGGTATGCCTAGAAGTTTGGAACAGGAGCTAAAACCTTACTGACTATAGACAGCAATTTCATTATTGATTGGAACGGAAGGTCACTTAACCATTGGTCTTCATAATGTGGTTATTCAGCAAGATGAGAGGGGTCTGATTTCAGTCGTATTGGTAATTTTTGGCTTTTTCATTTAATACTGTGATACACTGTGTGACTTATGTGCTCGTGAAAAAGAGAAGTGTTTTGTATGACAGGTGCTTTGTGAACTTAAAAGAATGAGCTTGTTCTTCACCCTCTCCTGATTTTCCTGTTATTCCAGTCCTAGCTTTAAGTCCTTCCCTGAAGCACAGGCTCAGCAGCATGTTGGATGCAGGGCTGTGTGGTGACGTCAGTCAATTGCATGTGCGTCAGAGCTCTGCAATGCAATATGGGCTATTAAGTGAGGCTCCTTGGTAAATTTGTAGCTGCTCCCAATCTGTAGAACTGCAGCTGTTTCTGCTGGTGGTGATGTCCCTTTGGTCTTGCACCCATACCCCAGGCCTGTTGCTGTCACTACTCTGCATGGGGCGCCTGAGTGATGGCTCTGCTCTGTCACGGGGTACAAAGCTGGTGTGCCCAGATGTGCGCAGTGAAGTGATAATGGGCAGCGCTGAAATGTTGCCACAAGGAAAGTTCCATTACGACGTGGAAAAAAAAGTCCTTCCCATGGGGGTGGCAGGGCACTGGAAACAGAGCCAGAGATATGTTTGCTCAATACACATTAAACCTCTAGTGGACAAGGCCCAGGATCTCAGTATCTACCATGGAGTTGCCCCTGTGTGAAAAATGTTTCGACTAGGTGACCTCCACATGTTGTTTTCAGTCAAGATTTTATTTCTTTGGATGATTCTTCTGCAGTCATTAGTACCCATTCCTCATACCAAAGTTCTTTCTGGCTCTCTGGATGATAGAAGTCATGTTTTCACCACAAGATGGTTAAGAAGTGTCCTTATGTTTCTCTCTGAAAATTACCTTTTTTTTTCAGGCTTCTTATCTTGGTGGCCTGCACCTCAGAAGTCACTCAGATTCCCAGAGTAGCTGGATTCTTGTCTTCCTCCCCAGGTGTGGGTTAAGGCCTTAGGCTGGAATACAAGCTCTAGAGCATAAGGAATCAACAATGGTTGTTAAAAGAGGTGATTTTGAACTAACGGGTGTGCTCTTCACTAATGTGAATCTCCCGTTTACTTCAAATTACTGTAGTTAAGATCCAAACAGTAAATATTACTTTAAGGTACTGAAGCAATAGCTGCATCTCTGGTTTCCTTGCTGGGAGTTAGTGGCTTAGGTTCATTGCTATTTGGAGCATAATCAGCAAGCATTCATTCTGCATACAGCCAGCATATAAAATTTGCAAGAGCTACATACCGTGCGTGCTCAATCAGTGTAAATCATTTAGCAGCCCGCATAATGGATGTCTGGCTTTTGGACTAAAAAATCCACTTGGTAATATAGGCAGATGAGTCATGAACAAGTCCTCCAGTTATATATAAAATTATTATATCCACGAGGGACTCTGAAAGCTGAAGAGATTTTAGCTTTCCAGACAGCAAAGGGGAAGATGAAATGCTGTTACAGTATTTTCATTTATTGTGAGTATTTTTATTCAGTACCAAGATGGCATTCTGTTCACTTAGTAATTATTACTGACATAGCCCAGCTCTAATCTCTTGAGGGACTGGAGAATATTCTTTTGTTCAGTGAGGATTTGTGGTAGTGATGAACAGATATAAGCGGATTGGTCTTGAAAGTGAGTTTGCAGCAGTGTTCAATAGCTGCAGACTCTTTCCTGCCTGAATCGGAAGCTGGCGAATCTCCTCTGTGCTTGAGGAGCAGTGTGCAGTTGCTGTGGGAGTCAGAGCCTCGCTAATAATTCAGCAGAGATTTCCTGAGATTAAACTCTCAGTTAGAGTATGGCTCTCATTTAGACCACTGACATCAGAGCAGGAGTGTGTTGGCTGAGTATCAGCAGCTGCGAGGGAGGCAGATGATGAGCTTCCTCCTTGCCAGTGGATGTCATACCCCTAAACATTTTCACTCGGTATCTCTGCCAGTCAGCAAATGCTATGAGCAGTGAACCATACATTTGAGCTCACTTTCTGTCCTTCCTTGAATAGCTCCTGTGTAATAGGAGAGGAAACATTGCCTCCTTCCACTGCATACCCCCCCTCTTGCTTTCAAAGTCACGACATTAAGGAATCAGCAGGAAAATCAAATACCTTACAACTTCTTATTTGAAATGGAACCTTGTTTAGCCCCTCTTCAGATGAAATGTCTCCTCACTATCAATTATTTCTCCTGAATTTTGTCTTGACTCTCAGAAAATTTTCTTCTCTTGGCATTTTGCCATTCTCTCTCCCATGCTTGTTTGTGCACCCATATCACAGATGAAATAGGACATCTTTGTAAGCGTGACCTTTAGCTGGTTTGTTGCAGAGAATAAAATGCCATGGGCCAAACTCACTGATTCTTAGGGTTTGCCTGGCTTACCTCATTAAGCGGGATTTGGCCTTGTAAGTCCTAAAGGGAAGGGGCTCATTTTTGTATGACATTTTAGTTGTTGGTGTTAGGTGGTTGTTTTTTGGTTGGTTGATTGGTTAAGGTTTTTTCTTTGCTTTTGGGGACTTTAAAGCAAAAAGCACTGATTGGGGGTTTTGAGTTATCCTTGAAGAGCCTGGGAAACGCTATCAGTTACATTAAAATAAGATAAGAGGGAAGAGGCTCTCTTGGATTTTAAAATGTATGTACTGATACTCTGCACTTGTTTTCAGTCCAGAGTCTCCAAGTGCTCCATAATGATAGAGAGCTAGCAATACCTGCTGCATCAGGAAAGGAATCCTGCTCCCACAGAAGAATGCAGTTATGGAAATCTGTCTTTTAAATGCTGCCACAAAAGGATAAAGCACTTTGCAAAGACCTGGTCTCCCCAGACTCACAGTTCTAGCTCCAAGTAAGAGAAGGGATAACAATTGCTCACAGATGTAGAAAGAGGAGGAGGAATAAGAGAATGTAGATTATAGATCAAAGCTGTAACATTTTGTAAATGGTAATGTGAGAACCTCCTCTGGGTCATGGATCTTTTTCATTTGATGTCTTTCCCTCCTGACTAGTAGATAGGGTTCTCTGTGCATAATTCTGTTTCTCTCTTCTTCTCCCACCTCTTTTCTTATGCCTAGAAACCCCTGCTGCAGGTCAGGGTGATGTGAGCTTAGCTGCTTACCTGCTGTACAGAATCAGGATAAACAGGGCCCTGCCGGAAAGGGTGATGAGTGATTTGTGTGAATCTCACTAAACCCAGCCTCCAATTCAGTTTTCTTCAGTGCTAATGGAAATACTTTCTCATTTACATGGACAGTCTTGAGGTGACAATCAGCTGCCCTTTGGAAAAAAAAATAAGGTTTGTCCCTAGGACATGATGTATACCCAGCTGCTTCAGAAAGCCATCCTGGGATGGCTGGTTCATACTGAGGTGTCACCAGTATCTCTGCCCTGTCTTGCATTGTGCTACAGCTTCAAAGCACTGAGCAAGAGCAATCATGAAAGACTTCAGGGAGCTAGTGAAATTCAGCAAAGTGCATTAAAATGGAGGAAAAAAGACTCTGGTAAGGCAATTAATTAGATTAACAACTAGCCCTGTTTCTTTCATTCTCTTTCTAGATGGGGAACAAAGAGATGACATAGACTTTTATTCCAGAAAAAGTCACTCTTCAGTGAGAGAAACAAGGTCTTCCCAAACTTTGCTGGTGACAGAAGGCAAGGAAGGGTAATTGATGAACCATCATGCAGATGTTTACAGAGCTGTTAAGATTTATGTGTGAAGACTGTTCAACCCTGAAGATGCAGTGTTTTCTGTAAGGAAGAAACTGGCAGGTCCGTGAGAGATAACCTTTTCAATTTCTCTTCCTGTCAGTGTAATTCTTCAGACCTGAGAGTGAACTGCAAATTACCCACCTGCAGTTCTTGGTTGGTGCGGTACTCAGTGCAATGGACTAGGCTATTTTTTCCTATGTGATTTTTTTTGGTTAGAAATAACATGTCCAAGTCTATGACTGGACTGATACAGAAAGATAAAACCACCATGTGCATGACATCCCATGCACACGTATGACAGAGTCCTGGGATAGAACATTTAAATGTTTTGGTGTTGAGACATTACGGTGTTTGTGGTGGTTAATTTAATGTTTTGTGTCTATGTGTTTGAGATTTGTAGCACTATCAGGGACTCTGGTACTGATCTAAAAGAATAGTCAGCATGAACTGTCAAATATCAGGCACTACAGCCAACGTTTATGACTTTGCTCCTCTGAAGGCATTAAAGGCCTTGAAGGAACAATTTGTGTGGAGACTTCAAGTAAAAGGTAATAGAGTAAAAGGCTATTTTACTTTCTATAAGCATAGGCAGGGGGGAAGGGAAGAAGAGTGTTGTATTTTTAGGATAGTGGAAAGAGACACAGTTGATACAGTCTCAGTGTTTTAAATTAGTCTGGTGCTGAATATGTACCAGCTAAGTAAGGAAAAAGATACTATCTGTACTGGACAAGAAAAGTAAGCAACTCTTTATTTAAAATTTAATCAAATTTAGACTTTAGTCAATTTCTACAAAGTAGTTACATACCTACTAAATCACTTTAATTCTTGACAGATAATGTTGTACTAAAGAAAATACAGTGGGATTGTAATTGGGTTTGGAGGCAATATACTTTGCAGGAAACCAGATTACTAGGATAATTCTTCAACTTGACTTAACCTGTTACCCTGTGAGGTTCCTGTTATTAGACTGTGGCAGGCCGGACTCCCTCACTGACTCGAGATCCTGTAAAGTGCCCTTCTCTTGTACCTTCCACTGCTAAGATATCCTATAGCTATTTGTTTTCAGCCATTTCCCTTCCTTAGACAACAGCAGGCTTGTGAAGTTGACCAAAAGTGGAGGGAAAACTTCCCAACATTATGCCATTATCCCAGTTTTTGATGACACATGGACATCTTGAGACAATTTGTTATTTCTGTACTGCTTTTTAAGGTCACTACTTAACCAAGGTAAGCAAATACATGAATTGAGTGGATGTTCTGACACTCAGATTGGCTTTCAGGATTCATAAATTATCAGAGGACAGGTCCAAATCTGTCTGAAAAAGTAATTGAGATTAATTGTGAAGATGAAGCACAATATGATATTATGCAGTACAAGCCAAAGCAAGGTGAGGTGCAGAGTTAGGCAGGGCTCTTACATCAGCAGTGAAACTGCCCACAGTGCAAGTGAGAGCACTTGCTGAGAAAGCAGTAGTATGCAAATATTTTTCTTCTCGCACAGTTTGCAGCTTCTTCCTTCCACTGCATACAGGACATTCATTTAAAAGAAAATGTGTGACCCAATTTTGGAGGGATCTTAATCTTTAGCTTTTTTAGATTGCTTGCAGGTGATATTTCTATGCAGATCTCATATAATGTCACACTGGCTGCACACCTGGTGCAGCTGATGGCCTGAGGCCAGCTACTCTACCTACATTCAAGCCAACTTTGACTGTTGACATTATCCAGGAAATGGACTGCTGAATGGAGATGGTTTTGCTCTGTGAAGAGCAGTGGGTTCCATTTGGATGTTAATAACATGTTCAATTAAATTTGAAGGCAGGAGTTGAAGAGCTAAAAATGCAGTAGAAGGCTCAGCAATGGATTTTAGCTGCTGCAGAATTCATACAGGCAAAGAGCTCTGGCCGTACGGATCAGGGTAAGGACCTGGAGAAATTTTGGCCTTTCTGATAGGCTGTGTTCCACCCCTCAGTCTTTCTGTTTTAGTCTGTCTTATTTATTTTGTTTATTGGCAGTTAACAAGTCTCACTTATTTTGTAATACTGAATGCAGATTGTTTGAATCAAGACCTGCATCTTGGCTAGTTTTATGAGATATCTGGTACATAAAGTAATTAACAATTAAACTGGCAACTCAAATAGAGAAATCCTTCTGGCATGAAGACATAATGCAAATGTTAATAACTTTTATTACAAAAGCAGTGCTATCTTAAAGCTGTAACAGGGAATAAATGTAATTGAGGATACCTGAGTAGGGAAAAATCCTGAAAGTGTGACGTGAATTCCACTTAAAAGGCCCAATGCTATTTGTGGTAAAGAGCCTGGGTACGTGACAGCTGAGCATTGCACACTCAGCCCTTCAGGGTGAAAATTTCTGCCTCTAATGCTTGTACTTGGGCCACTGTATAAATCAGCAAGTCTTCCACTGCATGTATCATTGCAACGTGCAAATAGGAGCCTATAGGATGGGAATTCACAGAATGCTGTGAGGGAATGATTTTTGTCTGAGCTGCTAATGCAGCTCTTTTAGTGGGGTGACTGGTTGGGTTGTAAGCCTTTTGGAGCAGATAAATGCTTTCTTGTGTAAGAGGCTCCAGTGTTCTTCAAGGCCCTGTAGTCCTCTTAAGAGTAACCTACAATGTGTAACCTACAGCATGCAGTTTGGCTGCTTTTGTGGCAATGTCACACATGGAATTAGGATTTGGTTGTGAAAGAGAAGAAGTAGGTGAAACAGTGATGGCTGACTTTTTACATGTGACCTACTTTAGCTACTGATGATGTGATAAGAGAAAAAAATGCATGAAGAAATATTTCTTCCTCTTTGTCTATAAATGTATATAACATACTAGATATATTTTTACATACTTTTTAAAAATTCTCTGCAGCACTCTCTCCTCTGTGGAGAGAGCATACAGGATTATGCATTAAGATCAAATTAATCCCTCACTGTGGAACACACAGGCTCAGCATTTGCCACAGCTTTGCTCTCAGAAAGGGATTCAGACATCGTGGTCTCCACCAAAGAATGGCAGATGGTTGGCAGAGTCTTTTTCCATTTGTTTCTGCAAGTGAAACAGTTAATAAATCAATCATGCATTATTACTGGATTAGCAATCACACTCCCAAATGCTAATAGCTGTTCTCACTCTTTCTCCTGAGGATTACCTTTAAGTCCTATCAAGGGACAAGATTCCTTTTGCCTTGCCTGGCATTAGCACCCTAGTGACCTGCAGCCAAAGTCAATAGTCAGTAAACTAGCTCTCTGTCATGGTGAAAGAACAGCATGCCTTAACCAGATCCACTGTTTCTTAAGATTTTCATTTCTCCTGTCAGTGCCTTCACTTTCTCTTTTTTCCTTTGTTTAATTTTTTTCCACCTCAGCCAGTCTGAAGCTGAACAGAAGGAAGTTTGCCACAGTGAATCACGCAAGAGTCTGTTGTGGGGTCACACAGAATGGGAGAGTTTTGCAAGGCTGAAGACTGCAGAGGAGCTGGAACCAAGAAAATGAGAAGGTAGGTACTTAACAAATTCTTTCTTTCTGGTTAATTAAGCTTATTTACCTCTTGTCTGCAGCTGAGTGTAGTCTGTAAACCTGCCTGTTCCTCTTGGTCTGAAAGCAGAAAAACAGCACTGGGGACAGGTCATAAATTGGTGAGAGAATTCATGGTCTGTGAGCTCTCCTTGTCTGCAGTTTCATAGGAGAATTACTTAAAATTGCATGTTGGACATATAAAATAGTACAGCACTTTTTTGTTTGTTTTGAAATGCTCACCAATGAAATGGCTTAACTCAACAGTGACTCCTTATTTTGCCTTATAAGCTACTTTGTATTTGTTTTCATGGCGTTTGTTTAATTATCACTGGGATTCATTTACAAAAGCACTGGAATATTTTATATGCAGAAAATATTCAAAAAGTAAGATTACACTTAAGTTATCATATGCTTCATTTTTAAGGAGCAGTTATTTTTAAAATGCTTGGGTTTGAAACCTGAAATATATAGATACTAAAATATTTTGAATAGTAATTAATATTTTTTCATTTTCACTATGTTTTACTGCATGAAGAATTCATGCTGTAAAATATTTTTCTTACAGCCTTGCAGGTTTTTTTGCTAACCTGTTACTAGACATGAAGGATGGTCTGGAGATTTAAAATCTTCTTAGTATGCAGACAAAGATAACAGGATATAAACTGAAAGGTATAAGCAGCGCTTAAACTCTGCCTTGAACCCAATGCATGATTCTGCAAGTAACTTCTTCAAGTGCCTCCCAGAAAAAATGCAGCCATAGTATGTCTGCAGCACTGTACTTTCTGATATGATCAGCATTGTTATCTTCTGGGACAAATGGTTAGATAACTTCTGGGGCAAATGGTTAGATAAAGGAATGGGCTAGCATTCAGGTCAGGGCTCACTGTGTCTAACTCTAAGGTGTTAGACTATTTAATTCAGAACTGTTATTTCCTTGATTCACCAAAATTTCAGTTTATAGTGTTTCTTTTCTAGAAACTGCAAACAAAAATGGTGGGCAAAGATGTGTGGGTGGGGGCTAATGTGGGAAACCAAAGACCAATGCAACTTGACAAGAAAGAGCAGTTAAATGTTTGAGTATTGAATTGAAAAGTAAGAGAAAGAAAAAATTATTTGAGCTGACTGGAAAAGCTATGTGTAGGAAGAGCAATAATGTGAAAAACAAAATCTGGGAGGCGCCCAGACTGAAAACAAACTTCAGTTCGTACCAAGTACTTCCTTAAATGAAGATCTAAATGGGCCAACTTGCTACCATTTAGTCCTTCACCCTCACCTAATGCTTACTCCTCTGTGGACAATCTCAGCTCACAAGACTGCATTGAAAATTCAGGTTATGGGCTCATCATTATGCATGGGGTATTTTGCTGGCTTTCAAACCACCTCTTCCCTTCCTGATTTTCAAACTATGTTTTTCTGGCTGCTTAAAGCTCTGCTTCATGACGTGTTCACTGACAGACTTGCTGCCTGTCTATGACTGTTGGAGTACCAGCCCAGCAGACCACGCACATGGTCCCCACTGTTGTCATGCCAAGCACAAAACATGCCACAGGAGCCAGAGGGCTCACATGGTATTTCTCTAATGCTGGCTTGCTTTCTTGCAGACTCAGATCACTTACTGTGTGAAATTTTATTTGTTCTCTTTGGGTTTCAGCTTGTCCTCAAATGGGGTAATAAAATTTTGCTTGCTATATAAAAAATGTGGAGGAAATGCAGTGCAAGTGGAAATACAACTATACAGCAGCTACTTGTGAAATGATATGACTATTTTAGATGAAAGATGATTAAGAAAATAGAGAGGTCTTAAGATAATTTTCAGTCCTTCTCTAAAGCTGTGAAACCCTGTAGTGTTCAGGGCCTTTTGGTAGCATACCGCTACCTTACACTTTTCTTTTTAAAAAGAAAGAAATTAGATGTGCTGTGTAAACATTTGCATCTTAACTTGTAATATGGTGTGCAAACCTAGTGTGGTGTAAGGAAAGGTCATTCAGAGAATAGTAGACTCTAAGCTCTGTGGCCACCAGGAAAATCTAAATTCAGTTCCTGCTTTGCCACAATATGTTTGGTTTTTGTTCAATCATCTTGGGCAAGGTGCTTTGTCAATAAGGTCTCTCAAGAGCTAGGCTACCTCTTTACAGAGGAGGCATTGTAATGCTGAGTACATGAGGGACAGTGAGCTGCCTCAGTGCTGCTCTGGTGGGAGCCATGTGAGTACCTACAGTAGTCACCTGCTCTCCCTGCAGCAGATGCTACCTTGAGGAAGGTGGCTTCATATTGGGGTAGATGATGTGTAATATTTCAGCATTGTGGGTTGGTTCCCAGGGTAGTATTCAGTGGGCAACAGGAAGTCGTGTGTCCACAAAGAGCCAAATTTGAAATACTGAGCCATATTGCCAAGCTGGAGAAAGATGCAGTGCTTCCATCTTGTGGTGTGTACTCCATTATTTTTCTTCATTGTCAGTACAGCCTCAGGACACTGGAATCTTGAGCCATGACTAGGTTTTAGAGATGCTGTTGTAACACAAACAGTACTGCTACCACTAAGCAGCTTGCTTTTTAATAGCTGTCTTCACAGCAAAACCCCAAACCCAAGTTAATTACACAAGGCAAGGGAATGTGGAATTATTTCAGTTAGACCAGGACAGCAGCTTTAAGCACAACTCTGCTGGAGCAAGTTCAGTTCAGCTCATTAAGACCAAGTGTTAAGACCACAGCCAGATCCTAAACTGTCTTATAACAACTGCCTCTTCTACTGGTTCCTGTTGTCTGAAGAGCTGCTCTGCCTTCGCTTGATAGCATCTCTTTTTCCTCTCCTGCCCAGCCAAGCTGAGACCAGTAGCTCTCACCTAATGGTGACTCTGCCCTCTGCACCTGTGCTGGTATGGGAAGTCAGAGTTTATAAACCTTCTTTCATGCTCTTCAGATAATTTCCCATCCTAATGTGTGCTTTTGTGCTGGTTTGATTGGATAAACATGGGTAGAGGAAATTATATGTATGCCTGTCATTAGGGTTAGTAGTTACAATTTATTTATGGCACCTTCTAATTCTTGAAATTCTGTGAGACCAGTGGATATCTTATGTTCCAATAATATTTTAGCAAGCTCTGTGTGAAGAAGCTGATTTTGCAGTTTTTCTCTTTATGATTACTGACCTCTCGATTTTCTTCTGCCAAGTGAGTCCCACTGGATCTTACACCTGCTGCTCCCTCACCTGTTTAGAAATTAGTCTGGGTATGACTGCTATCACACTGCCATAGCCAGTGACTCCTCACAGGACTGAAATTTGCAGTCAATCAAGTTACATCAATCAGAATGGAAAATTTTAGCTGCAGTTGTTCTAAAGATCAGTCCAGGATTAATATTGATGAAATGTTGTAATCCCCAACTTCTTAAGTCTCCTAAGAGCAGGTTGTATCCACAGTGGCATCTTCTTGATCTCAAACAGCTATGAGACAGCAATTCTTGGGCTTTAATTTGAGTTACAAATAGCCCATTTCCTGAATGGATGCTAACTTTGAAGAAATAAGTACTGCCCAACTGTCCAAAACCTGTGGACACAAGAAACAATTTATCAGTTTGATAGTATTAGGACCAGAGGAAGGTAATATAAGGCTGAGGAGGAAAAAGACTGAAAGAAAAAAAGAGATGGAGTAAGTTGACAACTGCATGGAGATGAGGAGAGAAGTAAGCAATATGGGTGTGTATTCCTTATGAAATGGGATAGGTGGGATTAAAGAAACCCTAGGAAAGCAGTAGTGAGGAGATAAAAAATATGCTTCTATCTAGTAAATGTGAGTACAGAAGCAAGAGGGCTTGGGATGAAAAAGAAAGCAAAAGAAGAGAATATATAATGAAAAAGGTCTTGCTGAGCTGACAGAAGAATGTCCCTGGAGGAGGAGAATGCAAAACTATAAAGAATTGGGTATTATGACTAGCTTGAGGCAAAGCACAAGTTCTGGCAACAAGGGAAATGAAATTCTTTGGAAGAAGAAAAAAGTAGATTTTCAAATAGAATACAAACGACATAGATTTAGAGTTAATTTTTAGTGTTACTCTATTGAAAGTTGGTTGATCAGATATTATACTAACACATACTTGCAGTGGATTTTCGTGGGAAGCAAAATCACTGAGAAGTTTGCTGTAATTTTTTAATCACTTTTCCTACAAAAAGTCCCATGTTTTCATTACTGCTACTGGATGGTATGGTGAATGATCCAGAGAGCCTGATACACAAGGATTTTAATTTTCCTCAATATGGGTATGCCCCAGACAGCTTGAGGCAGGCTGATGCAGTTATTGTTGTATGGTGGCTGAAGTGGCACAACTCTGTTCTGCATGTGCCTGAGTAATGTCAGCACTGAAACCTCTGCTGTTGTCATTGCTCTTCTTTCACGTGTACATTGTGGCAGTCAGGTGGAGGACTGTAGTGCAGATGTGTTAGGATTGGTCTTCATAGATGTGAGAACAATGTCATCATTTACAGAAATGTGTTAATTAATAATTAAGAATATTTAATGTTCTATGTACTGGCTTCTGCTTTTCCACCCACTGACAGCTTTGTGTTTCACTAGTCCTGGTTACTGCTAGGAAGCTATATGCCAAAAGAAAACATGCCATTTTAGCAGGGCTGGCTACTGAAGGAAACCTGAGCTCCTGAAAGCCTTCATTCACTTTAAATGGAACTCATAATCTGGGCAGTCTAGTTTTTGTTGCCAGGAACAAGAATACAGTCAGATGATAATATTATTCTCCAGCACAATGAAGGCCATAAAAGGAATGGTTTTGGAAACGGCTTCCTCTGTTTCTAGTTGAAGAATGACATTTCTTTAGAAGAGGAGTTGCTTTTTCAGCTAAGCTTTTGTTGAGACCAAAAGATTTATTTTAGGTACCTCAAACTTCTTAGCATAAATGGTTATAAAAAGATCTTTTCAGAACAAGACTTGGACTATAACTTAATGCTGTTTCAAGTAAAAGGGGTAAAATTCCAGTTCAGTCCTTCATGAATATGGTAAGTGGTGTTTTAAATTTTTAAAGTAAGTTTCTTAGATAATCTTATCCTACTGCAGGAAAATAAACCTTGTCAATTCAAACTAGTACATTTCGTAGGCCTAAAATATTACTGAAAATTTACAAGGAGAGGAGTACAACAAAAGACACTCTGTTTTTCTTTCAGTCTTTGAAAAAGTTTATTACTATCTCTAAGGGTCATTATTGCAAGTTCAACCAAGTTAGAGAAAGTGTTATTTGTTCCAGTTTCTGACAAATCAGATTTGATGATAAGACTGTGGACTACTGTCCTCATAACAATCCCCTTATGTATTGCTCCTGTTGTATTTCTACACAGTAGCTCTTTAGTGCATTGTCTTGCAAACTTACTCCCTTCTATTGAGAAGTTTTCCACATACAAGTTACTCTTGCTCTCCTTGTTGAACAAACACACCGGTGGTATAGCTTGTTTCATTTACTCTTATTTATGCTTGCTCTGAAGGAGAAACATCTCTAAGAGATAGGGAGTTTGACCCTACCACTGCCTTTGTGAGATTTGTGTTTGAGACACATGATGATGTACTCAAAAGTGTTCTTCAGATCAGAGTATGTAGTTAGGAGTGTTAATCTTCAGGCTCTGGTAACATTTTCAGAAAAAGCCTAAATGCTTGCTGGGATGACAGGATTGCTCAAGGGAACACCACTACCTCTAATACTCGGTCTTTTCAATAGCTTAACTCTGGAACAAAAACATTAGGGCACTCAAAGAAGCCATTTTGGACCAAAAGAAAAAAAAAGAAAAGAAAAAAAAGAAAAAAAAAAAGGTCTTATTTCTGTAGCACCTCAGTTGCCTTCAGTAGTGAAGTGCAGCCAGTTCTTACCAGCCACCTTGTAAACCCCTTTAAAATGAGAGAATGCAAATGTCTGAACAGGTGCTTTGTCTTGAGCCTGATAGTAGCAAATGTTCATAATGAGAGACTCCTACTAAAAGCAGCTTTAACACACAGCCTTTTGAAGGCAAGTAGCAGGAATCTGGACATTTGTCGCAGGCCAAACTGGAGATACATAAAGGCATAAATTGTGATTCCCCCATCTAAAAGGAGGATGGGTACAGCCTCCAGATTGCATATGTGCTGAAGGTGGAAGAGAAGTCTGTTTCTCAATACTTTTTCTGCAGGCCATTAGAGTGGTTCTGGTGATGTCTTTTAGCCACTGTTGCTATAAAACATAGTGGTTAAGGCTGGCAAGGTAGCAGAAAAGAGAACCCTCGTAAATGTAATAACAATAAAATAATTTTGATTCAACAGTCATGAAGACTGTGGTGGCTCTGTTATTTGCTAGTCTTTAATGTTTGTACAGTAGTGTAATAGTCACGGGGATGTCTGCAGATTCCCCAAAAATAGTAATGGAAGTCCATTCTCTGTTGTTTGCTGTTGCTTATTTTCCATGAATGTTTCAGAAAAAGGCAATAGTTGAAAAGCAAACACGGAACTCTGGCAACAGCTGGTGTGTTCATGAGCAACCGGCATCTGCAAAATGGGCCACCAAACTGTTTGGCAAAAACACACAGGGACAACCTGTATTCCTTGACAGTGAGAAATATTTGTGAATGACTGTGAATTAGAAAAGATCAAAATTGGTGTCAACTGGCAAGTAGTATTCAGCTGGCTCCAAAGCTGGCACTTGAAATTTCAAAGAAGTTAAATTCCTGGAAGTGTAGAAAAGAGTCTGCCTGTAGGGCACGTATCTGACATAAAAGCAGTGCCTCTTTTTAGTCAACCTTAGATGGGCACACTGAGAACATTCAGGCCAAACAATCTTAGAAATGAAACTCTCAATTTTCTGCTGCTGTTTAATTTGTTCGCTTGCAGACAGATGTCCAGCACTGTAAAGACTGGAACATCAAAAGTTGACCTCATTATTCCATAAAGAAATATGTGGCGGAAAACAGCTACTTCAGTATAGTTACAACAAGGTGCTTCATGCCAGTCTCCTGTTGAATCAGGGTAATGTTGTTTCAGCAATGGGGTGTGACAGAGTCACAGAATCATCAAGTTTGGAAGAGACCTTCAAGATCTCCTTGTCTAACTGTCAACCCAGCACCATCATAATCACCCCCAAATCACATTCCCAAGTGCCACATCCAGATGCCTCTTAAACATGGTGACTCCACCACCTTCCTGGGCAATTTATTCCAATGCCTGATGACTCTTTCAGTGAAATATATTTTTCTGTTCTCTAATCTGAACCTCCTTTGGCTCAATTTGAGGCGATTTGCTCTTGTCCTTTCACTTGAGACACGGCAGAAGAGATTGACCCCCACCTCATTACAGCCTCCTTTCAGGCAGTTATAGAGAGCAGTAAGGTCACCCTTGAGCCTCCTTTTCTCCACACTAAAGAACCCCAGCTCCCTCAGCTGCTCCTCATAGGACTTATTCTCTAGACCCTTCCCCAGCCCCATTGCCCTTCTCTGGACATAAAAAGTGATAAAAGCAAGATGGTTTTTGTTTGTTTGCTTTATTCCTGACAATGCAATTGCTGGCAAATCAAAGGCCAAGTAGAGTATTGGAAAAAGACATGTTCAGGGAGAAGGTGTAAGATGAAATGTCTAGTAGCCCACGCTGGAGCTCTCCAGACATGTGAAGTCATAGGGCTGAGATAGTGTGTAAGAAATTACACAGACTCTCTATAGTGGGATGGTTCTCTGCCTAGTTATAAACAACTTTATCCATAGGCACACATAGGCATCCCTTTGGGTATTGAAGCCCCAGTGACATATTCATTACCAAATAGAACTTTCTATTATGTTACGGTTTTTGTAATTCACTCAGATTTTTTTTTATAGAGACTGTGGAGGTGACATGTTAAGAGGATATAATAAATACACAGATATTGGAAGCTCTGGTGCTTTTACCATACTGGATGTTCCGCGCTGTGTAAGCATGGAACAAAAATCTGCATATCCCAGAGGGCTGTTCTGTTTCTTCTTTGAATGTTTCGTTGCTTGGCTAAGTTAATTGTACACAAGCACAGCATGATGTTCCTTAGATGCTTCCTTTCGAGCTGAGGGAAGATGCTTGATAAAGGACAAAAAGACTGCTTTGCAGCAGATCAGTCAAAGTAAATCCCATTTTAATTGGAAAATGTAGAGGCATTTATTCTTATTTAGTCATGTTGCCTGCCAAATATGTGCCTTCTATCTCCAGCCATTTCAGCACAAGTCTCTTTAATGTTCTTCGTGTGTGTATGTTTAGAAATGGGAAAGTTTAAGTTTATTTTTCATACTGCAGAGTTACTGAACTGCTTTTACTTAGATTTGATACTTATCTTTTTAAAGACTAGCTGGAAATTACCAGCTTGAAATGTGAGTTTCGAAGCTCCTCACAACTGATCCTGTAGAATTATCAGGAGATAAGAAGAGATGAAAGGAACTTTCAATAGAATGTTTATTCATTTTGGTTCTTACCTTTGATTATTAGTTACCTACAAGTAGGACTCTTTCCATAAGGACACTATGCTAGCGCTTTGGACGTCAAGGATAGTATTCAGTTTCCAGTAGCTTACTTGTCTTTTTTTTGATGGAAACTATCTTACCCTCACTTGTACTAGTGTGGCTGACTTCAAACCCTTGTTGAAACATTCAATTTAAAAGTGAAATAAAATATGTTTGCACTTCACTAGGGCCAACCCTTTTTTTGCAAGTCTGTTTTCGAGTGCAGTCCCATGAGTTTTTGGATTGTGCAGGGTATAACCTGCCATGGGACTGTGGCTGTGAGGAGCAGAGCTAGGAACCCGTGCCAGTGGATATTCTGTTGAAGGAACAATGACAAGGAACAACAGCCTGAAAATATTGATTCTCTTTAGAATTAAAAGAACAGTATTCTTGCCATTTCTGCAGAGAGTCCTCTGAATATTTTCTCCTATTACAATCAAGGAGATAGTCCCTTTCTTAGGTAATTCCAAGTTCCAGTTTTACTAGAAGTGTGTTTTATGTGCCCTGTGTGTCATGAAGGAGTTGAACAGGTTGTACCTAAATTTGGAAGAGGATGCATAAATAGATGGGGTTTATTCTTTTAGCATCTGATTCAAAGACTTTTTAAATGGAGTAGAAAGTCATGACGATTTCAGTGCACACTGAGCCAGTAACTCCTGTTCAATGATACAGTCACTGAAAGACTGTAATCAAGTGGATAGAAGCACTTTTGCAAAGGATACCAATCATCATATGGCTCAACCTGATTTCTTATCCCATGTCCCTCATCAGCATGAGTGCTTTCATCTTTTTGCCTAGCTTTGCAATAGCCTGAAGCATCATAAAATCCCTCAACCCTACGCCCTTTGTTCCATATAAGGGTATTCTTCAACAAACTGCCTGGAACAGACATACTTCAGCTGGCATTGAAGTCTGTCTAAACAGGAACGTTTTGAGGTTCTTTTGTTGCTGTTGTTTTTGTTTTGTGTAGGAGGATGGCATGTTTTGTTGATTTAAGATGTTTCGGGAATTTTAGAGACTTTTTAGTGGTGCATTTGGTGTTTAAAAGCAGCTGGATTCTTTTATCTCTAAACTTGCCAAATGGAATTTATTCCACAAACCCTTTGGCATTTTCCAGAATTTGCTGCCAACCCTGACTTTTTCAAACAATTGTAGCTTTTTTCATTATGCTGTCTGTCATCTTATTTTCCAGGTATTTTTTGGTATAGAATAAAAGCTTGAAACCATAGGCATAAGGTGGGTGGGCACATTTCAAAAAGAAGCCTGAGTTTTTAAAGAAAAATGGGATGAGACACAAAGGCATATCAGAAAATAGACCTGCCGGGCATTTAGGATCAAATGTAGATCATTTGTTTCATGCTGTGGTGTGTAGAGAAATCTCAAAATTCACTAGTAGCCAGTAATTGAGCATATGAAAATTGTTTCTGTGAAAATGAAAAATCATTAAATATTGCTGTCCATGCAGTGAACAATGCTATTTTGTGGATCAGTTTTCTGTGCAAATAGTTTTTGTTTTGCTTGGATTGGTCCTTTCAAAAGGGGTCTAATTCAGAGTTCCTAGTGAAAAAGGAAGGAATCCACATTCTGAGTGCTTTGAATGTCACTATAAATATTTCTGCTGAGTACTGTAAATGGAAAGTCCAAATTTGTGAGAAAAGACCTCTCTAATCAGATATGATACAGAGTATATAGCTGCAGCTCATGAACCCTATAACACATAACCCTCCAAAACCTTTTTTTTCCATTTGTCTGGATGCTGATATTGTATTGAAAATCTTAGGAAAGAACAGGATAAGAAAGCTAATAATGCCCTTAAAGAGGTGATACATGGGAAATCATTGCCTGCTTTGCAGTCTTGTCATACACTGGACTTATGATTGATAATTACTCTTTCAGAAAGAGTAGCATCTCTTGTCATTGCTGAGCAAGGAAAAGGAACATTCAGTCTTGGGGATGTGCAAAACATTTCTGATGCAGTTTAGGAATATACTTGTACCCATCAGGTTCTTGCTCAGCGCTGCCTGGCCCAGAGGGAGTCATATGTCATGAATCATTGAAGAGGTTTGATTCATGGTCCTGGCGTTGTCCCTACAGGTCTCTTGCATGCTGGGATATCTCCAGCCAGTGCTAATCAGTGGGGATGACATTTTCTCCACACTAACACTGGATTGCCAGCTTCCCAGCAGGCAGAACAGCTTAGAAAAAGGAAGTCCTGCTCATTTTTTCTTTATTCTGTATGGTTAATAGTGGTGGGGACCGGGCACCTTGAAAATGGGTCCAGTACCCATGTCTTACTGATCACCCACACCCATCAGAGCAGAATGTTGTATTCATTGCCAGTTAACCTAAAATTCCTTATAAGATAAATCAAATGATAATATTTTTACATAAGCCAAATACAGACAGCAAAGTTAGTAGGTGTAGAGGCAAGCCAAAAGAAATAAAAGCAAATCTTGATATCGACCTTTACTTTAGCTCATCTTCAGCTAGCAAGCAATCAGAGTACTTTGGTGCTTTGTGGCTGGGATCCAGTTTTTGGACAAAGCCCACTAGTTTGGATTTAAATGTCACTGAAAAAAACCCTGTATTTACGGGCTACATGCATGTGGTAAGTGGCCAGACTTTCTTGGAATTGTGTTCAGATTCAAGCAGTCCCTCTCTTTTCCTTCATGTTTTCCTGTAATTCATCACTTTCTTAGAGGTCAGTTTAAATATTCTCATACAGGACACATAACAGTTCACCTTACTGTAGAAATCCTGATGTATTTCAGATGTTAGCTAGACAGTATTCTCCTTTCCAGATGACATACAGGATGGTTGCTTCACTGGACTATAAACAAATCATTATCTCATTGTGAGATAAGCATTCTTTCATCTGACTGATGATGTACAAACCCCAGTACATAGCTTTTCAAAAGCCATATCCTTATATCACTAGTAACAGCAGCTACAGGCACGTAAGAGAGATCAAAAGTTAGGTAACATTTCCAATTCTTGAGGCTCATCATGTCAATAACCAGCATCTTCGGTGAGACAGTGGATTTGAGATCAAGAGTCCCAGGCCTTGAGAGATCCAGTGACAAGTTATATTCTGAACTAGCAGATGGAAAGGATTTACTATAGTGATCAACTTTTTAGATGCCATATACTACTAAAGAAACATTGTTACTAGTGACAGAAAAACTGTTTTTCATGCTCTATTTATAAATACCCAGGATAAAAGTAGATTCTACATAATTTAGGGGAATCATGGGGGAGGGACGGAATGCTTTCCTCGTTGCTGCTGAGGAGTAGGGAATATACAAGGCGTTTTTGGATAAAAGGTGATTTTGTTGAATTATTTAGCAGTGATGCATTTTCTCCATCCAGCAGGAATAAACGCTGAGTCTGTGCCCTGTTTTTCCAGTGTGAAGGAGCTAGGTACTGTAGTACTGTGGTATATGATGGTCTGTTACAGAGAGGGTGTAGATCAAAGATCAGAATGAAATGCGACTGTGAAGACCCCTCACCACGATTTTGTAATGCTCAATAATGTTACATGTAAGAACAAAAAGAGGTCTTTGAATTAGTAGCTCTACTTTGTTCTTTATTACCCTGTGTAATTCCAGCTATACCCAAGGGACTGAATATTAGTGGAACTAGGCTAATGAGAGAAGAAAATGAAAAACAACACCTATCTTGACTTTTTAGCCTGTGTCTATGTATGTACTGTTTTCCAATTTCTTTGCATCTGTACATAGATTAATTAATTGAGAGTTGCTTAGAAACTGTGTACAGCACAGGGGGGGAAAAAAATCTTACTGAAAGTTTGGATTTTACCCATTAGTGTTTATTGTGACCTTTTTGTTTGCAATGGAAAACAATCCTTTACTTTCTCCTTTGCTCTTCTTCAGACCATAGCCCCTCTTCTTAAATATTATGCGTGAAAGCCCAACTCCACTGAGGCGTTTAGCAAATATCCCATTGACTTCACTGAAACCAAGATTTTTTCCTGAATTTATAAAATGGTTAAGCACTACTAAACCACACATGCCATAATGCACACCCAAAATGCCAGTGGTTTCTTTTCAAGGACTGGCAAAAATGCTGTTGCTAGATCACAGAGTATTAAACCAGTGTTTCTGTTGTCAGATATCCAGCAGAACCATTGTTGCTATGCAGAGGAATGTTATTAAACACTCCACTCCCCAAACTGTTCTTAATGTCCAAAGGAGAGTGTACCTTTTAACATGCTGGTTTGGGTTTTAAATATGTTTGCCTATTTGCAGTGCTTTGGAATTTACCTTTTATAAATACATGAGATGCATCTGCAATTGCCCAAAAATGTCAGTATTGTCTTTTAACTTGGTTTCAAAATATCCCAATTTTGTGTACGAGCACTATGTAGGATAACCAGCCTCTGAAGATCTGTTATGAGCATCTCCAAAGTGTTTCTGATTTGTTTCAGAAGAGCTTTGTCTAGGCATAGAAATGTAAGAATCCTTGGTGCTAAGACTTTCAATAAGGATAGTTAACTGATTCTGTATGAAACCTCCCTAGGAGCTGTAATAATTTTGTATAGATCACTGTATATTTCCATGAGTGGTACTGTCCATCACTTCTGAATTGATGTAGGTATAAACTGCTTAATGATAATCAAGGAGTCTGTATTTAATACCAACTTCAATCTGTACTGATCTGCCCAAGAACTGAGCACCATTGTAGTCACAGGCTGGAAGTGCCAAAGGAAACATGGAGCTGTCATAGTGGGGCTGCTTCCAAACAGCTTGCTAGGACATATGAAGTAGACATAGATGCACCAGAGCTGACACATTTAGGACTGTTAATGGGTTTTTTCTTGGGTGTACATGGATTGCCCAAAATTACAGGCCTTCTTAAGAATATGTTCAAACCAGATTGCTTTTTGTAAAGGATTTTGCTTGCACACTACACTGTTCATCTTGTGTCTTCACATTTAAAGGGATCTGTATGTTTCATTCATTGAATTAAAGACTACTTCCTGCAGGGACTTAATATAGAAGAAAGGCTTCCTAAAGGTGTAGTTCTCCTTACAGTCAAAAGATGGTAGTACAATTTCTATTCCAAGCGGCCCAGCAACACAGAGTAATAGCTATGCATCCATTGATTGCACTTATAGGACGGGGTATGGCAAGAAAAGGAAGGTGAAGCTCTGTAGATGAGATCACAGCAGCCAGCTGTTTGTCAGGCACTGGTTATGACCATGATCGTCTCTGGTAGTCAGTAATCCTGAAAGTGGCCAAGATGGCCAGGTTTAATTGACTCTAGTACAGCCATCAAGCCACCTGGTGCCAGAATGGACATCTGTACTGAGGGGATTATTGAAAGGCTTAGGGGGTTGAGAGAGCATGAAATGAAAGTGTCCTTCTCAGCATCTCTGATGTTTTCATAGTGTCTCTAAAAGCAACAACTTATGTAATTAAAGTAGCAAGTTTAATTAGACCTAACTATTGATTAGTTCAATGTTAATCTCAAAGTATTTTATACGGAGGTGCGGATAGTTCATAGGAAGAAGCTGGTGCTTCTGTGGAAAACAGTATTAGAGTTTCCTTAATTTAAAAAGGAGAGAGGTTGCCACTAATTGCTCAAAACAGAGATTTAAGACAGGCTGTTCCCTGACAAATATGTGCTCTTCCCAGCACATTTTATTTTCTAGGAATACAAAGCAAATAAGATGCTCATGCTGAATAAAATGAACTTGGTTTTTTTTCACTAATCAACAATGGGATTTCAATCCCATTTTGTCTGTAATGAATCCCGTTAGAGAAGTTGTTTGCTTGGGCATACTGCTGATTGTAGCAGAATCTGGGAAACTAATTTTACGCAGAGGATACATGATGTTCTTCAGCAAAGTAGGATCAGTAAGGATCTAATATTCCCAGCACACAGATATTTAGATGGATAGGGTGCTACATCTGAGCTGAGAAAGCAGGAACATGTCTGCACGCAGCATGTGCAAAGATTGTAATGGAACATTCGTATCCTTGAATAATAGAGTGAGTATTTCTGTACACACTGAAATGCTACTGTGAGTCTGCTTAGAAGTAAGACTAATAATTTGAGACAAGTGCTCAAATATAAATACAAGTGCTCTGCTTTTAGGTGTGTAATATCTGTTTCAGGAATTCCAGTTCTGCCAGTGCCTGTGAAAATTGTGCTTGGTCCTAGCAGGTTAAGCTCAGGCACCAGTATTAGGCACTGTATGGGGTCAGTGAAGAGCCTTCAGGCTCAGCATAGAAGTAGCCAAAAGAAAACAGTGAGTACAGGAGTTTGTCAAAATTTTCTTGCTTTCAGGAACCAAGGTGTGGTTGAAAGCCACACATTATCACGTTTTTCTGAGGACTCCCTTATGGATGTCATCTACTGCAGCAGGACTGTATTTGAAGAAGGCAAAACAAGTAGTGGTATTTTTCAATTCTCTGGCTTCAGATTGAAGGATACAATGAGAAATATTGCCAAAAAAAGGCTTGGCAGATCAAGGCAGAATCCCATGGAGTGGATATGAGAGCATTATGCTGCAAAACCAAGGGTTTTGTTTTCTGTTCCCTGATTTCAGGCTCAGCTTGAAGGGAGCAGGAGGAAGTTTGGGACTTCTAAGAGTTGGAATTTTAGTTTCAGGCACTGGGATTATCTGAGACGTGTCTAAATAATTCTCTGGATTCTCTGTTTTATCTATAGAAAATTATTGTAGAAGCAGACTGACATCTTTGCTTCCTTCCCACCAAGCTAGAGCCCATTTACCTCTAGAAATCAAGGAGCTCTCTGTTCATGGAGAATGACTTCTGCAAAACCTTGAAGATATAAAAGATGCTGCTAACATAGATCCTTGCAGCTCTTTCTTCCCTCTTCCAACAATCTGTGTCTTAATTCACAGTGGTTTCTGAAGCATTCTAGTTATCTCTAGGAATTTATTTTTTTAGGCATGGCATAGTGTGTGGTTCCTAAATTATAAGTAATCCACTGAAATAGCTGATTTGGTCTGGAGTGCTGGAAAAGATTGCTGATGAGTGTTTTGAATGAGTGCTTTCATCATTTCCATTCCCCTTGGAACCCCTACATGCCCAGAAAGTTGCTCAATTCATTCTAAATTGAAGGTAAAGCCATAAAAAGGTCTAACTGTCTGAATGTGTCAGTTGCATTGGAATATAATTCTCTTGGTAAATTGTTTTGGTTTGTGTGTTTTAACTTGTTTTCTTGTATTTAACAAGTATAAAGACACTTCAAGTAAGCAGTGGTGTAGGAAGTTCCCTCTGGATGTCCCTGGAGTCTGGAGACATCCATTTCAGTTCAGAACTTCTAGGGCACAAATGGTGTCAGAGCAAGGGATAAACTGTCTCCATGCTGAGTTGATGAAGCAGGAGACATTAAGGTAATTATTTCTTGTTCTTTTTTCGGCTCCCTGGTCTGAAAGGGCTAAACAGAGAAGTTGTGAATGCTGATTATGGTGATGGTGTCAAAGTACTAAAATGCAGGAAGAACAGGGAGAATGGATGAGGCAAGGGCTAAAATGTGCCACCAGCTATTCATTTGTTTTCCAAACAAACTGTGTTTGACTTCTTTTACAGGTCTGCCTTCCCCTGTGTATACCAGCACCTCAGTTTCACCTGCTGTCTCTTACTATGTCCTGCAGTAACTGTAAGCAAACCAAACAATTTTATTTAATAATAAAGGCAGGGTAGACCACTTCAAACAGGACACTGCATGTACTGTGTTCTAGAGGCTTTTTCTAGATACAATGACATTAAAACTTGTCCAGATGTGGTTGAAATCACTAATGGCTGTTAAAGGCAGAACCTGCAGCACTGAAAAACAGGTCTTCCATGTGAATAAATCTGTGAGACATCTAAGAAGCCATGCTGTGCCTCTTGGATGCAGTGCTCTCTGGCCATAAGACACATTCAGCAGCACTTCTTCTTTCTTCCAAAATTATGTCGATAGATACAGTCCAGATTTTAGCAGAGAAACGTGGAAATTCCTATAATTCTCTGCCTGAATTAGAAACCCCCTGTCCTATGGAAGCTTGCAGAATTGTTTCAACTTTTTGATTATAATGCTAGTGATTATGTATCTGAATTTCCTGCCTTTCTGGATAAAGTAGTGAGGCACAGATGAGGTTTATTACCTTTCATTTCAATGGGCCCAGGCCAAATGTCTGAGTTTTAGTAAGGCAAACCGCTGAGTCTGCCCAGCAGTCTCAGCAACTCGAGGCAGTGCTACAGATTATGGGCAGAGTGGCTGGAAAGCTGCTCGATGGTGAAGGACCTGAAGGTGCTGGTCCACAGTCGGATGGGTTCCCAGGTGGCTGAGAAGGTCAGTGACATCCTGGGCTGTATCAGCAGTAGTGTGGCCACCAGGACCAGGACAGTGACTGTCCCCCTGTACTTGGCAGGGTACTGTACTGGTGAGGCCTCACCTCAAATCCTGTGTTCAGTTCTGGGCCCCTCACTACAAGAAGGACATTGAGGTGCCGGAGGGTGTCCAGAGAAGGGCAGTG
The DNA here is from genome assembly GCA_013398055.1 of Ifrita kowaldi. NCBI lineage: Eukaryota > Metazoa > Chordata > Aves > Passeriformes > Cinclosomatidae > Ifrita > Ifrita kowaldi. The sequence continues at coordinate 429,299 of VZRS01006286.1, read as the reverse complement.
AGGTTGGTGAAGGGTCTGGAGCACAAATCCTGTGAGGAGCAGCTGAGGGAGATGGGGGTGTTTAGCCTGGAGAAAAGGAGACTTAGGGGGGAATTTTACCACTCTCTACAACTGCTTGAAAGAAGGGTGTAGCAAGGTGGGGGTTAGTCTCTTCTCTCAGGCAACCAGCGATAGGGAAAGAGGAAACAGCCTCAAGTTTTGCCATGGGAGGTTAGGTTGGGTATTAGAAAAAATTTCTTCAGTGAAAGTGTTTATCCATTGGAACAGGCTCCCCAGGGAAGTGGTGGAGTCGCTATCTCTAGAAGTACTTAAAAAACAGGTAGACTTAGTGCTATGGTTTACTGGGCATGGTGGTGTTTGGTCAAAGGTTGGACTTGAGACCTTGGAGATCTTTTCCAGCCTTTATAATTCTGTGATTTCTATACTGCTAGAAGTCTTTAATTTCAGATGCTGAGTGACAAATTTGATTCTTCTGTGTATCATTATCTTAATGCAGCCTCCTGTGGTGTAGCTGTATAGAACCAGTGAAGCTTCTTTCTACTCTGGACCTACAAAGAAAGATTGATGGATAACATTCTCATTTTGATGTTAAGTGGTAACTTTTCAAGTAGGACCAATTTATTTGGTCCGGTGATGTAAAAGAAAATCTGAAAGTGTTTGGAGTATTATGGATTGAAAAGGGAAGTGCAATCATGCAATCTTTGTCATTAGAAACTTAAAAATGCACCACCCTGGTAGAGCAAGAAAAATCATCAGGTTACTAGAAGATAGTAGAACTAGGAGACCATTTTAGATTCAAGACAATCTTGCCATAAGCACAGACAACTCAGAGACTTCTTGATATTCTGATATAATAATGTTTGATCCAGTAAATGAGGGACTATTCTCAAATATTTCTTGAAAAAAAAAAATCTTAAATTGTGAGAGCTATGGACTTTGCATAGGAAAAAAGGCAAGATATCCTGCCTGGGATGGACTGTTGAATTCCTGTGTTGGCCTTTTACAGGTCTGTTGACCCCTTTTGTACATCGCTCAGCCCTCTCTGCAACAGACAGACTTTTATTTAGCAGTCACAAGGTTTACTTGAGGTGAAGCACCTTGTTCAGAGATGGTGCTTTGCATCTTACATTGTCATAACATGTAATTTCACAGAGTAGTCTATGTTCCACTCTCCAGGCAGTTGAACATCGTCTCTGCTTCTCACCCTAGGGAGTGACTAGTTCATTGGCCGTGTCATGCAATCATATCACAAAAACCTTGGGGACTGTCAATGTTTAATCTGCCCTTAATGAAGCCTGCCAGATGAGCTTACGCTATTTGTCACTATTTTCTGGCCTGGCTGCCAGAGCCTTGGCAATGATTTGTGCTTCTGAAACAAGGAAAGAAATAGGCCGGCCTGCAGTTGTAAGCGTTAACTAAAATTGAAATCCATGAGAAACCCAGGCAGAAATCCACCTTTGATCTGTTTCCTGTGTGTTCTAGGCTAGATGAAATCAGTTTAGTTTTAATCCCCATAATGACTATTCCTTGGCTGAACTCAGGCAAGATCCATGCAGGGACTGAGGCCAGATGTAGGGCCTGCCTACTCTCTCGGGTAGACTAGAGTTCAGGAACCCTCAATCTGGAAAAGTCACAATGGAGTGCAGGCTTGTGCACAGCACAAAGGCTTGTTAGTGGCCATGCACAGAGCCAGATTGTGTGTTTGTGTGCTGAACTCCCTGGCATATGAGTCAGTATGCAGATCCCTGCCAGCTCAGGTGGCCCTGCACCCACATTTGTAGACATGGCCTTAAATACCTAATGGCCACCTTAAATACTTCAGGCAGGAATGTCAGCCTTCAAAACCTGCTACGTAAGCCAGGTGTCTGGAGATGCTAAGCAGCAGCAAGGGCTGAGCAGCTGGGCATCTCCCTCATACCTCAGCACAGAAGACACTGTGTGCCTGTCCTCTCTGAAGCAGTTAGTCTGGCAGAGCTCAGAAAGCACCTGTTGAACCCCAGCAGAACAGCTCCTGCCATCGGGGGCACAGAAACCTGGTTCTACGCCTAATGAACAGCTAATTACTGAGGCAGAGATTGGACTTCCAAGGTTAGTGCCTTAAACAACAGCCTGACTACAGGCTATGCAGTGGTCTTTGTTCCCTCCCACATTCCCTTTGCTATTTGCTAATATCAAGACAACAGCTTCAGGAGGATTCCAAAGTTACAATAACCTGAAAAGATACAATTAAATAAGGGAATGTTGGTTAAGCTTTTACCTGTCTGGTAGGAGATTTGAGCCCAAATCTGTCATCTGTTGAGTACTGTAATTGGCTCTCATCTCTTCCCCAATCAGCTTTTTTAAGAAAGGGAACTTAAGAGAGTGAGTATGTATGTATCCCAGTTGGAGACAGGCATTTTCCTGCAGTCCAGATGAGGATACCAAGTGCATAGAGAGAATTTGAGATCTTAGCCTTCACAGTAGCTAAGTTAGACAGCTCTGTGCTAATGTGCTGGCTTTTGTGGGTGTCATTCCTGTGGATTGCTTAAGCACAGAAATCTTGGCAGGAGGATCTGCAGACTGCAAGGCACCTTGTGGTTAGGAGCTGACACCCCTGCCTGTGCCTCTTTGTGAATCTGTCTCTTCCTTTATTTACTGCTAAGATTTCTTTTCGTCATCCAAAGCATGTCAATTCAAGTAGATGGGAAGTAGGACTTTTTCACTATGATAGGACCATGAGAGAAAAGACACTGCAGTATCAAATCAATACAAATCTGATGAGCAGTCAATGCCCTAGAAATATAAGTAACCTGTCTTTGTAAAAGCCTGGCATGGAATTAACTGAGGTGGTGTGGCAACAAGAGATTTCTTTTGGAATAAGTGACATAATATTGTACAAAGGGTTTCTATTGACGCTTCTATCTCTGGCTAAAGTCGTATGTAATATTGTGTTGCTAATACATTTTTTCATAGACCTGATGTAATGGCGTGGGAAAAGATGTGGAAAACATAATAAATACTGATGGAATGGGTGAAAGACATTTTAAATAACCACTGAAAATCTGCCTTTCTCAGCTGTATGATAGACTGTAGGGTTGCTATCATGTTCCATGAGGTGTGCCAAACAATGTGCAGGTCATAACAGCTCAGTTACATTTTTTTCTGAATCTATTTGCTGAGAGGCCAGTATTGCAGATCTTGGGCTGTCAAGAGAAGCTTGGACTCCTAGCGTGAGCTAACTCCCTGCTGGAAAGAAACTAACAGCAAGTTCACAGGTTACAGCTGCATCTTTGTGTGCCTGAGTCCTGCTATGAATGCAGATCTTTCTTTTGTTGGTCTAACTGCCTTCTCAGCAGTATCTCAGCCAGGTCCCTTACAGCATGATCAGAGTTTGAGGTAAGAAGTGTAAGTGCTGTATGTTAACTTACTGGAAGCACACAGGCGCTAGTGAAATGCCCACTCCTGAGCTGTGTGCCCAAACGCCCTGTCCTTTGCCTGAGGAAGCCACAAGTGTCCATGAGTTGGATACACACAGACCATCTCCATAGTTAAAGGAGAGGGATCCAAGTTCATGCTGCTTCCATACTGAGCTGGCTAGATGTCACTTAGCTCAGTCTAGAAGTCATGTAACCATGTTGGCTTTCGCTGTGCTATGCTTTTCTCTGTTGAGAGACTTGGCAGAACTATGAAAAGTAGTTGAGCCTTCTCATTCCATGTCAGATGCTTGCTGCTTTTTAAAAAAATAAGCTATTAGGTTCATTGCTTTACCTTGTTATAATATTAATTTCTCAATTTGTCCCTGTTGCTGTCTTTGTTCAATGTACTCTTTGAAGTTTGAGGTTTTACATAGCAAAATGTCAGAACTACATGAGTTTGTGTGACAGCTTAGCTCTTTATAATCTGCTTAAGGAATCTTTTTGTTTTATTGCTTTTCCTTTTGAATATATTGTCTTTCCTAGGGCCACTAAATATATGTTTCACTGGACATTGTCTAATTATTCTTTAATTTCGTGCATCAGACTAATTCAGAAATGGATGTAGATTTTTTTTTCCAATTTGTTTCTTAATTTTAAAAAGGAGAAGATTGTTTGTAATGCTTTGTGGTTGTATGTCCTGTGGATAGAACATGAGAGCCCTGGGGTTTAAAAGTCAAATGCCAGAGAGGTCTGACTCCTGTGTAATGTTTGTCTAGGAATGTGATACTTGATAAATCGTAAGTTTTTCAGTCATGTAAATTTTAGACTGTATCCTGCTGATGCTGAACTTGCTGAAACCCAATTGAAGTTAACACCATGCATCAAACCTTTGTTTTTCTGTGTAAAAGAGAGAGAATGTTTAATGCTCTCACATCTTCATACAACATTTGAGTTTCACAGACAAAAAGGCGTGTTTGTGTGCACAGCCTCTGATAAAATACTGCTCTGTGTGATTTTCAGAGTAAATCTCCTGTATAGGTCAGTTTGGGTATTCAGTGCAATTTATGGAACAGTTTTCTTTTGTATTAGAATATGTCCGATTACTTGTGGCACCAGCAAGTTTTTTGTGTAACCCTGGTCTTGAATGCCTACTTGGAGAAGCCACATCCCAAACAATACTTCACCTTCAGGCAACATGAATCTCTTCTGTAAAAATATCTTCACTACACAAGAAAGAAAGATGAATGCTGTGGGCTTTGAAGCAATGCTTCACACCTGCGTTGTCTCACCTGGAGAGCCCCTTTGCACTACAGAATGTAGGAGGACCTTGCCTAAGTTTTGGGGATATGTTTTGTAGGCCACGTGCTCTCTCTTGTTCGTCTTCTGAATAGGAGGAGAGAAGAAAAATCAGTCTCCTGTATATATTAATGTGATTCATGCTAATAGCAGTTAATAGGTTGACAGGTCAGGAGAGATATCAGTCCACTGAGTCACAATACAGATATTTCACAGGTAGGATTTTAGCAAAGTTTCCCCAACAGTATTGTTCAAAGTGAAATCACCAATTTCGTGTGGAGTTAAATAGGTAGCTTTGCCTTCTTAACTATTTGACTTTTGATTTGTATTACCAATATAAGGGTGGCTGCAGATAGGGCAGGGAACGGAGACCTGTTTCACCGGGGTCACAGAGCATCTGTGATGTGACTACTACTTCATGTCATTCCCCACCAAGCAGGTCTTCAGCTGCTGACTTAGAAGGCTCACCCTTCCCAGCCCCATTGCTGGGGCCCTAACATCCCCCTGTCCCTGATGCAATCTGACAGCCCTGCCCTGCTCTCCCCACCAGGGCTGTGTGCAGGTTTGTCTTTGGGCTGGGAGGAAAGTCATATAAACAGCAGTGTGCCTTCTCTGCTTCTGCTCTACTGCACGCTGTGCCTCACTGACTCACACAGCACCTTTCAGGCACTTCCTCGAGTTTTGACGTAGCATGATTTCATAGTGTAGGGTAAGTGACTTTGAAGCTGATATTTCAGTTTTGAATGGGGTAGATGTAAGCAGTATTTGGGCTTGCATCATTAAATGAAGTCCTGGTTGCTGGAAGAATAAACATACAGAGAAAATTTCGACTCTGCAAGATGCAGTATTGATTGCTGCAGTGAGTCATGATGTCAAGTCTATGCTTCCCTTCCTCCTTGCTTCCCACAAGTGCTAAATAATAGACCTTGTTTACTGGCATTTACAAATTATTTTGTCTTCGTGACTGATGCAATGACATGCCCCCTACACTCTCATTTAATTTGTAACACCATTTGGATTTTTTTTATCCTACATTTCTAATGCAATTTTTAAATAACTATATTTCCTGCCCCCCAGACAAATCAGCTCTAATTTTATAATGAGAATTTCAGGGTTAGATATTTTTAAAAAGAATCTAGGCCATATACATTATGTAAGGTTACCATAGTAACAGTTTCTCCAAGGGGAAAACCGACTGTCCGTAGTTTCCACAGAAACCACTCCCCGCTGAGACAGGTGCCTCCAAGGGAAGTGAAGGGAATATAAATGAGAGGGAGAAAAAGACGCGCACAGATGTCATATGACCTCTGCGGCATCCCTGCACTGTTGCAGATTCAGCTGAACGTTTCTGGGTTTATTTTCAGTTTGTTGTTTTTGCCTGCACAAGTGGCACCTTCTCTTGTCATGTAAAGTCTGGCCACCCTTCCCTCGCGTGGAACTGGTTTTACAGCTGGAGGTACGGCGATGCTCCACCTTGGCAGTGAACTGACCACCGCAGATACTGAAGTCCAGTGCTCTAGGAACCACTGTGTGTGGGAGAATTTAAACGGTAAAAGAGAATTTCCCCCCTTTTTATTAACTTTTTTTTTTTGCCTGAAAGAAGTCAGCAAAGACAAAAAGGTATGGAAATACTTTTTTCCGGAGAGGAGGGAAGCTCAACTAATTTGTCAGTTAATGGTTTTGTTCTTTTGGGGTACAAACATACACTGCCAGGAAAAATGTTATTCTGAAAGGAAAAAAAATTAAGTCAAGTCCTAGGATTTGTTGACTGAGAGGAAAAAAAAAGGCAAAATGTCTTTAATGTACTTTCATGTCACGGAGGCAAGTATGGATTAACATTTCTAAAATCCTTTTGCACTTTTTATTTTCACAAATAGTGTTGATTTGTTTTATTTTTTTTTTCAAGGGCAATAAAACTCTGACATTCATTCAAGGCTTAGTGCAGCCATAACTAGAGATTAGCACGCTGGCTACTTCATCTTCATCCTGTCATCTCTCTGCTGCTTTCTGGGAAAAGCAGGCTGACATGGTTATTAAATCTGGCAGCTGTGTTGTATGCACATGGGAAGCAAGTAGAGCACAGCTTATAGAAAATGAGTAGCTTTCAGATAGCAGCCTTCATTTCACTGCTGCAAGACTTGAAAGGCAGCCTAAAAAGCTCTTTCTCTTCTTTGTAATCACCAGTCGCTGGATCAGTGCGCAAATATCACAAATACAGTTGCAAATGTAAGTATTCCTTGCCTGTGTGGTGCTTTCAGATTGCTAATTAAGGTTTCTACCTTAGTCTTCTGCTTGAAAAAGCAGAGAGATGAAAGCTGAAAACATCCTGACAGGGAAAGCTTCTCTGCAGTATTGTTCTGGCTTTCAGGGGAAGAGCTGCTGAGGAAAAGGGATGCACGAAAGCTTTCCAGAACAAATAGTTTGCAGTTGTGTTTGCTGATTTTGGGGATGTCTGCTTGCCATGTTGTTTGTGAGGGGAGAAGTCCAGCAAATGCAGGAGGTACTTATAGAGAGATGTTTTCCTGCTTAGATTAGATAGTCTTAGATATACAGCAAGAAAGATACTTCAGCAGTAATAGATGGTTTGTGAGCACATAGAAGAAAAATTTTCCATGGTATTTTTCACGTGGAATCTTTTCTTTAAAAATCCATAAATGCAGACCCGGACTTCTCATTAAGAAACTCGACAATACCTTATTATCAGAAGCACAAACAAATAGTCATCATAAGGGGCACCAGTAAGTCTGCATCTGACCTGATAAGAACAATGAACATAGCACGGTGAGCAATGCATGTTTTTCACCCATCTCACTCTGTCTGTACATGAAATGATCTTTATCTGCTACAGTGGCATCAAGACAGGATAGTAAGGTGGTTGGGAAGCAGTGGAACTGAAGGTTTCTCAGTGTTGTGGTGATATGTAAGGGAGAAAATTGATACTTGTCAGTGTATTTTTGGTCTCATAGCACTGAAGAAGCAGTACATTGGTTTTTATTCTCCTTTTTAATTCAAAGCTTCTGTATTGCCATTATCCTGGCGAGTCTATTGCTAGTGAATTCTTACTGTGCTGTGAATGGAATCTGCTTCTTGAAAACAGCCTGTGATCAGTACCAAGTATAAATGTCAGACAATTGCACAGGAAATGCAGGCTGTAGCTAGTTTGTTTCTGTTGCTGTGTCATGTTTCCTGCTTTATTTACAGGTTTTGTTATTTCTTGGGGACCATTGGTACTGTCAGGTTTTCATGAGCCATGTTAAAATGTCATTTTCACAGTTAACAGGTGACTGCTATTAAGTGACTAGGGAGAGAATATGTGCGTTGTTTGCTGCAATAGAGGACTAAACATATCCATGGTATAACCCCCTTGATAATGTTGCTATAACAGAGGTAGTTGATGACTCTGTTGTGTTTATAAGCTGCTTTTGAAATACTTCAGCCTCATCTTACAGATGTATATGTATAAATGCCAGTCTTCACTGCTGCAAGTAAAAGCTGATTTTGAAGTTCCCTTTTCCTTCCTCTTGTCTTCTTTTTCCCCTCATAGACATAAAGTCATAGCTTCCCTGAAACTTGGTTGTGAAAATGGTCCTTTTTGATGACAGCTGTGGAGCTAAGCTTCCCAAGCCTGAGTGGCAGCGAGCCAGCTGCTGAGACAAGTGGTGACCTTTCAGGACAATGTCTCTCACAAAACTGTCAAAATATTAAAATGGCAGACATCAAATGTCGTGTGCGTGGGGAAGGGTAGTTATCTGGCAGGCTTTCAGCTGAAGACAGTTAATCCACTGCTTGTTTGGATTATACATTGAAAGCCCCTGCCTAAGTCTCTAAAATAGAGAGAAATTATTCTGTGTCCTGAATAATTTCAGAAGTTTTTCTGGGAAGATTTGGGACATGGATGGAAAATTTTAGAGGTATTTTATTTAAAATCTGCTCAGGCATCTTCCTAACAGATATCCAGAAAAGCAGATTTTGGCCTTTAATTTTGCTCTTTACATCATATACCGGTTTTCCTCCTGAGTCTCTTATCCAGAATGTAAATGGATCCTGATGAAGCTTAAGCGAAGTTCATTGACGTGCACAGGATGCTGAAATTCTGATAGCATGTGCACTGACTTTTTAGGCATATGTTCACTGAATACTAAACAATCCCCTGCAGTTCTTGGTGCTGCAGCCCTGAGCTGAAGTCTCATTTGCTATAACATGCATCGATGCTTTGTAACTTTCTCTGAAGGCACTGAGGTGTGAGCATTCCCGTGCTCGCTGGTGTGTCAGATTCTCAGATACCTTTACCCCTGGTAACAGATCAGTGACACTGATAAGCTGCCTCATTGATTTCAGCCCTGCTGCATAAATATTTCTGGGAGGTGTGAAACTGCCTGATGCTTTACCTTGGCCTGCAGGAAAGCCAGGCAGCGTGCATGGCTGATCAGGGAGCAAACCTGTTCACCTCGTGGTTGACCTCTCTTGGAGAGTAGGAAGGGGTACACCAGTGATTGCACCAGACCAGTCTTGTCTAGCCGGTTTGCAACTGGCCACAATTCAAGAGAATTCTCAATATTCTCTATACAAAGCACAGAGTGAGCTGCCAACATGGATAACCCCTACGAAGCTTTAAATATTTAGATTTAATAGTGCCAAATCCATTGTTACTTACCAAGATGCCTTACCAAGATGCTGAAAAGGAAAACAGTCTTTTCTAGTATTTCTTACCTTTTTTCTTTCCCTTTCAAGATAGGAGTTCTGTGTCACTCCAAGCTTTTTCTCTTACTACAAGCAAGCAGCTTTTTGTAATTTTGTTTTAATGTTCTTCACTTCTACTCCTAGAAGAAGTGTTTCCCGCCCTCTCAGCCCTTTAAAACTGGGAACACTGCATCCCATGATCCCCTTTTCTCTGCTGTAGTCATAGGAAAGGCTAAGTATCCATGCTGGTCTTTTCTCTCCAGTTAGTATTCCCTGATCACTCCTCCTTTCTCCTAATTCCCTACAAGAAGAATTCTGAGGCAAATGAACTAGGTAAGAACAAATTCCCATAAAGATCTTACAGTAATTAATCCTTCCTCTTTCCCTTTTTTTCTTCTTTCCCTGGTCTTCAAATTTTTATCTGCTTTTACACAAACATTTCTGTTATTTGAGAATTACTAAGATGTAAAAATCTGTTTGGAAGAACAACATCATGCTCATCCAGTTGAGGAATAAAAAGGTAACTGAGGCATCAATTAATGTAACTTAACACAGCTCAGATACCTAGGCTGAGTTTTGGATTTTGATTTTCAAACAGCAAACCACACATATAGGCCCAATATATTTAATCATCTGATGATGTTAAAGAAAAATATAAATAGGGATGCTGCTGATTTCTGTGGGCTTTGCTTGAAGAAAAAAATCTGAGAAAAATAACTGTAGCAGCAGTAATTTCTTTTAAATCAGATTATATAGGAGTTGGCTGTTTCCTAAGAACTGTGCAGTGTCAGATTGATTCAGTGCACTTCATTAAACATCTGTCAGTATACCTCATATGAAATTCTGACTTGCACCAATGGCATTATCATTTTATTCTGCATTTATATTATTATTACTCTTTGCTATTTCTGTAGCATCTTGGAATACCTTTTTTTTGTCACTGTGCTAGGTATTGTATAGAAACAGAAGGTAATCCTTGTCCCCAGACTGCTTACAAGCTCTATTACAAATAAATCAAAACCTTCTTTGCACACACTTACTGCCTTTCTTGTTTGGCTCTTTATCTGAATTCAGAACACAGATGTCAGTACTGTGTTGTCTGAATTGGTCTTCAGGATACCAGACTTTGCTTAGACATGGGCTTATAATTGCACGTAATTAAAATTAGGGAATGACATACACTTACTGTGACCTTACTTTAAAGCTGTCTTACTGATTCACTTGAAGTATCTCCCTTGGGCTGTTAGTGTTTAGGTATTAAGTTAATGAAGTATATTAATTGAAATTAACTCAACTGACCAAAACATGACTATAATTACAAAGTAGTTCTGGACCACCAACGAAGATTTCCCTTAAAATCGTTAAGACACTATTGCCTATTACTAAGTTAATAAGGTTCATTATAAACTTCATTACTAAGGTAGTAATATTCATTATTAAGTTTAACGAAGTATGTTTACTTTTGGTTATTTACAGGATCTAAATTTCAATGTTGGTTATTTACGTGAAAGAGCAGCAGCATGACACACGACCATCACACACTAATTGACTCATGGACGATGTACTGTGATTTGAGGTGGACAGTGGGGATCACAATATGGGTGAGATGGGAGTCTCACAGATGAGAGTCTTCATCTGCATTTTCTATAAGACAAAATTTCCCCATCACTCTGCTCCTTATCCATCTTACAAGTAGATTTCAGGAGCAGTCACACATCTGTTAACATCACCTTTTCTGCTACCTTTTGTTTGAATTATATGGTGTAAGGCATATAGTAGTTTTTATACTCATAAACTAGGACTAAACTGCCTTCTGAAATCAGTCAGGACAACTCTCTAGTTCACAAAGCCCCATTACAATACACTATTCCATGCTGAAGGTGTTTCATGTGTTCAGTTTGTACACAAGGCCAGGCTGTAGTGTGTGAGTACAAGCTATAACTTAACTGAGCAAGGTAACCCTCATATCTGAGCCAAATGGCATAGTTATTCTTTCTGGAAATGTATATTGCACAAACCGCTATGATTTTTAAGTGCCATTTTTATTTTGAGGTGATAAACCTAGTTGTATATGCAGGAATAAAAAATCTGAAGGATCTCAGAGGCCCAGATCGCAGTTGAAAAGATATTGTACCTTGAATTTCCCAGGATTTTTCAATTTCACTTTGAAACTGTACTTTGTGATATCTCTTTTTGCATTGACACTGCAACTTGTATCACTTTAATGTCACTTTAATGACATATTAAAAACTAAATTTTAATTTATTCTGACAGTGTCACTGTTGTCCCTTCCATAAAGCAGTTGAAAGGATTTATGCAAATGCAAGCTAACAAACATGAAGGGCTGTTGTACTCCTCAACTGACTTTTTTTTTTCATACAGGGAATGATGAATAAAAGTCTGAAAGATTATTTGCAAGCATGCAATTAATCATTGTCTTGGGGTGACAATCATAAATCCAGCTTGATCCGGAAGGATAAAACAGTAGTTTATCAGTCTGGTTAGCTAATACTTTGAAAGGATTTTGCAGAACTCATTAGGTCAGGAATATTAAGATGGGTGCCTCTTTTCTTATGAGACAATAATGTGATTCCCAAAGGGATAAGCTAGAAGGTCAAAGACAAAACAATTTATCCTCAGGAATGGTATGGATTACTGCTAAGAGCATTCTGAAATCCTGTCCTATCATTCATTTATTTCAAAGCGTTCCTAAAAGTAATGGCCTAATTTTAAAGACTGTAAATCAGAAATAACTAAATCACTAGAGCTTGTTTGTCTTTTAGAAACATGGATTGTCTTAATTTAAAGGCTTCAGTACTTTTGAGTCTCCTTTACCTATCTAGGGGAGCAATCGAAAAAACGTTAAAGACCTTTTCTGTTCTGTTCCCTGCCACTCTTCAATTCTGTGGAAATTCACTCACACAAGGGCCCTTTTTAAGAAATTACAGGGTTTGCAGACTGATATTGAGCTACCTCTGTTGAATACCTTGTAATGAACCAGCTTCCATTCTTCTTTGGAAATAGGTTCACTGAAATAAGTGGTTTTGGCAGAATGCAGAGGAGTAGATCCTGCTGGCTGCCATAGCTAGGTTTTTGAAAGAGGAGGTTGACATCAACTCCCTTGGCATTCTGAGCATTGCCCTACTGACATACCTGTAATCCATAGGTTGCCATAGCTTTGTTACAGTATGTGTGGCCCTCAGATTTTAAATTAGTCAGTAGTAATTGCTGTGTAAAAGTCAGGGTAATTGCTGTGTAAAAGTAAAGCAATGAGGCTGAAAATTGATTGAAGAATTAGATAATTAACACCCAAATTTTTTTAGTATGTTTGGAGTTCCCAGAACAATACACTTACTAACCTTGGGCCAAGACATTGCCATCTTAAACGTGAATGCAACTCATACTGCATATTCCCATAGCAAAATTTTACCCCCAAACGGCCTCCCAACCATCAGTGTCCCTCCTAGGTGGAATGGCCAAAGTACTCTTTTTCTCTATAAAATTAAGATTGTATGCTTTAAAATGAGAAATGGAGAATTTGTTCAGCTTTTCTTTTGTTTTTAAGAGCATGTTGAGAGTTAACATAGTGAAGCTTGTAACATAGATGCCATTGTATAATGCTTATAATGAATAACATGCTATGACATCAAAGGTCTTCTAGGAATCAATAACTATTGATGAGAAAATAAGTCATTATTTTCACTGTAATTATCAGGAGACACGTGATGGTGTGCTTTGGTTCTGACCTTGATTGCTCATGCACTGAAATAATAATTGCAGTTAATTCCTTGTTTTCCATAAATATTCATGCTTGTTCAGCATCAGAGAGTATAGGTAGGGGAGGACCACCATGTAAAACACTTATGTTTCTTGGGAAGTATGAGTTTGTCCTTTTGAGGCAACAAAGGGCCTCACCATTGGCTTACACTAATGCTTTTTAACAATGGTTCTGTCTTTAAAATGTTTTCTGAAAGGTTTTTCTTTTCTTTATTCTTGAAGATGTGAGGGCAGATGGACACATCTGATTGCAAATGCTATGGAGAGCAGAAAGAAGAAAGCTGTTTTTGATGCTCCTTGATCCTCAGCCAGCTAACCCTAGGAGAAATCAGAGCTGATGTTACAATTTATGGAGCTGGGGAAAAAAAAAGCTTAGATCTTTGAGCAGCAAAGACCCCACACTACTCTGACCCTATCATCTGGAAAGCATTTTCCTGTAAATATTCTCCCCCTCTGTTTGTCACTAAGGAAAATTTGAGTGTTGTCAGAGCAACAAGTGGTACAACATCACTATGTCATCTGTGCTTCTGGTGAACTGTCTAAATAAAGGTGTTAATAGAGTGCCTTTATAAAGAGATCCCTTCAGCTGATTGCTTTAATCAGGTATGGGGATTAAAAGTAGGTATAGGGCTGCCTATCACACTGGCAGTGCAATTCTCTAGGTCAATGGGTTGCTGTCTCTTCACAGGAATATTTGTCAGTGGCTCTGTGTACATAGCATAGTCCATAGTAGTTTGTTTATCTACTGATTCAGAACAGATGCTCAAATCACACAACTTCCATGAAGGAGGAATTGACAAAGAGTGCAGCTGGGGTGAGGATGGTACAAGAAACTCCATCCATCATTCTCCAAAAGGCACAATGAATGGCTTAATTGTTGCTGCTAACAATTGTTGGCCATTTTATTTGCCATAGCCAAAGTATGATCCCACTAAGAGCCAACTTGGAGAAATACAGTGACAGGGCAGTCTCTTTGTTCTGTTCACTTGGCATCATTCACTGAATAAATTTCACTGGCTCTATCTGGACCAAGACCTTCCACTATTCCTCACCTGCTTCTTCACCACAGGGAGGTCTTGAGCTGGCTAACATAGTTGTAATTAGAGAGGAACAGCCCTGACAGTGAGGAAATAGTACAGTATGCAATAAAACCAGCGTTAGTGGGGAGTTCTTGTAAGACAGTATGTCTTCAGAGAGAGCTGCCCATGAGAATACTTATCCTCATACCAGAGTTTCCTTCAGTGCCTTGTGAACTTAATCTATCATCTTCCATTGAACTGGATTGGATGTGTCTGGTTTAATATCTTCCTCTGCTGCAAGGCTTGTATTTAAGGGATGCTACACAAACACTAGCAAAGGACAGAAGGCAAGCTGCCTGTGTCACAAAATAATTCATCTCCCAAGTGAGTATGCTTTGGGTCACAATGAGGTTAATGTACATATTTGTGTGATGTTAAAAAGTCATTGTCTGGATTAAAGCCTCTCCCTATTGTTTAGTATTCAGGCACCTACTAAACAGTTGAGGATTTTCATAGTTCTCAAATAAAGACACCTGATTTTTTGTCATGCAAAGCAATCTGATTTTTCTTAATCTTGTTCTCAGAAATAACTCAATTATTTTGGCTGATTTTTTTTAATGAGGCAAACATCTACTATGAAAAATTTCATACTAGCCAGTAAATGCTGTAAATATATTAACAACTGAAATAGGGTCACTTAATGGAGAAATATAAAATTACCATGCTTATAGATTATAGTATTAAAATGCACTAAAAATGCATAATTGACAACGAAATTCTGCTTTGGGCAAGCATCATGGCATTCAGTACCTCTGTGGAGCAAGGAGGTTCCTAAGTATGGCTGTAACAAGATTTCTTAGGAAAAAAACCCGGAATGGTAATTTTTTCTGTTGAGGATGGTATTAAATATCTCTGTGGGTTCTTCCTCTTCTAAAAAGTGATATTAGAACTTGCTGTAGAGTCTGGAATTACCGTGGGTGAGGAAGGAAGGGAAAGGAAAAAAGACTGTACTATCTTCAGTTTCATTTTTTGAAATGCTACTGAGAAAGTTTAACTTTTTCCCTCATTCACAAGTTACACAGATTTTTGAATCTGCAGAATATTTCCTTTTCAGCATGCATGTGACCTGGTATTCTGTATTGTGGACACTAATGTTCTTGAGTCCTCAGGAATATCAAGGGGTTTGCATGCGTTTGGTTTTAGGCATCATCATATCTATGGATGCCAGTGGGATGGATTCAAGATAAGCTTCCTTTCTGGCTGACTTGTGCTTTTTCCTGTCTTTTACCTGTCCTTAAAATGACCAAGAAATGCAGCTTTAAAATAACTGCATTAATCTGAGAAATTGCTGAATTTTGCAATTTTCCATTGCAATAATCATTGCCTCCTTCTGTGAGGTCTCTCTCATCTTGAGCTTGAGTCAGAAAGCAACCAAGAGCAAACAACAATCCTTTCAATGCAAGAAGCCTCCTTTAAACGTGCCACACTGCTGACCTTGACAAGCACGCAGGAAAACACAAGTGAATGCACGCAGACTTTCAAGGCCTGCAGTTCATCCAGGCCCTGGGTACTATGCAGTATTACCTCACACAGATTTTGTTCCTTGCATGCAAATAGAGTCACAGTGTGTGAGCTTTAATTTAATCCGTGTTGTAGCCTGGGTCAATACAAAGGCCC
This sequence comes from Ifrita kowaldi, assembly GCA_013398055.1. Classification (NCBI taxonomy): domain Eukaryota; kingdom Metazoa; phylum Chordata; class Aves; order Passeriformes; family Cinclosomatidae; genus Ifrita; species Ifrita kowaldi. The sequence goes on along the minus strand of VZRS01006286.1, from coordinate 413,455 downwards.
TGGTGGAGCACTGTGTTGCAGTGGGGCAGCTCTGGCTGTTTTAACAGAATCAGGGGATCCTTGCTCAAGGAATGACGCAGAATAGGCATTACTTTTAGAGCAATAAGATAAATGAGTGCTGGAAGAAGTGGTGCTTTTTTTCATAAAATGATCTGTTAAATAGGAAAAAACCCCAGACTGACATGGAACTGATTTCACATTACTATAAAAATATCATAGTGATGCTGGATGCAGGTTATAGAGATTATAATTTTATTTCATGCTACATATCTTCAGGAAACCCTTACTAATTTAGATAGCATTGACATTGCTTTTGCATATACATTTTTATTTATTTGCTTGAGCTAGAATATACAGTATCTCCAAGCTTCTTTGCTGGCTAGGTAATATTTCAAAAGACTTTAAGTTCCTTCTCCCCAGTTAACATTTGCAAGAAACATATCTAGAATTATTTTGTTTAAAAAAATTGGTTGATTTTATACTCACATTGAATGAATAATTAAATGCTATATCCTTTATACTTTCATGCTAATTAGAAGTATGTTCTTATATAGATTTCTCCCTGTAATTTACAGTTGGTATGTAAACATACAGTCTCATACAAATACTTTCTTATGGAGAACCTGTTTTAAATATGTGTAGAACTCCTAAGAAAAAGATGCATTTCTGAAGAATTTCAGCATTCCATGAATTCCCTTTCTTTTCAAATTAGTGAGTGCATATTGAACAGAACTCCATCCTTTCAGTATGCATTAGTTTTGTAGGTTTGCTTGAATTTTGGAGACCATACAGAAATGTGTGGTAGGTACTATCACTCTGAAGTGAGCCATTTGTCTGTAGACATCTTTGTTGTTGTTCTCACCTTTAATTAGGGCCTTTGTATGCTCAATCTGCTGATGTTGTCTGTTATTCATTCTTACCCAGGTTCTTAATATGTGTGATTGACTGAAGAATTATTCTAGAATTATTTTGACCCCCAGTCCAGTTTTCTTAGGCTGCTGTAAAATGGCATGGCGTAATTAAATCCGGACATGGGGGTGGTTTGGTTCTCATTACATGACGGGTTTAGCCATGTGCTACTTGATTCAAGGGGACTTTTATATTTTAATTGGGTTCTCCTACATGGCTGAGGTTTGTAGTATCTTAAATGTTAAGGTCTTCTTTCCCTCTCCTGCTGCTCAGAATGCCTTTATAACAGAGCTTTGCTTGAGAACTAGTATGGCCCTGTTTTTACAGGGGGATAGGTAATCACGAGGAACTTGACTTGAGAGCACCTGGAATTCATTAAAATTCCTCTTACTAGCCTGTTATATGAGGATACTGAAAACTTGGACTGTTGTGTTTGCTTGCAGACTTACACAGCACACACCACCATCTCTTTGGATTTCTTTATCCAGATGAATGATTCTGACCTTTTTTGTGCCTCTGAGTTTCAGGCATTTAAATTATTTAGGTGTTTCTGCATGGCTGGTAATGGGCACACTTTGTCTAGGCTTGCTGGGTAGAAAGGGAATATAGAAGTAAGTTGGGTATAGCACTTTTTCGGTATCCCACTCCTATTCAGCAAGTAGGCATAAAATGCATCAGTAGTCTCATTCAAGGAGAGGAAAACTCCTGATCCACACTGGAAGAGGGGAGGGACAAGTCACATCTGCACCATTGGGCACAGACCACTCTGGCCATTATTCAGGGGGTGTGTATGTGTGAAGGGAGTTAATTCCTTTTAGTTCCTGGATAAATCCATGGCTGACCTCATTGATGTGACAGTGAAATCAGCAGGAGTTCTCATATGCTTGACAGAAAGGCATGTATTAAAGTGCTTTCTTTGAACCAAGGTCACTGCATTGCTAATCTGAGCATTTTTCCTGTGATGGGCAAATCCCTCTTGGTCTCTGAGCATCCTTTGCTCTTGTTGATGCAGAAATTTGGTTCTGTGCCAAGGAAACAAGTGGAATATTTACTGCTGAGTTCACGATGAATAGGGTTTCTTATGGGAGCAGGAATCACAGCTATCTTGAAGGCAGTCTTCTAATTAATGTTGTCTGTTTGTTGTATAACAGCCAGGTCTGCACAAAAGAGTTCTTTTGGATATTTCCCTTGAGTACTTCTGTGTGAGCAAGAACATCTCAGCCCACAGAGAAGTGCAAGAAACTGGAGAGGCAATTTCTTTTTCCTTGTGGGCAAGCCCGAAGTGCAAAGGACAAACCTAATACGGAACTTGTCAGTTCCAAAGATACTGCTGGAAATGTTTATACTGTTATATAGGAAAGCATTCCTTGGAGACAAGTCATCTTGCAATTTGAAATTAGGGTGGACGTGTGTGCTGCTGCGTTTGTGGCTCTTTTTTGGCTCTCTTTGTCTGCATACCTGACACTCTGAATGTAGGTCTGCTCCAAAGCCAAAGCACTTGTCCTTCTGAAATATTTTTTTGGACTCTAAACCTAATCAGAGACAAGGGATGTTTCAGCACTGTTTGCAAAACCCCTCTAGAAGTGCATTAATCACCCCATAACAACAGTGGAATTTAAATGTTGTGTCTAGATTAATTCACAGAATTTAACTGAGAAATGCCCGCACTGTAGTATAGCAAGACTTAAAGTAGCTTATAGCCAGCTTGGATATAGAAGCCAGTCATGGCAGCATGGTCCCCAAGACAGGCTAATTGGCTTTGCTTCTTGACTGAGTTCTCTCCTCCTTTAACAGCTCATACACTGGATAGCTATTTTAGAGGTAGCTTTGATACTTCTTGCTACCTTGCTGTCACAGTCCCGTCTAGAAAGACCTTAAGGCTCAAAAACTCTGACTAGCAGAATTCCAGGTGAGATGGGAACTGAGGCCTTTAGTCTGCAAGTAAGGCAGAGCACAACTGAATGGGGAATGAAGGCCATGTGCAGAGAACAGTTTGTATTTGAAAGGCTTCCTCTGAGCTCTGTGGCAATTGAGGCCTGTGAGCCATCTCTCACCAGAACATGGGACACAAAGAAGCTAGGCAGAAAACTTGCATAGATGGACTTCAAACTTGTACGTTTACTGTGCTTTACAGTGCCAAAGTTATTCTTTACCCACAGTGCATGTTTTTTTTGGAGGTTCATCTCTTTTTATTAGTGTATTTGTGTTGTGCTTGGAATGAGTGACCTTCAAGGTGGTAGGAAATTTTTAAAAAAACCCTTATCTTGCCGAAGTAGTTATCCTGTTTATTTGCTTTCAAAGGATGTATTTAAGTCAATAGTGAAAATAATAACAGTTTGTATGTCTGAAATATCTTCAGTGAGAACTTCAAAGAACTGTAAATGTATCCACACAGAACTTCTGTGAAATAGGTAGGACGTAGTATTATTACTTTACAAAGGGATATAAAAAATGAAATCACTAGTGCAGATCTAACTAGAACACCAGTGATAGTCATGACAGCTGTTGATGTACATCAGCTGTATAACCTATGTTTCTTTCCACACAGCTCCTAATGCTGTAATTGTATTTTTAGTTACAGTTACAATTTGATGATACTCTGCTGCTTTTCCACTCCTGTGAAGCAGAGAAGCAGGTCTCTGTGTTCAGTGTGGTGTTATTTACACTATTAAGTTGCAGTGGGTATCTCTGTTTGATCTGATCCTTGGTGTGGCATTACTGATGAGGCTGAAGGAACCATTCGCTCTTGAAGACAGGCAGATTCTGGATGGAAAGCTGGCACATTAGGGGGACATTCCAGCAGTTGTTCAGCAGTGCAGGAAGGAGTAGTTGTAAGCCTGATCTTTCTGTGTAGAGAGCCATGAAAAGAGATGCTGGCAGCAGTTGTTTCACTTAAACCATTTGGAGCACAGGGATAGGTCCTATAGTCTGTGTGGCCTCTAGGGCTTTGACACATCCCCAGAGTCTCTTCTGGCATTTGCTACACCTCAGGAGGCGCCACCGAAGGGTTAAATAGTTCCACGGTGTGTCACTTGCTCTCTAATTAGGAAGTGGTCCAAGAGCTCAAAGTTCAAAATGCACATGGTCTGAGCTGGGACTAAGCCCAAGTTCCCACTGACTGCAGTCTCATATGTTAGTGTGGTGCATCTGCACACAATCTCTCCCCCTTCCCATTTCTGCTATTTGTTTTCTGTTTTAACAGAAAGATGAGACATTTCAGCTACACAGTTCCACTTCTTTTGTCACTATCTGAAGTCTTCCATTGCTTGAGTTAGTGTGTTTTCTGGGAATAACTTGTAACCCCCTTTATAACTGAAAGCAGGCCAGTAAAACATGACAAAAATCTTCTCACTCCACTCCGTTCTGCAGCATCTGTGGCTTCTGCTGGAGAACCAGGACAAGTGTCCTCCCAGCAGCAACGTAGATATGAACTGGTCAGGCTGAGCCTCAGGGAGTCTGAGGTTCCTTCTTGGCCCCGAAGGGAGATACAAAGAACAGGCAAAATAGCATCCAGCTGACCTTGTTTTGAGAAGAAGGGGTAGAGTGAGGGTGGGCTGAGGCCACAAAATGGTAAAAAAACAGTTTTAGAAAGCAAACAATAAATAGTAGAAACCAGATGCATGGGGGGTAATATGAAAGGGGCAGAGTCAAAATGTCACCCATGGAGCCTGCAAATGAGGGAGCGGGCAAAGTTCTGCTGATTCATAGAATCTGGAATATGCTGAGCCGGAAGGGACTCATCAGCTTTTGGGATCTTGTGTTTAAGAGTGGCATGGCTTTGGGGGTCATGGGTTTACGATTCACCCCACAATAGATGGTAGCTTCTGGGGATGACAGCCATATTTTGCATATGAAAAAGAAGCTAGTGATTCTGGTTTTCACCTTTTTCCCTCTCCATCTTCAGCCACATGTGTTTATTGTCCCCCTCCACTTGGGGGACATTTGGTCCACCCTCTTGGGGTGCTTAACATGGCAGAGATATGAGTCAGATCATTAACCTGTCTGAAAAACATATTTAGCAAGACACATTTGGTCTGTGAGCCTTCACACTCTTCCTGGAACACATGTGAGAGGAGCAGGCCTGTGCAGCTGGGAATGGCAATAAAGAGAAAGGGATGATGACCTTTTTGGTAAAAGTAAGTTATTAAATCAGCTTGGCCATCACACTTAGCTGGTGCCTGGGTTGGTATTGTTGGCAGTGCTGGTAACAATTTTCCTGCGTCATACAAGGCTAAAGGACAAAGAGGCAGCTTCATCCTTGGCATAATGCTATGAGTGGAGTCACAGGAGTTGTACCCAGGGTGACTTTGTCTAAAGTGTGCCTTTCCAGCAAAGTCCTAAATCAGCTCATTCTTGCTCTCTCTTTTGTTTCTTTATTTGTGGCTACACTGAATTAGCATCTTAAATAAATTTCCATGGGAATCGGAGATGCAATAGCTAGCTTGCTTTCTCTTGTGCATCTACAAACAGTCTTTTCATAGCAGTCTTTTCACAATCTCATGTACAGTGTTTGGGCACTTGATCCATATCCATCAAGGGCTTTTCATGCCTATCCTGTTCCATAAAAAATCTAACAGCGTAAGGTGCATAACATGCAGTATATAGTTGATGGTAGAAGATTTGTACCACATATATTTTATACACACAGAGAAACATCCCTCCTTCTGGAGTGACTTTTTGCCTGTTCAAATTGTTTCTCCTACCCTCATTCTGATACATTGTTTCTATATTTTGTGACATGTCGATTGTAGAAAAGAAAGAAAAATAGGTAATTTGATTTGATGAAGCAGGGCATTCTCTGCATAGAAGACTAGGTAAGAAAAGAGAGCTTTGTAGGAAGAGAGAAAGCTGAAAAGCCGGGCCTTGTGATGAAGGGGACTGTGGCAGTCGATCAGGAAGAAAGGAGAAACTCTGAAAAGGCCTTGGAGCTCAGGACATGAAAGCATGGCATTCATGGAGGTGTAGGCAATGTGGCTGTGGTATGGAACAAAAGATTACCTCAGTTGCTGAATTTTTGTGGAAAACAATGCAGGTGCATTGGGAATAAGATCCAGGCTCAATAATCAAAGTAATTAAAGTAATGAAATACTGCGATCACACGGTGGACCTGGGCAGAGATTTACATGTTAAAAATACTAGAAGAGAGCTCTGGTAAAATAATGGTGTTAGTGTGGATAGCACAGACTAAGTAAGAGATCTGGGCAAAAAGCAGAGGCAGTGTATGTTATATACTGGTTGGCAGCTGATGGAGCTGTGCAATTGCATCAGAATCTGAGATGTCATTGAAGACCGTGCCTAGTACGTCTCACTGTGAAGAAAAACTTGCAAACGTGACCCCAGCACGTTGTGATGCAGTGCTTTGTGCCAGAACTCTCGTGCAGCCTGTCAGCAGAAGCCGGAGGGCTGCGATATGCCCGCCCATCTGAACGAGGTGCTAACTCCAGCATCTGCTTCTGCAGGGAGTTCAGCTCCTTTATCAAAGCAGAGGGGAAGAGAAACGACTTGTGCCAAGACTACACGGAATGTAGTGTGATTGGACTGCTTTAATTTGACCCCAGAAAAGGATCTTAAAATTAGGAGCTGTCGGGGCATTTAATACAATATGCCTAAAACACAGGGTGAAATATGGGACTGGAGAAAAGCAGAAAGCTGAAAAATACAAATGGATGCTTGTAAATCACTGACATAAAGTGGTACAGGAGCCTGCACAAGCTGGATAGAATATAACAGGAAGTAGGGTGCCTTTGGGAGTGCAAGAGAGGGAGGAGTAGATGCTGAGAGAAAAATTAATCAGAAAGGTCAGAGAAAAAACAGTGAAAGCCAAAAAGATGACATGGATTTTAGAGAGGATTTTAATTATTTCCAAAGCAAAAAAGAGCTCAAAGAACCTGAGGGTTGAAGCACAAAGCATGATATTTATGCAGGGAGTTATTACAAAATACTTGATGTGACAGATTTTAGTGGCAGACAGGCCTCACAGCCAAACTAGAGGCATAAGAAAGTAGGACAGAGCTGGGATGAAATGAGACCAGCAGCTGTAAGCAGGGTATTCAATTAACTAGGAACAATTCAGTTCAAACAACAAAGAAGAGAGGAACCTGGGCAGACAGGTGGGATCATAGATGGCTGAGGCAAGATCAGAAGAAGCTTATATTTCAGGGAGTATTCACTCCGTGCAATACCTCTTTTGCGTCCGTGTTAAGATCAGTAAACTGACAGAGAAGCATTTCCTTCTGTGCTGCATTACATTTCCTTGAATGATGGGGGGACAGACAAGGAGGGCACAGGGTGGTGCTGAAGGGAAGGGCGACTTAATGCCTCCACTTTTGACAGCAGTAACTTGCTAGATCAGCTTGGTTGTCTCACAGAACCTTACCCTAAGGTGCCTCTGTTGTGACACTGCTCTTTCGGGGAGATCAGGACCAAAAGAATAAGCAGTTAAGATGAAGGAGAAGAGAAGCAATCATAGGAGGATCAATGAAGGTTGAGGGGTCAGGTCAAGAAGGTCAGGGTAAGACATTTGTGACAGAGAAGTGAGAAATGCCACTGTCAGCAAATAAAGCAGATAAAGCATGTTAGGAAGGATGAAAATAAGAAAAAGGATGGAGAGAATCAAAATTAGAGACTTTGCAAGTGAAACTTCTGGACAGTGAATATGAACTAAATTTAATTTGGAGGTCTTTTGTTTGTTTGTATGTTTGATTGACCTAAAAGAAACAGTGCAGTGGAGATGCCTGCAGGCTCCCTGAAAGTGTTTGTATGAATGCACAGCAGATATGTGCTTTTCCTGAAGTGATCTATTGATTTTTGTTTTCCCTTCCACCTTAAGCATTTTAATGCCTAGCCGTAAACTGTCAAGCCCTAGCCCTTCCCAGTCAGTCCCTCTTGTTCCCCTGCTTAAGAATGAAATGCAATATCTTGAACACCCAGAATGCGAAGAAGGAGCTAATCATTGGCTCGCATTGTGGCTGGCAGGGAGGCCCGCCTCTTTGGCTTGTGCTGACAAGCTGTTTATGTTTGTGCGCGGCCACCCTTTAACTCAGCCGCCCGATGGCCGTAATGGGACCAACTGTCTGAATGCTGCAGGGAGCTAAATCTTCTCATCAGAGGCACAGTGAATTTCAGCCTCTGATACCCCCGCCTGGACTCTATGGAACACTAGTAAGTAGCCGTCTGTCTTCTTGTGGCTTTTCTCATTAGACTAAGGGCGTGTTTTAGCAAGGCAGGTAGGTGCTGTCATTCAGAGAGGCAGCTATGAAAGCATTTTCCTCTGTCTGAAGTAAAAGAGCAGCTACTTTGTATGCAGTGTCATGACTGCAAGGACCACACGATTTCAATCTCAAATGAGACCTTCCTGGGAGGCAAAAGGGAAGAAGATAATAAGGACAAAACCCATTCAAGCTTAAAAAGTTGTTAGGGTTTACATATATATATATATATATATGCTTTATTTAGTCAGCATCTAGTTCTTATTTTTAGCTGTATTTCTAGTATTTGATCATCCAGGCTCATTTCAAACAGCAGCAATTTTTGCAAGGTCATGAATAGTGTGGTTTTGAAAAGTGTGAAACGGCTGGAAATGAGATCGTATAAAATGAATGCTTCCCAAAAGGCTGATGGGTGCTGTCATATTTGAAGATATATGCCTAGGAGAAGAAAAGAAAGTCATGGTCAGAGATTTCAGTCCTCTTTGTTGACTGCTGTTGGGAACTGTTCACAGCTCCACAGAGCAAAAGACTGCAGAGATGGAATGAGCATCTTTAGTATGCCCTTTCTAGTTTTCAGAATTTGAAATCAAATATTGCCTGTTTGGGTAGTATTCTTCAACTGCATGTATTGATGGACTTTTTAGACTTTCTCTTTTGCCATTTACACCAGCAAAGAAAGTCTTAATGTCCCTGTCAGAGCTGACCACCATGCAGAATGTCAGAACTAGTCTGCTCCTGAAGTTTGGGCAAGTCTGTATGTAGATTTCATGTGGTAACTGAGGCTCAGCCTGTGAGTTTGAGTCACCTGAGGGGGAGAAAGGTCACTGTAAATAAGCATGTTCATTATTCCTCTATTTAAAATCACAGGAAAGTAAGTTTCAATCAGGTATTTATTAGCCTTGACCCATGCCAAAAATAAATTGAAAGCAAATCCAAAGCAAGGCCTGATGCCACGTTCCTTTCAGCTTGTTTAGCTTGCCCCCTGTGGATGTACCCAACAGGGGGATACCCTGGGGGTTGTGCCTTGGTCTCTGCTGTGCTGCTTGTGTTTTGGGGCTGTGCATAGCTTCTGCACAAAGCCCTGAGGCAGTCTGGAAACTTTCGGCTCAACAGTCCTACTCACCTATAGGGTCTTAATGACTGCATCATTCAGTGAGTCGGGGATTGCAGAGGGCCAGTCAAGCAGTATTATGTTTAGAAAGCAGTGGCAAAGAGACAGCTAGACAGAAACTTTCTAATGAAACTGATCAAATTTTAGGCAGCTGTGGTATTTAATACATTTTAGGTGGGTCTTGGTGCTGATGGTTGTTCTGCTCTGAGTCTGAGCCTTCTCTACAGCAGTACAGTGCATGTGTGGTAGTGTATGAATTAAAGCTAATTACAGCAATAAGCTGCTTCTGTGCCAGGCTGTGAATACGAGCCAGAGTGTTTCAGTCAGTTGTGCTAAGCAGCAGATAGATACTAAGCCTTGATTAGTAAAGATGGAAATTAAATTGGTTTTTGTCTATAGATTAAGAAAGCAGGATCTCAGTACTTAAATGAAAGCCATGAGATACACCACACACCTAGGAGCTGTTGCTGTGCCCTCGCAGTATATATTAGGAGTAATCAATATGCTTACCACATTGTCTGTCTCTTGACTAAAGAAAGAAATCCCTTGTGCATCACGAGCTCAGCACAACATGGCTGGCTCTGAAGGGGCAAACTGTGCCTATTTGATCTGCATCAGGGTAAACAGGCAGAAAATTAAAATTGATATTTTTTTTTCTCCCAGAGAGATAATTTTAAAGATGTATTCACAGGGCTTGCTAAAACAAGATGCTGAATCAACGTCCTTCATAAAAGAACCGCTCTGAACTGAATAAGCTATAATTGCACTTTTTGATTCTGAGATGGTAGGCAGTTTGTGAAAACAAAATTATTTACTAATACTCATTAACAAAGCTTTCAGATGGCCTGGAAAGCAGACAAGCATATCATGCTCAATCTACAAAAGAGGGAGATAAAATCTGCAAGGAAGCTGGAAATAGAAGTGTTTACTGGAATTCATTTTCTTTCTCTGGTTCTGTAGGTTCACTTGCCAGCACTTTCCTGTGGCTGAGTATTTAGTCTGTAGGCACATTTGTGATATAGCTATTATTTAGTTGTTCAGAACTTAATGAAAGGTATTAATTTGGGGTTGACTGAAACCCTGACCTCTTACCAATATTTCCCAAATATACTTATGGTTACTAGATTATTAGATCCACTATACTCCCCCTACATTGCCCTTGAGGATGTCAGACCAGCTCCCAAAATGAATCAGTATCTTGGGAAAAATGAGCTCTCTAGATTACTGAGAATTTTGAGTTATTGGAGCTGCAATTCATGACACTGGGCATTTGCATTTTTACTGAAAGCAGAAGGTTTTTAGGGGTACTTTTTGCCTCAGGGTTTATTATTAGCAGGTGCTCTGCTGATGTGTCCTATATGCTTGAAACACATCAATTAAGGTTATGATAAGGGAGAGTCTGTGAGTGAAATACTGCCTGTGCCTCCCTCCCATCAGCTGTTTGAGTCTGACCAGGAAACTGAACTGTCAGGTAGCAGGAAAAAGTCTGAGTGTCTGAAAGAAGCAATGACAGCCTTCTGTAAGGTTTGGATAGATTTCCTTGTAAAATCACTCACTATCAGAACTCAGGTCTCCATAGGGATAAAGGCTGAGATTTGCCTGCTCAGCCTCTTTGGGTAAGTTGTCCTCTCTCATAAATCTGAACCCTCTGACTGATATCCTCAATTTTCACCCATGCCTATGAAAGCTTTTAAAATCTTTCATTGTGGCTTGTTTTTTTGTTTTTTTTCCAGGTCCCTTTTCCTAGGTATTAGATGCTGAGTAAGGGATGTTGTTGCCACTGAAGTGGAACATACTGGTTAGTTCTAAAAAAATGAAAAATGCTAAGCATGCAGCCTTTTCCATTAAAAAGAGCAGCAGAGCTGTAGTACCCAGATCTCACTCATACATTAAAAGCAGAGGCTCTTCTTCTAATGTGTGCATTTTATTTTGGTGGTGTTACCTGGAGAAGGAACTGCTCTTAGGAAAGAAAAGGAATGCTGGGCAGGTTATGTGCAAAATTCACCCCAGGAGAATAAAGGAAGTCTCTCAACCAGGTATTTGCCACAGGTTTCGTAGGGTAGCCTGCCTGAAATATAATGGAAAACTTGGGTCAAGACAGAGAGAAAAGGGATCACTTCCTACCTTCCTTGCCTGTGGCAGAGAGTGAATGGCAGTGACTAAGTTGTCTTCAGGTCTGTGCTTCCTTTAAATCATCAGTATCTACCAGTTTCCACAGGTTCCTTTGACTCCTCTCCCTCCTGTCTGATATATCTGGCTTCTGTGCTAGCTAGCAGTGCTGAAAGAAACAGCTTTCAGTGGCATTCCAGCACTTGCACTGGCTGTGCTCTGCTCTTATGCTGGGAAGATGTTTCCTTGAACTCCATTGGCAAGCCCTAAACTTTCTACTTACTTACTGGAATAACTGGCTTATAGAACAGGCTCTCTGCATTGCTGCTTTGCTTCGATGGTGTGTCAAAGGCACAGTTGTGCAAACTACCTTCTTTTAGGATACATACAGGGCTGGTATATTAACTGTAGCCTCCAGATGGCTCATTCCTCTCTCTACCTCACCTCTCTTAGGCCCAGAAAGCAAACTGTATCCCAATACATGCTCAACTAGGCAGGAAATATTACAGATGCCACTGTTTCTTCATCCATGAAGAAGCTTTTAAATATTTCAGTTTCCTTCTTTTTGCCTGTGTACTTGCCAAAGGTCTAAGAAAGCAGCAATTTTAGCTTGTAGCATAAAATGGCCCTAATTGAGAGGGTAGCTTGCTGTGTTCTTCTTCGTTGCTGCTGTCTAAAGAAATTACCACGGCTGTCATCAGCCATTTCCTCTTATCACTTGCTGGTTCACAGCATGTGAAACTGAGAAGCATTGTATCCACTAAAATTCAAGGAGTGCACTGCAGTCTCTCTCACGAAATGAAATCATACTGTGGCTTGTTTTCTTCTTGACATCTTTCTTCTTATGCAGAATCTTCAGTTGACACTTTACCTAATGCTCCCTAATGTAATCCCCTAATGTACTGTCAAAAGTTAACGTTTTTTACAGTAATATCCTGGCATGGAATTCTGCAGGTCTTACTCTGGCAAAACTCTTGCTGAAGGCAATAGGGAGGCTGGTTACTTAAGGACTGAAATGGGACTGTGAGAATGACAATCTTTTCTCAAATGTGTGGTTTAATTTCTGCATCTGACTGGGATGCTTAATTTTAGTGTGATACCTTTGGCCTTCTTTTCAATTAGTTTTGAAATGAGTAAGAGCAAGTTGATAGGTATTTAATGAGGTTACTCCAGCATTGCAGTGGCTGAACTTTCAGCTTATTACAGTTTTCAGACATTGCCTTTGTGAGACCATCTATCTAAAGAAATGTCTCCTTCTCTCTATTTTCCCTGTAATTTTCTCCTGATACCCACTCTTCTCTATCACTTTGAAATCTATGCTTAACACTCATATACGCTTTGGGATCCAGAGCTACATCAAAACATTTCCTTGGAAATGGAAACTGGCTACGGAAAATGTAACACTGTCACATTCCAATACACAGATGGGACAATGTGAGCCAGGGCTAATGTGGCTCTGGCTGCCAAAGAGAGGATGCAAGAGTGGGAAGAGATGTTCATGTGGGTGGAGCAGGGACAACATCTTTTATATGCATGCAGATATGCAGATAGGGATATTTTCAGTAGAGAAAGTCTTGTTCCCTACGTGCCCCAAAGCTCTGCACAGCTTCACACCTGTCAGCCTTTCACTCTGGCTTGTAGTGCCTTCTAGCCTCAGGCCCCTCATCCTAGCCCAAGTCTCCAGCTCATGCCTGTATAGTGAGGGCATGTAGCTTCTCCCTGTTATCTGTGCTCCCTGCCTCACTCACAAAGTTCACAGCCTCTTCATAGTTCTGCCACAACTCTTTTCCTCTCCCAGAGCCACCTTTTTTCCCAGGCATCCCGTGCCCCATCCTCCTGAACCTCTGTGTTCCCTGACATTTAAGATGCTTGTTCTCCCTGCCTCTCAGTCCTTAAGAGCTTCCCCAGAGCTCTTCGCTCCTTTCTGTAGTCTCCTCCCACTGTCTTCCTCGCTACAGCCCAGTGTTTGCAGTCTGAGAGACAGGGGGCTCTTTGTTCTCTCCCGGAGTCTCAGGTTCTTCAGTGCAAAGGTCTCAACGTACTTTCTTTTTCCTCCTTATTGTACTTGAAGGCAGGAAAGTAGGACAGGTCCAGGGTAAACCAGGCACATACTAGTTTTTTTTGTGTGCTGTAAAGGGGAATAGCTCCAGGCAAGGTCAGAGAAAGACTAAGCCAAGAAATATATAAGCATGGTACTTTTGTTGTTTTTTTCTTGGCAAACAGAGTGTCCAGTATTCAACAAATATCTTGTGAACCAACTTCAGGCCCAGAGCTGCTTTTGAACTGTTTGCTGTGATTCTTCATGTGCTCATTTCTTTGTGTTACCAGTCACATGGTAACATTTCTGATTCTTGGATGAATGATGTTTTCAAACAAAAAGAGGGATTTGGACACATTACTTTTGGTTCAGAACTTTTCATGAATGCAGACATATGAAAATGTCTTACATCAGTGTTTCCTGGATACTTGCTTTTGAAAGGAAGCTTACATGAATGGAAGTTTGTGAAAAACAGTAATACTGAGACAGTACAACTTTTACAGGAGCCAGGGCTGGTGGTTAATTTCTCAGAGTAGCAAACTATGATTCAGAGCAGCACAGAGCAGAAGCGTGAGCCTGGCACAGACTGAGTGTATGCCCACATTTACAGGACATGGTTGCCCCAAAAGTGTGACTGAAGACCTTGAAGTAGGATTACAGCCAGGAGGAGTGTGGGGCTTACCTGCTGTTTCACAGTACATTTTTATAAGAAGCTTGAGCATTTGGCTGCAGTTGTCTTTCTTCCCCTGCTCCAGCCCATAATGTCTGCAGCACTCAGTGGACCCCTATGAGCTAATTCACCTCTCTCAGGTCGCAGAAAATGGATGCATTTTTTCACAGGACGGTTTTCTGTCAGGCAGTGAACTGTACCTGTTCCCTGGGAGTCCAACAAGTGCCTCAGTGCAAGGTAAGGAGTGTGAGTGTGCACTCAGAGAGGAGCAGGGGCATTTGAAAACAGTCTAATGTTTGTCTTTTGAAATTATGTTCTTCTACCATTTGACCTCCCCTGATGAAAACCACTGGGGCATATGCATTGCACAGTGTTTGCTGACTTGTTGCTTAATGAATATGAAGTATCCAGCTATTAACTCCTGTTCTGTGGACTTCATGGTGGGAAAAAGGAATCACCCTTTCGTCTCACTTAGGAGGGAAAAGGCTGCATATGTCTGCATCACCAATGTGCTCAGAATGAGTTTATGTGCCCCAAGCAAGCCCAGATCCCTGGAGTCACAGATGTAAGTGAGTCTTGATAGGAAAAGTGGCTTAGTTATGCTTATTCTCCTTTATTTTCTTGGGGACAGCCAGGGGCTACTGCAGTAGTGAAAACAGAAACAGCTGTGGGGCTTCTCCAACAGTGACATCGGGGTTACAGCGCATTGCGTTTTTGTCTGAGCTGGGCTTTTTCTTCCTGTGGAAGAGAAGTGATACATTATAAAGCAAAATATATACATTATGGAAAGAAAAAGACCAAAAGCACCGAAACAGCCCTCTTCTCATCTAAGAGTTGGAGCAGGCAGCAAAGGATTATCACGTGGTATCTCTTTGGAAGATCAGCTGACAATTATGTGCCTTTCTGGAGGGGGACAGGCTTTTGCCAAACTCAAGCCACTGGGCACCAAGCTGACGTGCTATGACAAAATACATAGTAAGTGAGGCCAGACCGACTGAGTACAAGCTTAGCATTTGAACGCAGACCCAAGGCAGCTGTTCCATGTGCTGGCTTTGAAATGCTGATGATAAAATGATTCATAATATCACAACTAATTTGTCTTTGAAAAATGAGTTATTGTCAGTGCCAAAATTTGTTATTTTATTTCATTTAGTGAACTGAAAGCTTCACCTTTAACTCCTCCAGGGGTAGTTTTGTCTCCGTTTATCAGACTTGTGTTATTTCAGTCTGTACAAAGCCTGCCAGCTTGTTTGCATCAGAAGATTCATCTAGAACTTGTGACCGACTAGAAATCTGCGTGAACATATTTAAAATCCTACACCAAGTGATCTAGTGTTAAAACCAAAGGTGAACATATACCTGTGATGAAACCCAGGCTTGTTAGTCTACCATCCTGAGCTTCTATCATTTAGGTAATTTCACAGATTCAGATTAAATGGAAGGTGCATCCTCCACCAAACCCAGACATCTCACTTGTCGCTTTCTCCGTATTTAAGCTGCAAAAAACTGGTTGAAAAACAGATTGCTTCCAACTATACCTTTGCAATGCAGCACTCCCAATACAACCACACTAGACTGGGTGGGAGCAGAGTTCAGAACAAGAAAGATACATATTCTGCCACCTACTGTGCATCACAACCTGTCTGTCACTGACTGAGGAGGGACACTTTTCCCTTGCTTTAATGAACATGCAATGGCTTTTGGAAAAACCTTTCAAGTGTCTCTATACAAAGATAAATAATCAGCATAATCAGTATCTAAGCTGCATCCTACTCCACTCTTGTCCTACTAATATTGCTAACATAGTTGATCTTGGTGAGAAATCAATATGGAAAATAACAGGGTGGTTATGTAGCTGGCATTTGAAAAATATCCTAAATGGAGGCATTTTTCTGAGAAGACAAATTGCTCCTAGCAGGTTGTTTTTCCTATCTGATCTGTTCTTTGTTGTACTCTTTCCTATAGGAAGCTTTCTACAGTAAATTTTCTCACCATCAAAGTGCTGAGTATCTTCCATCTCCATTTCTCCAGAAAGCTGGGATCTCTGTGCTCGGTATGAACATGGTGCTTGACTGCCCCAAAATTCATGGAGACAGAGTGTGAGAATGTGAGCATCAAACGATGCCTTAGATCCAGGCAAGAGTGAGGGGACACACAGCTGATCTGTCTGGAGGCAGGAGCTATGTATGAACAGTACATTGCTGGTACCTCATAGGGATGAGATAAAAGAGGAAATGAAAAATACAAAAAAAAAAAGAGAAAAAGTTAGTGCATAAGAATGATCCCCAGAGCCTGGAAAATAAAGGGTCATTTAAAATTGGTCTTCTGTTTTTGACTTTTGAATTTTCTTGAGGTTTTCTTGTGGAATTGTTATTTGTGAAAGCCACCTTTGGTGTAAATGGTCTGGTTTTTTGAGAGAACAGATGTATTGAAGAGCACCTGAGAGATCAGTGTGAATTAATGCATTTGCTCCTTTGTGGGGAAAAAAACTTCTGTCAGCACAAGCATCACAAACTGAAAGTGGTTATTTCCACTTACTCTCCTCTTTATTACCATGTCTCACCAAAAAGATCATTCTTATTCCAAAGATAACAGTCATTCAATTTGTCCTTGTGCAGTGGGGAGAGATCTACATGCTCAGAAAACCACACAAGGACTCTACTGTGGCCTGTGAAATAATTTCTGTCCCCAAACCTGTAAATCTGCTCTACCAGGATCAGGTTCTTTGGTGTCATGGAAAGTATCACTGAAAACATGAGGTAGTCAGTTCACCCCCCTTGTTTACCAAGTGGGAGAATAACTCAACTGTTCCCAAATCCTTCCCATTGCTGCTTCAAAAAATAGTATTATTTGCTTCAGCTGACATCTGTGCATTTTGTGTGTTTTGCTGCTTACTACCTTGACAGAAGAACAGAATAGAAGAGAGGAAAAATGGTAGAATGTAGGCAAAGTTGTCCAACTTTGGTAGCAGCTGAGCTGTAGGGCACATGAAATCTGTTCTCATAGACCTCTTGTTTGTGTGGGGTGCTCTGGTGTCTAATAATACAGCTGGGTTCATGTGCAGCCTTTTACATTGGATCACTGGATTGTATGTCACTCATCTGGACAGCTGCCCTTTTTTTTACAAAAGCTGTAGGAATATAATACCTCAGGGATCTCTACCTGATGTGACTGAAATTACTCAATAGGTTATTCAACTACTGGAAGGAATTGTGTCAGCACAGGCAAAAATAAACACAGGAAATTAATTCATAATTTCCTCCATTGCTTCTACTGACTAGAAAACCTTGTTTTTTGGATTTGGTGTTGTTTTCTGTTGTTGTTGTTTGCTTGTTTGTTTGTTGGGATTTTTGTAATCATTCAATTGCTTTTGGCTTTAACAGTCCAGTTGTGTCAGTCCTGATCCAGGTACAGGATGAGTAGACAATCAGCACAATCCTGATTGTGCCAAGATGAAAAACTGAGCAAGTGACAAGGCTCAGGACTTTTAGGCAGAGTGTTTACAATGGTGTTTTTATTTTGGTAATGACTCACTGTACTGATTCACCGATGCTTTAGTGAAAGATGCCTTGTTTGGAGAGTCTCACTGTTCAAGCAGAGTAAGATTATTCCCAATAGAAAAGCTTGAAAAAGTCCTCTGCTAAAACTAACAACTAAATAAAACTTGTTATTTTAAAGAACATACAGATGACAACAATTTTAATTTTAAGCAATGCAATGGCAAAACTTTTTTTATCCACCATAAACTTGCTTTCTTGATTTTTTTAATTGGGAAAAGAATGTTCTTCAGTCCTGACACAAAAGCCATGAAACATCCAAAAATATAGGTGACTCCTTAAGCCTTTGGTACTTGAATTTAATCAGGGCACTAGACCTTTAAATAGATGAAAATAGGGGCTGAAAGTGGCTTGGGGGCTTTGAGTCATGGACTTTCATGGGGTGGCTATCAAAACTTTGTTTCTGATAGTTTTGGTAAAATGTTCATTCTTGTAATGAATGGCTTGAACCACCCCAAAAGTTCCCTATTAAGCAACTGTCCACTGGCTCTGAGAGTTGCCTTAGTAGGGAAAAAGCCCACCAAAACAAAACCTACGAACACATTAGATTTGCTTCCCACCTGGAAGCATTTAGAGGATGTAGGGGGATCAGCATTCACTTCCCTGTTTATAAAAAACAAGTTGTTCTAAATGACTTGCTAAACTGTTGAACGATTTCATATAATGCACTGGATTTTCCTGCCCCTTTGCAGAGAGGCTGTTTGTGCTGGGGGCGAGGGAGGGCTGCAAGGTCGGTTTGTTTCCACAGCGGGGAGTGTGGGGACCCGGCTGCCACTTTCTTGAGTGGTGCGTGGTGCTCCGGGCTGCTGGGCGCTGCCTGGGGGAGCAGTCAGGCATCTGCAGACGGGAGACCATCCCGGCATGGGGCCAGCTGTTTATTTTCAAAGCCTTTGTACCTCAGGTTACTTGTAAGGCTGGTGCTTGGGGAGTTCTGCTAAAACTGGACTGTGTATGTTCCCTGGTTTGCCTGTAATTTGCAGTTTATGAAAACCAGATGGATGACTCAGTGCTGTGCAAGTTAGGATAGGAATGGGATCTTCTGACATAAGAGCAGCTTTTACAGAAAACACTGAGTTAAGAAGATTCAGGCTCAAGCTAGATTGCTTCTTCCCTCCCCCCCCCCTTTTGTCTATTTTTACTGCATCATTGGTATGTGTCCAAGGAAAGTCGGCCATATCATTCGGAAATGCAACGGGATAAACTTTTGACTGTCCGATCTCTTCAGGCTGAGAGACTCCAGAGTAAATTAACTGGGAGAGAGAGAATTAAAAGGAGGGATTTCTTTAGGTGAACTTTTTTGGTTGTCTGCTCTGCCAACAGCAGTGTAAAATAACGAAGAAACTGCAGCAGTCCTTTCCCACTGTCTTTCTAAATAATGTAAGTTACCCTTTCACACTCATCTCTAACTGTTCGTGTGCTTTTTCTGCTTTCGAGTATTTTGTGAGAGCAGTGATTTTACAGGGACTGAGCTCTTGCCAGGAGCTCTGCTGTGCGAATGAGTGAATTGCTTTGTCTTTCTTTTTCTTTTTTAAGTCAGGGTGGTAGCGGGGAAGCCGAGCAGTTTGACACCACCTTTCTTTGACAGTCGTGTTAGCTCGGCTTTAGATGGCTGTCGAAACCTTTAAACCTTTTCAGTGTTTGTGCAGAAATTTGTTTGTAGTTGGCAAAAGACAATAGCAAATGTTTTGATTGAACTGTGCATGTCAGGCTTGCCGTAAGAGCAGGCGTTTCAAAGGGGACTGTGTGATGCTATGTAAAGAGGACAGGATGTGACAAGGGAAAACAAATGTTTCCTGCTCTTTAATATTTAAAAGAAATAATTGAAACAGAGCCAAGGAGTTTGCCTAGGAAAGAAATAGTGATGTTTATTCAAAGCAAAATAATGACTCTGTAAATCTGAGAGGACAATGCCAAGGTCTGATTAGGAGAGACAGTTTACTTTTCTGAGTTGTTCGTTTTTCGAAGCTGGAAGCTGGCATTTATGTTGCCATATTCTGTTGTGCTTTTGTGAAGAGTAACTTGAGCCATTACCTGGTGCATAGCTAGCTCTCCATAGGTTATTGAGATAGGTTGATTACTGTCCTTTTAGTTCATTTTACTGTTTTCAAAATGCAGTCTAGGCAGACTGTCAGGCAGATTGATAGGTTTAAGTAAAAAACAAGGGGTTATAATTATAGATAATGTACTAGGTACTATACTAAGAATAAAACAAGAAATAGACCAAGAAAATCACCCTGAACTCAAACATTCATCAGGCCAAAACAGTGACATAGATGTTCATTAACGGGGGACAAATGAGAAAATTGTTCTGAAAGTACAATTACTAAATAAGTATTTCTTAGACAAGGACGTGGCTTAAGAAAAGTTGCTTTCTGTCCCAGCCTTGGATTTTTTGAGGGCAGTGGCTTTATTATCTAGATAATAGTCTGTGGCCAACTATTATGATCTAATAATCAGAAGTTTTTTCCTTAAAATTTCACATTGCTGCTTGTGTGAAAACGGAAATTAAATTGACTAGCAATAGCAATGAGAGCTTCTAGATAATGTGAATATTTTTGATAAACTTGGGAATACAAACTGTATGGCTTGAAAAGCATATTAAGAGGTTTGTTTTGATAAAATCTGTATAAACTTATTTATTTTCAAGCTAGTCCCATAATTTTCTGGGTGGTATCTAAAGCCTGGAGTGGTTATAGAGAGAAGGTCCCAGAAAGCTACTGCACCTGGTCTTGGTACTGCATCATCCTGCTTGCAAACAAAGCCAGCAGAAAGAGGGGGTTATTCCCTGTTTCCGGAGAGTTTGGGGGAGGAATCAGTCTGTTAGCTGCTGACAAAATGAAATGAGGCTTTGGCCCTCATCCAAAACTGCTTACCATAAACCGTAGGTTTCCTCAAACTTCTCAGCAAAGCATTTGACAAACTTGAGTGGTGAAGAAACTCCCGTGTCTGATCTGGACCTGCAGTGCCCACAGTTTGGTTATAAAGAACAGATTGGGGTTTTCTTCATCCAGGGTTCATTTCAGTCCCTGAGATTCATCCTTTTTCATGAGAAATGGCTTTCATAGGCCTTTAATAATTACATCTTTCCTCAGGGAGAAGGCTAAACAAAACTTTTCTTCAAGGAGCATCACTAACATGTGCTGCTCAAGGGCCAGAAGGAAACATTAAGTGGGTTTTATGACAGAACCAATTCTAGATTTGATCATAGGGTTTCTGGAAAGGGGGAAGGATTAAAATCATGGAAACAATTATTTCAATCAGCTGGGAAAAATATTTTGATTTCTTTATGTAATTTGTAAAGAGAAACAGTGAATGTATCCTTCCAGACACAGAATAAAAATTAGAAGTATATATACATTTAAAGCTTTGGGGAGGTGGGGGGGGTGGGTGTGTCTTAAAAGTCCATCTTTTTCACGGCATTGATTTTTCACGAAATCTTAGGTTTGAGGCTAGATTTGAGACAAGCAGTGTCCATGGTCTGGTGGCACATGCAAGTGCTGTCTGAATTCTGCTATGTCCAGCA
Source organism: Ifrita kowaldi (assembly GCA_013398055.1). Taxonomy (NCBI): domain Eukaryota; kingdom Metazoa; phylum Chordata; class Aves; order Passeriformes; family Cinclosomatidae; genus Ifrita; species Ifrita kowaldi. The sequence goes on along the minus strand of VZRS01006286.1, from coordinate 392,330 downwards.
GCAGGCCCAGTGTTGGGAACATTAGACCTTACCTGGACAAAGATGATAATTCTGCTGGGGGTTATCCCCAGCCCGTGATACTATTCTTTTTCTGGCACTCCTAGTTTTAGGTTGAAGGTTAGGTTGTTTACTGGAAAATCCCAGATAATTGGTGCTTGAAGCCATCATGAAAACATGCTGGGCCTGTCTTTGCCTGATAATGGAATTTCATTAATTCATAACAAAACTAGAATTTGGACAGCTTATGTAAACACAGCAATGCTCCTGATTCCTTTGAGGAAAACTAAGGATTAAATTAACTGAAAAGGTACTGGGTGTTCTAATCCAGAGAACAAAGCATTGTATATTACTATACTGAAGCTGAAATTTAATCATCTGCATAAAGTATTAAAGATACACAGTTTTGCAGAAACATGTAATACTGTGTCTAGACACATGAACCATTTTTATGAAAACAAAGGCACAATGTATAGTAGGTTAGGATAAATCCTTGAGCCACATGTAAAAGCCTTTGATTTGATCTGCTGGCAAGCATATTGTCTCATCAGAATTAAATGTGTCTGAGGGTACAAGTGTAGCTAGTTTGAACTATTTTTTTATACACAGCAGCAAGCATATATTACTCCAAATAATAAGTTCCATTTATAAAGAACGTTTCTTAATACAATTGCATTATATAAGGGAATAGTACTTTAGATTTAATTAGTTGTTTTCAGGATAATGCAGTATTCTGTATTATAAAATACCACTAATTCCAAAGCCCTAAAAAATTTCTCCTGGAATTTTGCCCATCCATATTTTGCAGGGTAGCATACACGAACTTGCCTTTTTCAGTTATTGAAGAAATCCAGTGACTGTCAGATTGCAATCCACTGTTGCAAATGCTATATATGCTGACACATTCAACCAAAATTATGATTATCAATAATTATGTGCTATTTTCAGAGACTGCAGGTTGTGGTTATTTTTTCTGTAATGTGTCCTGGTAAAAAAATAAAAGGTGGGGAGAACTAATCATGGGAAATGCATGGCATGAGCTGTTAAAAAAAAACTAGACTAAAAAAACCCAATATTTGTTGGAAGAAATCAATATTGGAAATGAAATAGCGACTATTTAGAGGTTTTTAAAATAGTGAACAGAAAAGAACAGGGCTTACATAAATGGACGTCACCTCTCTATATCTCCATTTTTGATAAGTTACTTTTCAAGACATGCTTCTTCTGTTAGAATTGGACTTGCTCTTCTATTTGTTATGTGACATGAATGGATTGGAGGCAGTCCCTTGGTGTGCTGCGAGGTTTGTATTAACATGTCTGTAAAGAAAAGAGCTGCTTGGTTGCAAACACTTAGCAAATGAAATTCGGAGGAATTCCTGTTTTGTGCACAAATGTCTTTTTCTCCCTCTTTGTTTTTGATCAAGTGAAATAAAGATCACCTTCCACTGAACAAAACTTAGGCTGACCTTTGGAGAAATGAAAATGGCATTTTATGTCAAACTTTCTGAATGGTTTTATTTCTATAAAGATCATGTTTTATTTCTGTGGTTTACATAGATAAATATTTATTGCATAAATTGTACCATTAAAGGCATTTGCCTTTGTTTTCTACCACAGGCTGTCTAAACATTTTCTGTCCACAGTCTGTAGACCTACCTTGGCATTGCATGTCGCTCCTTCTAATAATTGGGGTAGCTGGTTATATTTGGATTGGGCATTACTTATTTTGAAAGGTGATTTTAGCTGGAAGTCAGAAATTTAGTTTGAAAGAATTAACAGTTTGTAACTGGAATACCATATAGTGAAATAAGTGACGTAACATGTCACTAATGTCCTGTGTGGGGACAGCCAAGGATCTAGTCAGCTGAGAAGTCTGCTGGCAACCAGGCAGCCTTCCTACTTGCTAGCTGGACTTTAGGGCAAAAAACTTAAAGGCAAATCCCATTCAAGAGGAAGAATTGAAGTTGGAAATGCAAATAGAATATATTTCTTTAGGTGCTGAACAGGTAGATGTAGCAGGTAGATGTTGGCTGGCTCTATACATCTGGCCACTATCTAGTTGCAGTAGGGTTAAAAGAGGCACAGCTAAATTAAGAAGAGACTAATCGTAGACATGTAAAAAATGTTAACAGCATGTATTCTGGCACTTCTTACATTACATGGTGACCCTGCTAACACAAGCATCAAAAGAAACTCATGCTGAAATGGCTGTGATGGTTTATTGGTAAATATGAAATCTAGGCGGTAATAACTTAAGAACATGCCATGCCACTAGGAGAAGAGAAATTACTTAAAAATTCACTGTAATCACGTATATACTTAATGTTCCCCTGGAAGAACTCCAAACAACTCTGCTTTTTATGGTCAGCACTTTTGCTCATGTGTAAAAGTATTTTTCAGTCTCACTGTAAAACCAACTGAATATTATCAGTTTAGGATGCATTGTAGGAGTGGTTGATTAGGTGGATGGTGATCTTCAGTCCTTATGCCAAGGTGGATGCTCTTTGTGAAAGAGACATAAAGATTGGAGTAGATGCAGTTACTTTTGATCAGATTTTAAATGCTTGAGATGAATATTCTGCAATTTGCTTGCTCCTAATTCAGTATGGATGTATTTGTCTTGGTGTTATTAGTCTGCCTAAACATGTGTATGATCAGTTTATTTATGGGTGACTTTCTGTTCTTTTGTCATGGAAAGCTATTTGTTTTATGCTGCCATGAGCTCCTGTTCTTGATTTTTTTTCTTGTAGTTCTGGAAGCTCAGAGTGACAATCCCCTGCCCCCACCACCCCACCCTTTTTTCTTTGTTTTAATAGGTTTTGAATGCTAGTTTTGAGGCTACTCCTTCAGTGAACTTGTAATTTGGAAATTTGTCATGCCTGGTTTGATGGCTTTAAAAAAGCTTTCTGCAGGGATCTATACTGTGCCTGCCTCCTTCTACATCAAAGTTCAGCAGAACCTGGTTATGTGTGAGCTTGAAGGCGCACTATATCTACCAGTGTGTTTTGTGAAGTGCTCTTGAGTTGATGTAGCAAGGAAAGAACAGCGTCCAGATTATTTTGAATTACGTAACTCCGACGAGTATGAAAACATGAAAGTGCAAAATGCTCCTGCACCTTCTGCAGAACAAAAACCCTTTTGCAGAGCAAAAGCCCTCTGAAGTAGTGATGGAATCTTGAGGAAATACGCTTGAAACAATTACTTACAGAAAAACAACAACAAATTGCACTCAAAGGATTGTGCTGAACTTGGAAATGCTCTTGAAAAGATCCCAACATTTATGGGTTTTGTGTGCCTCTGAATGCATTAATCTCTGTAGTAGTCCGTGGAGAGACAGTATGCGTCCCGTATTTAGCCCCAGCCACGTTTGGCCCATTATCTGTATTATTAGACAACCTGCATATTCTGTGAGAAATTCCAAAAGAGCAGGTGCCAGCAGGTTCAATGATGTCTTCAGGGCCTCCTGGTTCTTCTGAGAACAGCGGTAAATTGCAAATACTGTAAATCTCACGACTTACAAATTCCTCAGGAACTAAAATGACCCCCAGGAATAAAAATGCAGGACTGAGGAACAAGCCATTTACAGCATACATAAACTCATGAAGAGGAAAAGCTACCATGGTTTCTCTGCATTCCCACCGTTTTCTGGTTTGGTTTTGCTTTTTTTTTTCCAGTGAAGAAACAGTATTCATGAAATTCCCTTCTGCAACTTTCTCTCCTGTAATCCCTCTGTTGGTGGAAGTGTTAATGTAAACCTTAAGGGATTAACTCCCACAAGATAAGGTTTTGCAGGTGTTGGTTTGTTTTGTTTCTGGTTTTTTTTAATCTTGAAAGCAGATTTAATTTGATATCTAGAACTCAAGTAATTGCGCTGTGCTGAAGTTAGGAAACCTAGGGCCAAAAAGTCAGGTAGAGCCACAGATTACTTTCATAGCATGAGCCATTTCCTGAGTGTTACTCTGACACAATACTACGATATGGGTTAATATGTGGTCTTTCCAAAGTGCTTTTGAGTTTTAGTGGACTCTCTGCAAAGAACTGGTTCTTCTCTTATTACCTAATTCTTAGTCTGCTCTGTGTAGTTTTGGGAGCAACTGATCTTTGTGCATCTCAGAAAACATAAGAAAGAGATAAAATTAAGTTTTGCACCATAAAGATTTCATTCTGTTTATCAAACATGCAGTGATAACTTTTTGTCTTGTGTCTAAAACAGCTGGAAATAAATTTTAATTGTAAAACACAAACATGTTCTGAGATACTTAGTTCCTAATTAAAGACAAATAATTTTTCGTTAATTTACAAAAGTAATCCTTTACATAAAATCTCTCAGTGGAGATAAGTGCAACACTTTATTACACAGAAAAAAGAAGACATTAAGTGTTGAAGAACTGTTCTATAAGAATTGTACTACATGTTCTGTGTAGGCAGAGAATCCCCTCATCCCTTAGGTTCTTCATTCTAATTAGTCTTTTACTACTCCATCCTGTAAAAATTAGTAAAAAGCCAGACTAGATTAGAGCATGCAAAAATGTTTGTGTATATAAGGTGGGTTTGGAAAAAAAAATAAATGAGTAGTTCCATTTCCTCTGTTTGCACAGTTTAAAATTTTTGTTTGTCTTATCAGAAGCTGACATGTTACACAGTCTTGAATACAATTAATTGTAAAAGCAGAAAAGTTTCTTCCCATATTTAACTTTTGGGGTGGGTTTTTAACTGTGCTCCTGAATGGTGGCCTTTATCCTCTGAACAACTACCATTGTTGTTCCAAGCACCTCTGGGATGTGCTTGTGCAGAAGGCCTGCTCTGAAGATGAGCACCCTCAGGAGGGACCTCTGACAATGGAGGTGGGCAACTTTTAAATGAGAAGAACCAGGATAGTGATCAAGGCATGATTTCCCCAAGCTCTATGACATTGCTTAAAGCAGGTATTAATAATACAGAGTAGCTATGCAGAGAAACCAGAAAAAGGAAATACCACTGGAAGTCTCTTTTTTTTCTTAAGGATAAAATAAATTCGAAAAGTTAAGAGGAAGGGGGAAGAGAAATGCTAGGTTAGTAATGTATTCGCTATGAAAGGGTTCTCTGCTTGGGGTGATGATTAGTCATTCACCCTTGTTGGGAGTCTTGCTTGTATGACTTGAAAGGGGTGTACCTGCTAAAAGTACTCTGTGGCCCTGAGTGGCATTCCTCATGCTACAGTGGTGCAAAAGGCAGATGTTTGAGGGATTCTTTTCACCTGACATGGCCCAGCTTTGCAAAGTGATAGAAGCAGCCATGTAGAGCCATTAATGTCCATTAACTATGCCAAAAGGAAGTGACAGCTCCTGTGATGTCTGCTTTGAGTAATTTGAAGGTTTGTCTGGGTCAAATCAAAAGTAAATCTAGTCTAGCCTTATAATTTAGATGGTTGCTGAGAGTAGATGCCTACAGAAGAGCATAAGAATGGATCAGACATATCATGGTACTCTTCAGAATGATCTTTTATATTCAATGATTTGTGCTTCCAGTTCCGCTCCTGGTAGAGGTGGTGTCTTTAATCAATTTATTCACCATGAATTTGTCCCACTCTCCTGGAATGTCTGTAAATTATTAACAACTGTAGCAACTCGGACAATGGGTTTCACAGCTCACAGGGTGAAGAATTATCCAGCACATTACTGGTATCTGCAAAAGAGGCTTCTCCTCTGTGGCCAATAAAAAGGAATAGTAAAAAGCAATATATACAAATAGTGGAGAAACAATAAATTGTGAATAAAATTGAACTCAAGAGGACAGTGGGCTCCACCTTCCAAAAACCTAATGACTACTGTTTCATTAAGCTTCCAAAGGCATTTAAGTCATTTAGAATACATCCTAAGAGCTGTTTACTGTGGAATCTGAGTTCAGTGGAGGAGTTCAGTACCTGAGGTAGGGCTGTCTCCATGTCCTGTTTGTAACTGGTTTTCCACTAGGATTTCTCAATTGTCTGTAACAGCAGTGCTTACAGCTGGTTACTTTATATACACCTCTCATGGGTTTTATCACTTACGATGTATAATCTGTTTTAGCAACAACATGGTGCATCTTGTCACAGTCATCACAAGGACTACTTCTAAAATGTCAGGTAGTTCTTATGTGCACTTCCTTGCAAAGGAAGGCGGATGTTAAGATCTGCTCTTATTCCTGACTGCAAGAGATTCATGCTATATAAGCCACTGTCTTGCACCTCTTTTTTAACAAAGATAGTCCATTCCGAAATTGATGGCTGGCTATGGAAACTTATTTCGTAGTGTAGAAAGTACTTAGTGTCACAGACACAGTTAAATAGCAACAATCTAACTGTTTTGCCTTAAGATGTGGACTTCCTATGTTTGCACAGGAACTTGTGTGCTGTGAAGCAGGTGCCTATCACAGCAGGATTCTGGTACTTGAAAGAGATTTCCAGGTGCTATCACAATCCAAATGATAATGGAGTTGATTTAAGACAATACTGGTCTTATCTGTCCTGATGCCAGTTTTTTTTCCAAGTGCTTTTTTTTTTGTTTAAACAGACAGTTGCATTCACATGGTTATTGTAGTTTCCTATACTTTGCTTTTTGTGTACACAAAAATGTACTGGTTTTCCTGTAAAGTAAAATGGATGTCTTTTCACGTAGAAATGAATGTCCTATATATCCCAGTTCAGCTTGGGAGAGTCTTGAAATTGTGGCATATGAGTGGTTCTGCTTAATTCCTCTTTCATTAGCTGTTGCTTCCTAAGTTGTGATGCCAGTTGAAAAGACTGATATTTATGATATTTATGTATGTACAAGGTCTCCTCAGAATGTCATTTTTGTGGAAATCTGATCTACATCAGAGTTGAGCATTTGCTTATGAGCAGCCTGGCAGTGCCCCATGAGGGCCTTGGGCATCTGGCCTGAACCTGCAGTCTAAGAGAAAGCTTAGGAGAGTTGTTTCTGGAGATGAAGGATAAAGGCAGACAACTTTGTGTCGTGTATAAAACCTTGTACCTCAGGGAGAAGGCTTGAGTAAAACCTGGGCTGAGCCAGAGTAGCTGCTTGGTAGGACTGGCTGGGGTTGCTGCCCACTCAGGGGTTGGCAGGCAGGTAACACATGTTACTGTGGCTGTGGTAAAACTCTGCTGTGGAAGCACATGCTGGGAATTGATGCATTTCTGCAGGCAAGGCACAAGGTGCAGGGAGCACTTAATCCCTGCTGTAGAAATGTTTCAGCTATTTCCAATCACAACAGTTCTTTAAATAGGAGCGTTGGCATGCAATCAGCAAATGAGTGTCCTTGCCGAGGACTGGAAGGACGTGTTTACTGGGTGAAGTTCAGCCATTGGGTGTTTGCAAGTTCTGAACTGCTGGAGCTGGCTGCTGGGAAGTGAAATAGTGTCCCTGTGAGTGCGGAGGTGGAGGACACAGCGTCACAGCTGGCACGCTCGGGCTCCGAGCACTTTGAGCTCCCACTGAGAGCTGTAGATGGCTTTTTGCTATGCTTGTTTGGTCTGTTCAGCTCCTGTGCCCACAACCATTGTTCAAACTCACAGAGCTCCTTTTGCCAAGGTTGCCCTGACATTGTTTCTCACTACTGCTGGTGCTGCCAGACTACCTGCTGCACACAGCCACGTGTTTACCTACTTGCTGTGGAAGTTCAGAGTTGCACTTTTGCCAGCATAAAGAGCCTGCCGGGTAAACTTTTGCCTGCCACTTAACGCTTGAGCAAAGTTTTCTCTGCACCCAAGGACAATATAAATGTGTAGACATATTGCTGCGTTTTTCAAAGATATTTTGGTTTAGAAGAAGACTTGGCAGATAGAGACGTTGCTGGGCTATGGACAAGAAAATGAGGTGGGTACTGTTCAACAGCTAAGGTAAATATGGAGGTGCAGCAAGCAATATTTTGTTTTTTAAACAATATAAGTGTTGCAGAGGATGTGTGCCCGATTCCAGCCTGCTCACATGCTGGAGAGGGGCTCTTTTTTTCCCTCCTTAGTTCTTCTCCCAGTATGTGTTTTTTGTGCTAAGAAGATGATAATTCCTTCCCTTTCTGCCTCCATTTTTGCTTTTTCAATACTTAGATTCTATCTGCTGTTTCTTGCTGTGAGACACCTAAGGTGTTTTGTTATTTTTTCCCTCCTGCTTTGTGTTTCATATGTTGTATTTGATGGGAAGTGGGATTTTTGAAGGCTGCAAGAAAAACATTCTAAAGGGTTGGCACTCCCTAAGTTAATCTTGTGAAGAAGTTACGTGGCTTGTGGTGATTGCTGAGTGTTGCCTTCTCCCCTGCTGATTTGAACTTCATGCTAGTTCACCAAAATACTACGGTAGTAAATGGAAACAACAGAGGAACTTTTTGGTGGTCATCAGAGAATATGTGACTAAACTCCAGCATCTGATGTGTATTACCTCCCCTAAAGGGAGAGGTGCAGTGGACATGCAGTGTGGGGCAGATCCAGTCTCAGGAGGGAGTGGAGGGGATGAGCTCTACAATCTTCACCACACAGTTCAGTACCAAAAGCACTTAGCATTTTCTGCTTGCTTTTACTTTTCTTCCCCGTTGCTCAGCAACCCTGAAGAAAACGCCTAGAGCATTTTTCAACATACCTGATATCTAACAGTGTGTAGAAAAGACCAGGGACCTCTTTCCAAATAGATTCCTGATTGGCCTCCTTCTTTTTGCTCTACTGCCTGTTTTGCTGCTCCTGGAAGTGTTAACAGTAATTAGTATGGAGTCTTCATGGAGCACTTTTATTTCAAGTAGCATTTCACAGCAGATGTTTATGGAAGCAGCAGTGTTTTGATGTGCAGTTTTAATTGTTCATCAGTTCAGCTTGGTTTTATTTGAGCCTGTGTATACCTCTAAAGGCTGAACAGAGTTCTGTCAGTGTTCACAAAATAGGTAGACCTGGAGAGTCAAAAATGTGCAATTGTAAGGGTGATAGTACTGGTAGTCAGGGTAGGGTTTTTTCAGCAGAGATGCTCTGACTCACTGCTTTGAATGGCAAATGTACAATTTAAAATTATTTTACTTATGACTGTACAACATCTGGCCCCTGAAATAATTACTTCAACATACCTCACTGCAGTTTTTTTTAGGCGCTCACCTGAGAATATGATATTTTATTAAACATGGAAAGGGCCCTAAATTACAGTTCTGATGCTGTAATTTAACCTGATACTTTTATCCTATTATTTCCCTTGGTCCTTTTCCATTCATTTCCTACCCTTTCTCTCTGAAATCTCGTTTTTGAGAATTTGAGGTATTTGGTTGAGGATTCATGGATGCCCATTCAGGCATTGTCCTTGCATATGCAGTAAATTTAGTGTGTTCCCCCTCTTTTGTAATTTGTTGTGCAAGACCCTGACCCAAAATGAGGTCCTGAAAACCTCAGACAGACAAATAGCCTCTCAGTTGGTGATGATTATGTGACACACGAGCTCTAAGCTGCCAGACTTGTCCCTTGGTGTGTGCAAGGCAGTCACCAGCAGGTCCCCTCTCCTTCCAAGGACAGGACAGCTGGGAGATGGGGTCTCTGGGGATAGAAGTAGGATTATTCACCTCCAGCGGGTGGTGGAGAAGGGGTACTGCAGAGGCATAAGTTTTGGGGCTGAGGAGAGAGAAGAAAAGTAGGTATTAGTTGCCAGCCATAACCTTCCCTCTGCAAACTGAAGTATAAAGCATTAGTATGCTGATGTCTTTAAAGGTCCACCCATGTTTGAGGTGCTCACCCTTTGTAAGCTTTGATTATAGGCTAGGTAAAGGAGGAAGAAAAAAGGAACAAATCATTAAACATGTAACACTATTAAGCAAGGCTTTAATTTGTAGCAGTAGCTTCTATTCCTGTTATTCCTGTGCCTTCAGCAGTTGAAAACTTTTAAAAGAAACCTAATTCATGATATCTGCATCTGACAGTGGTACAGAAGGTGAGTCCATTGCCGTGCAAAAGGAATGATGGAATACAGAGCTTGTTTCTGGTGACTGCAGAGCCACCTCAATGGCAAATACCCAAATGGGGGAAGAGAAGGAATAATACGGAGGGGAGAAAAGCCGTTTGTGTCTGGTGCTGCCTGACTTGCAACTTCAGTGGCAGAGAGAGGCAGGAAGTGCAGTCCTGCCAGAAAGGCTCGGGCTGGCTGAGCAGGGAGGCCAGGCTGTCCCAGCCGTGCTGCAGTTGTGCTGCAAAAGCCGCAACCTTGGCACGCTAAACCAGGCATAAGCAGAAGGTAGAAGGAAATTAAAGAAGGTGGCAAAGTCACAGGAGGATGGATGCTGGGCTGCTGGGCAAGTTTCCAGCAACCCAGCATTACATCCCAGGCAAGTTGTTTGCCTCCCAGGCTATGACAAATCCCTTGTGTTGGGTCACAAGCTTTGGGAAAAAGCATCTGCTCTGCTGGATCATGAGATGAGGGAGTGACCATGGCTCAAGGCTGTGGCTGGTGGGAAGGAACCAAGACCTAGCAGAGCTCCTTTTGGGGCAGACATGCCCTCTGGCTTTTGGCTGCAGACATGCCCTCTGCCCTCCACAGTGGGAGGCAGTGGTTGCTCTTCTCAGCTAGTGTGAGCTACAGCCTGGCCTATTGAAGGATGTGGAGTGAGGGCTGGAAGTTGCACTTACTCTCTGGAAGCTGCTGGACCTGCGTGGGTGCACAGCCACAGTGGGGAAAGGTAAAGGCCACTGGCTCATGAGGAAGACTAAGGCCCCTTGATTCCTGGTGTGGGCATGGCTCCACAATGACAAAGCTTGGCTGTTTCACCCCACTTGCTGTCCTGGCACCAGGGTCAAATTAGGGATGTGTGGAGCTGGGTGATGGCTGTAGCAGCCCATTCTCTCCTATATTTGTGTTCTTAAACTTATCCTCATTTCCAGCATGTTGGCTTTGGGTAATTGATTTCTGGTCTCTCACATCTCTTACTTTTCAGTCACCCTTAATTGCCAGGACCGTATTTACTGGTCATTTAGTTTGAACTAACCCAATAATTTGTTTTCTGCTGACCTTAAAATCTCTTTTGTACAGCAGGGTGACTTAGACTACTCTCCGTTCAGTCAGTTTATAGTACAGGCTTCAGTGCAGACCATTAATCTTAACTTGGAGTGTTTGGATGACTTATTTAATATTAGGGAAGATACCAATATCTACCTATGGCCTGTAAGTTAACTGTGAGTTTTTTTGGTAGCTTACTATTTATGGCCTCCCTAAGAATATGAATTCAGGTTGTTTTTGGAACAGGGAAAAGAATAAGTTATTCAAAACCCAGAACGTTTACAGGGGATGGTGACAGAAGCTACATCACTGTTCCATGGCACTATGAAGATGGCATGTACTGTGTATTTTCTTCTCCAGAACTTTCTTCACTAGTCAGCAGTGACACAGATAAGTCAACAGCAACACGGAAATGCAGCAATTTTCTGAGGAAAAGCAGCCTATTCTTTTTTACTTAAAAACAGAAAAACAACAAGCAAAACAAAGCATAAAATGACCATCCACACTCCCAGCTCCCAGCACAAAAGACATACACATACAATAAACCTGTTTGAAAGAGTCTGGTTGTAACTGCTATGGGGGTAAAGTGCAAGATTGTTCCCGGAGCTATGAATCCATTTCCTCTTCACTAAGGAGAAGAAACCCACATATCAACACGTAACAAGAAAAATCTCAGGGGGAATGCTATGCCTTTTGTCTCATTTTCCTTGCCACAGTAGCACGTTTCTGTTTTGTTGAAGCAGCAGGATAATTTATGGAGTATCAGCTCATTGTCAGCAGGCAACTTCTCAGAGTTAATTATAAGAGAACAGCACTTTGAATCAATCTCTCATTTGGAGGTGTATATCCCTATGAGAGTGGCTGCAGCTGTGGCTCCAGCAGTCTCCTCTGGCCATGAGGTATGTTACGGGATCAATTCTGTTTTGAGGGATATGCAGTCCTTACTACTGACCATAAATGGAAAGAGTAATTTGAGTGATACTGATCATCCTGTTTTAGTGTATGTAAATGTGCTGTTTGAAATGAGCAAGGGAAAGCAAGCAACTAAATGATGTCTGCATGCTTCTGTCCGGCAGTCTTCCACTTCAGTTCTGGGGGTGCCACTCCTGAATTTTCTCACTCGATTTTTGTTTTAAGTGTCTTTGTTCCAGTGGCAGAAACAAAAGGCCTTGGATCTTCTTGTTGTGGGAGTGAAATCTGTTGCTTGTTCTTTGCAATAGGAATTTCCCAGGCAGTTTAAAAAGAAAACCAAAAAAATCCCCGAACCAAACATAAAAAACCCACCTCTCCAAAAACGTGCCTGAAATCTCTGGCCTTTTTTTAAATTGTGAATCCTGCTGTACGAATGCCTGCTGCTCCTGAATGTTGGAGCTAAAATGAAACACCTTGTGCTCTCTCTTTGATTGAGTTCAGCACATGTTAAGGGAATCAGAGGGGCGGGCAGTATTTTGGCACAGGCACCCCAAACCCTAATACATGCACACACGCTGCCTGATGTTTCATTTCAGGTTATAAACTGGATTACAACATGCCTTCACCCTGTGGGCATTGCCCAGGGAAACCAGGCTGGATCTGCCTGATGCATAAAGTGATCTGGTTAAATGATCACCAAGTGGAAAGTAAAGGATGTATGCAGAATTTGTATTTTTAACAGGAATTTAGATTACATTTCAGTCACACTAAATGATTAATAATACTATTTAGCTCGTCAATTCAAGAATGGAATAAATATTATATTCTGGAAACTGTGCTTAAAGAGCTTAGGACAACATTTTAAACTTCTAAAATAACTATATCTGTCCTAATTAAGTCAGGGTAGCAAAGAGAGTATTTAATCCTCACGTGTTTTCTTCTTGATGCAAATGGAGCTTTGTGTTCTTTTATTTGTGGGAAGCTTTGTTAGCCTCAGTTAGCTGAAATACTTGCATACGATTTAGTTTTTTCAAAAGAAAAGATACACTGTATTTAGAGATGCAAATACTACCTTGTCTGCAAAACCCACCAGCTGTTATACTGGAAGACAAAGCAAATTCTATGTTGCTTTTCTTCAGTGGTGTCTGTGTATTCACAAGCGTCTTTTTAACAGCCTTCTCTGCAGAGCTGAAAAATAGCAGGCACCAAATTTCTTTTTGATTTCTTTGCTAACAGCCTAGTAAAATCAGAGTTGATCTATGAATTTAAAAAAATTTTAAGCAAGTAAATAGATTAGCTATGATAATACACCTTTGCATTAATGTTTAAAGAAAAGCTGAACAGTCTGCTAGCCTTGATTCTCAAATTCCTTGAATTTGAGTTTACTAATTGCTGCCTTGAATATTTGACTTGAGACTGAGTTGGGTCAAATATGCGGCTCTGTAGTAGAAGAAGCTGCTGCTGGTTTGTGTGTCAGTAGCACAGTTTTCTGGAGAGGCTCTTTGCTTCTGCTTTAAACATCTGGAGAGAGACAAAGAGTGTTTGTGGGGTCTTTTGTTGCTTCTGAAAGTTGGAGCAGGGAGGAATTACATTCCAAGAAATACCCTGAATCCTGGAGAAATCGGAGTGAAATCATTAAATGTTAAACTTTATCTTCTTTATAAACGAAAGTGCTTTCATTTTCTCTCTGGCGACTGTCCTGGTACTGGATGTTACGTAATATTTACTCTCTCCTTCGGAGTTAAATCCTTTTTCCGATTTGTGAGTAATATTTGCATATGTATTTCTTAGCTGCATTGACATGCCAGATGCACAGTGGTAGCTGTCTCCGCCTGCTAATCCTGTAATAACATTCTGGTGACCAAATTCAATGGCCCTGCGCGGAGCCTCGGAACAGCTGATTGCTGAGTAGGGAGGAAAAAAAAATAACCCAGCGAATCTGGTTGCAGCTCTCTGCTGCATCCCCATCCCACAATCCCTTGCACCATTTGCTGCAGTCTTTCTACACGGGCTGAGTGAGAAAAAGATGTGCTAAATAAAGATTGATTGGTTTGAATCCTGAAGGGGTCTCCCACTTGTAAATGACCCGGGGAGAAAAAAAAATTCATGACGACTTCACTGGGCCTCCTCTTATTCTTCCATTTTTCTTTCCACCTGTCCTCTTCATGGAATGGAGCGTCATTCCTTAGAGCACAAAATCTCTTGTGCATCTAATAATGACTGTGCTGTGATAGGGATTCCTTAACAGTTTCATGCGTGAGGACTGAAATATTAACAGATGATGATTTGTTCGTTTGGATTACTGCGGAACTGCAGCTCCGTCCCTGCAAGGATTTTATCCTCAGCACTGCACTGATTAAGCTATTTTTCTACAAAGATGGGTAGGTCTGAAATGCTCAAGTTTGCTCAGTGTTATTCCTGGTGACTGCTGCTGGGTTGCTCCTGTTTTGGCCCTCGATCGTTCATTACATTTCTGCATGCTGTAAGAATGAAGAGGGTTGCTGTGTTTTAAACAAGGCACTAAGCTGATTGCAAGAGTGGGAGAGAAAGGAATGCAAATTTAGCTTATCAAGCCTTTTACACAAGTGGACTGTGTGGCGGTTCTGATAATTAATTTGCTCAGTGTGTTCTAATCGGCTAATCTGGGGGCTGCTGCTAGAAATGGCTTGAATCTGTTCTTTATTCCTACAGACTGTGGACAGGTGATCTATCTGTTTTGAGGACTTTTAAGCCTCAGCTCCCCCAGTCCTTGAAGCAACATTATTGAGGGTTCCCCACCCTTTCTTATGGCTCTGGAGGCCTAACTGTTCCTTTGGAAACGTTGCCACTGGAAACCTATTCATTCATAGTACATGAATAGACCCTCTAGGTTGTGAATACCATTGATAAGAAGAGGATGAACAAGCTGCAAGCAATTTGTTCTCCTCAGGCTGTACTTTCAGGCTAGTTGCAGCTCTAGGTGGGTTGATTTCAGAGACAGCAGTGTATCAGTAACACAGAATTCTACTCTTTTAGGAATAAAATCCTGTGTAGTGAACAGCTACTTGATTCCCCAGTGTCTTTTCTCGGCTGGGAAACTAACAGAGAATTTTCAGGAATTCCAAAGCTCATTTGAGGATACCTGTAGAAAGGGTGCATTTTTCTATTACATGTCTCTATTTACCTGAAACAACTCTTCTGGAACTGTTATTTGCTATACCTAACGAGATTTTTTTCTTTACCCCCTTTTCCAGTGCTATAGGAAGTTCCTTTCATATGGGTGGGGCCGCACCCTGGCTTTCGTTCCTGAAGGCATTCATGCATAGAGGGGCAAAGCTTTCCACTAGCTTAGAGAGCCATTGTTTTCTCCTTTCTTTGCTGTCTAGTATATTTTAAATGAAAACCGATGGTCGTACCTCCAAGCAGAAGGAAAAAGAGTGGGGTGGCTTTTTCTGGGGTGGCTGGGAAGATAGCAATCCTTGAGCCTCAGAAAAGCGACAAAGGGTGTGCATTTCAGAACCCTTTACTGCACTTGGTTTAGCGAACCCGAACTTGGTTTTGAGTGTGTGTGTGTTATAGATAAATGGGTGGGGGGTTATGTCTTGTTTGGTGCAATGTTTCCTAGTCCTTTGGCTTTACATTAAATTACGAAGTGTAACTATATGGAGAAGTGATAGCCTTGTTTTCGAAGCTCATGCTTTAGCTGCTCTTTTTTGATTGTGAGACATAATGAACCTCTGAAAAGCACTCTGGCAGTTTTTGAGCTCAGAAGATGCTACTAAAAAAGAGAATACTTTTCTTGTAAAAGTAGTGTTACTTTGCAAAATTTCCCACTGCTAATAAATTTAAAACTTACGTTGCTGCAAGCGTAGCAGTAAATCAGAAAAAAATACTGTCTGGTGAAATTCAAAAACATTGTCTAAAATCTCCAGATTTTCTTCAAATAGTCTTTGATTGTACAGTTGCTTTCATTGAGTAAATGGGCAAAATCATCCTTCTCATAGCTACATCACATTCATCAAAATTACATCAAAGGTGGAGTTGTCTTATAGAGGCTGCAGAATCCTGCAAATCCCATACTTAAAAGATTCTTTTAAAGGGGCCATTTGTGTAAGAAGTTGTTGTACCAGGTAGTGGCCAAAGCTTGAAATGTACAGGCGAAATTCTGTTTCCAGGTGCATGTTTTAAATCTGATGTATGTGAGCACAGGGGATAAATGACAGTCATGGCCTGCTGCATTTCAGACAAAACATAGACTATTAAAAGCACTTATTTCAGAATCATTGATGGTTTCTTTCATTGACAAAGCTTAAAGCGTGAGAATTTGAAAAACAAAGTGGTTGGCATGATATTTGTGTATGAAATGCTAAGAATTATTTCATTTTGCAATGTCATCGGGGGAATATGAAAAACTAAGATGAAACACAGATTAAATCAATATTATTTTTTTCAGGCAGCAGCAGATTTTCTTGTGTAAGCACTATTTGCTGGTGTAGCTCTACTTGATAAGGGAAAGATGAAATACAAAAAATACCTGCTTGCTAGAGAACTTTCTTCTGTTAAATGACAGGCAGCATTCACTGGAGACCTCTTCTTTCATATCTTAAGTACAGCTTTTTCCAGTAGTTTGTGTTCAGTCTATAACAAAAAAATTATACTGTTTGTGTGTCCAACTTGGAAACCGTGCTTTTGATAAGAAATCCTCCTGTTTCTGATTATCTTCCCTGTTTTGTTTGGGTCCCTGCCCCTAGTGTTTGGGGAGGGAGAGTAGGAGGCAAACACAGCTGTGTAAGTGGTGAAATGAATTTTGCTTTTGAAACACGTCGCTGATGTTCTGCGTGTTATGCTGCCAAATGTATGAATACATTAATGGGTATTTGATTGTCTGGTCTTTCTACTCCGTTTTGTAAAAGCCAGATGTTTTGGTTCCACTTCTTGTAAAGCCACCTTTAACTCAAGCTTTTTAAAAGTAACATGGTTTGCTAATTGATCTCCTAAGGTTTATTTTGTGTGATTTATGGCATTTAAATAAGAAAAAATGGTTTGTTTATGTAATACTCACATTTTGTCCTACTATGGGAAAAGAAATTTAAAAAAATAGTAAAAAAGATGAAAAAGACATGCAAATATTATCAATCCTGAAATCATGCATTTTTGGGTCATGAACAAACATGATACTTTATGAGTATTAGAGCAATTTTTATCATTGCAGTTTTCCCTTCCTTGGGAAAAAAGGAAACAAAAGAGCCTGCCATAAGTGTTTTCCATCAAATTAAATGTCAGTTACTGCTGTTGGGTGAATTTGAACTGTGAATAACTTTATGCTGCTGTATTTGCTAACGCAGAGGCGATGCCCCAGGAACCTGTTATCAGGGATGTCAGCACAGCTGACTTATGATCCATAATCACTGTCATTATCCTAGAAATAGCACCTTGCTCAGTGCAGTAGGTAAAACATACTGGTATGGCTAAATACACAGCTCAGGAAGAACAGCATGGGCTCCACTCTGACAGATTAGTGTGCCATTCATTCAAGCACAGGAACCTAATGTAAGGTTAAATTCAAGACCTAATGTAACATGAACAGTAAAATGCTACACAGGTCACACAAATCATTGTGGAATTGAGTGACCTTTGAATGAGCAGGATCAGCAGAGGGCTTGTTGTTTCTGTCTTGGAAAGCCTGAACTGCCCTCAAGATAGATCTCAAATTGTCTGAAATGAGTGACTAAAAAGGGGTAGAAATTGTTTAGGAAGAAGTTAGAGCCCTCAGGAGTGGACCTGCAGAGAAGAAGCCCAGCTGGGCTTGCAGCTCACAGAGAAGAGGAGCCCCTGTTCTGCTGTGGGTGCGGGAGGTCTGGCAGAACTCGGAGCTGCGACAGAGTCGTGCCTGCGCCTCCTGGCACTTCAGCCTGCTAGAAATGCTGATGGAGAGGAGTTCTTGCTGGGCCACCCTGCCAGGGACTCTGCTTGCCAGGTTTTCCTAAACTGTTTTAGCAGGCAGTTTACTTTTTTCTGTGGTTGCTTCCTTCCTTTTCCTCCTGTCTTCTCTTTTCACATATTAATTCTATTGGCTGTAATCTGTATCTCCAGCTGAAAAGAACCTACGTTTTTTTCTCCCTGTGCCTTGTTCCAGGACAGGAGGTGTTCCAAGCCTGCTGCCATCCCTTTAACCTGCAATTTTAATTCTAACAGTTAGTACACTTTTTTCTTAGCCTTTTATTTCATGCTTTACATGCCAGGTTGTGAAGAATCCTCAGTCCTAGAAACATGATTCTTACTACTAGTTCTGCCTAGAATGACATTTTTCTTGCATTTATTATTCGGATGTGCTTCATGTATCCTTCACCCTACGTTGCTCATTCTCAGTGGCTATCAGTTGCCTCTTCTTTGCTCTGTTTCTTTTATTGTGAGGATTTTAATTTTGCCTACCTCATCCCTGTTTGGTGATGCAGAATTTGAGCATTCCCGTCCCTGGGGCTGGCTGGTTCAGGAGCTTCCTTCTTGGGGGCTTCCTGCAGTCAAAATCGACCATATTTTTGGCAATACCAGCACCGACAAGGGAAAAAAATTGTTAGTTGAACCATTTTCAAACTCTGTGTGTGGTGCAGCCATTTGACTGGCTGGTGCAGTTCCAGTTAGAGCATTTTGCCAGCGGTACTGTAGATGTAAGAAATCCGATGTTTGTTAGCACTGGCTGAACCTACTGATGCAAGAATGTTTTTATCATGGGATTTCTTTAAAACCAGACAGCCCCGTAACTCTTTCAGTCCAGAGGCAGCATGCCTTTCCAGAACGCTCAGACAGAGGTGTTGTAGATGCTGCTGAGTGTTTCCCTGGCTCTCATCAGTGATAAACCATGTTAGAAGTTTAATTCTTTCTTGTTTCGGTTTTATATGGAAATATGAGTTCCTGCGTAAGGATAAAACATGAGTGGATTAGTCAATGATTTTGTTATTTCATGGAGTTTATAAGGCATTTTTCTTCTTTTCTTCTTTTCCCCACCCGGCTCCAGCAGTGTGCAGGGTAGAAGCGAGCAGGACCCATATGTCAGTGGTCTAGGATGGCCAGTGAAGGCTCCAACATCCCAAGTCCTGTGGTCCGCCAGATTGACAAGCAGTTTCTGATCTGCAGCATATGCCTGGACCGTTACAAGAACCCCAAAGTACTTCCCTGCCTGCACACTTTCTGTGAGAGGTAAGTCCTTTCCTCATGCTGGTAACTCAGCATTTGTGTGG
The DNA here is from genome assembly GCA_013398055.1 of Ifrita kowaldi. Taxonomy (NCBI): domain Eukaryota; kingdom Metazoa; phylum Chordata; class Aves; order Passeriformes; family Cinclosomatidae; genus Ifrita; species Ifrita kowaldi. The sequence goes on along the minus strand of VZRS01006286.1, from coordinate 373,237 downwards.
TGCAGCAAGCACAGGACAAGGCATCCTTTAGTGGGCAGGGACTTCTCCCTTTACTTGTAAATGTTGTGTTAAGGCATGATAAAGTCTGGGAAGGCTGGAGAGGCAGGGATGTAAAAAAACACATTTGTGGCAGGCAGGAAGAAGAGACAGCAGTGGTGTATTTGGAATACATTCCCTTTATGCAAGAGTAAACAAAAAGTAAATCCAATTAAGCTAATGAATACAGTTACTACAGTGTGAAAGGTGATGATAGCCAGAATTTGGACCTCAAATTAATGGTCTCAAATTTATTCTGATTATCATATAATTAGAAACAATAAAAAAAATCTTTGTTGATTTACCAAGCCAATAAGTAATTATCCCAGCCTTTAATGTCCAAGGGTTAGACATGATATATACATTATTAATAATCTGTGATTAAGTGTCTTCATTATTCTGCAGTTTGGTTGACTGAAGTGGGAAAACTCTCTGGAAAGAGATGTGATAAACTAGCAACCTGCCTTTTACTGTATTCAGCTGAATGAACTGAATATGCTTAATGATACTTAAATGTTGCATTATCCATCAAATTGTGGAGAAAACACAGCATCTGCAGAAAAGTTAGCTGAATAATTAGCAGTTAGAGTTCTTCATCTGTAGATGGGATGCAACTCTGGATTGTATATTGAATGCCAGGAGAATTTTTATAAATGGTATGCGGTGTAAACACTAATTTAGGATATTTCCACCTCTTAGCAAGAATTGTGGTCTCTAACTTTGCACAGGGTGAAAGAAAATTTGTGGATCTCTGACTGTGTCAGATGAACTGGTCTTTTGTAGAAGAATAGGAAATCCCAGCATTAAAAAAGGCAGCACTGAAACTCTTACTGAAGTCAGTGAGACAAGATTTTCACCATCATGCGTTAAGTTTCCTGACTTCTGTTCATGTGTAAAACCTAAGGTCAGCTTCTGGTTTTCACTGTAATCTTCTTAGGCTGATCTGGTTATGGAGAGAGGCTGGAAGAACTCTTCCAGTGTAGTGCTGATGTACAAAGTCTGAGCTCTCCTTTCACGGAGCCCGTAGTGGGGGGTTGGGAGGAGGGCTGCCAGGGGAAGATGAAGAGTGGTGCAACCAAAGCCCCAGGAAAAGGATAAGAGCTGTGGAGCTGTGTGAGGTCACACTTTCTCAGCTGGCATCTCATGAGGAATTTGGAGTAGCACTGCTCCCCTTAAGAAGTGCATTCTGCAAAGCTGCTTCTGCTTACAGGACCATACTGAATATAGTATATTGCATGCAACTATATGTTGCATGCCCAGCAGGTGTTAACTTCATTTTCAGGGCCAAAAGTGGCATTGAGTCTCACCTAGGCCAGCCTGCTGGATATTGTGCATGTTGTTGGTTGCTGAGCTTTTGTGTCAGATTTATACTCTGTGAAATTTGTTTTTTCTGAAAAACCCCAACAGCGTCCTCCCAGTCAAACACAAACAAAAATTTCCTCCAAAACTCCTCTTAATACAAACTATGATAAGCTAGCAGGTAATTCCCTATGTTGTAAAGAAAGCTCTGTTGATTTTGGCTAGCAGCCAAATAACTTTCCTTATTGAAATAAATGAAATGAAAAAAATTTCCTTTGGTTTCATTGAGACCCTGTTTTACCTCTGAAACACTAAACCCACAAATACAAGTTATTAAAGGAGATTCTGTTGGAAAGACAAGGGTCAACCACCGGTTAGTCAGTTAAAGGCACAGGCTCAAATGTTGATGCAACTTCATGTCTGTCAGACTTTATCTGATAGTTTATAATTTTTACTGTCCTGTGAGCAGGATGCAGTAGGTGTCTGGAAGTATGATAAACTGCACGAGTATCTCAAAAAAGGGCATGTAATTCTTTTAATGATGTCTGCTTTTTTTCATGTGGCAGAGTAAAAAAAACTTTAAAAGAAAAAAAATAGTCCCCATAACTACTTTTGCTTCAGAAGCCTGTTTGATGTACTTTTCCTAAGTAGAGGTAGCACTATTTCAAACTATCTCTTTAACTGATGAAAGGGGTTTTTTTCCCTCTTTGATGATACTTTTCCTTTCTTTCTCCTTCTACCTTCCTTCCCCATAGGTGTTTACAGAATTACATTCCAGCCCATAGCTTAACCCTTTCTTGCCCCGTGTGCCGCCAGACCTCCATTCTGCCAGAGAAAGGGGTTTCTGCACTCCAGAACAACTTCTTTATTACCAACCTGATGGATGTCCTGCAGCGAACGCCGGACAACAGCATTGAGGAGTCCTCCATCCTGGAGACTGTCACTGCTGTTGCTGCAGGCAAACCGCTCTCCTGCCCCAATCATGATGGAAATGTAAGTGAGACAGCCTCCTGTGCTATGTACAGCTATTGATATGTGCTGACTTGTCTGGGTTTCATGGATACTTTTTTCTAAAGAGATAGCAGGGGAAGTGGAATCACACTATGTCTTTGATTTTATAGTATATCAGCAAAAGACAAGTGGTTCTTCAAATTGACTCAAACGTTCTTAGTGGAGCATCGTGAAGTAGTCAGGATATTATTTCATCTTACCAAGCATCTGGGATGACACTGTCTTTTGGCATATTTGGTCAAAATTATTATCCTGCAAGTACTGAACCTTGTGCCCTTACTTCTTCGGGTTGGGTTTCCCTAGCATCAACTGTTGCTGTGGGTACCTGTGTGTTTGTTTAGGCAATATGTGGCGAGGACCTTATGAGTTTAACTAACCTGCGCACTGGGGCAGTACCAAAAGGTATGTGAACATATTAACACAGAACTAGATAAAAGTGAGTCCTGTCTGAGGATGCTTTGGATCAGCACAGGCTAGAAACACAGAGCTTCTGTTTATCTGCAGTGTTTTGTGGGTCTCTCATATCAGTCTTTGGAGGCTGCTTTGTTTTTTCCCTCCACCTACTCTTTTTACCTAGTGTGTCCCCACATACATCCTCAAATCATATCAGTGTATTCATTGGCAAGTACCCCCAACTGAAAAAATATTCACAGATTACTGCAAGAACTGCTCTAACTCTGCTTACTTCACAATTTTCAGTGTTAACCTGTGTGTAACTTCATGGTAGGCATATGAGCTCCTGACTCATAGCCAAACTTATGCAAACATGTAAGTAGACCACGTTGCAAAACTCAGCGATGTTATGTTGTAAAGGGAATGTTGTGCTTCTATGCAAGCCAAAAAGTATGTGTCAGTAGTTTAAGACAACTTTCTAGGAACTGCTTTATTTGATACTCAGTGTAGGTACATTGGTTGTAGAGGAGTAATTCAGCTGATAGGTAATGATTACTGTAACAGAGGAATAGCTCAGTTCCGTCTCTGTTGGAATTTTGTGGACTTGTAGAACTGATGCTGTACACTCTGATTAATGAATAACTGGTGTAACTTTTTTTAATGGGTACTATACCTATGTGTGTGTACTGGTTACTGATTAATGCATTCCTAGGTTTTGTTTGCGTTTTATTTGCTCTCTTTAAAATGAATCGTAGTTTTTTTCTGACATAGCCATTCTGATAGGAGCCATTTGATTGTGAAATGCAGAAAAAAGTCAAAATTAAGGTGTTACTTGTTTTGTATTTTAAATTATCAGCTGATTATTCTTTGGGTACGTTTAAAAAAACCTGGCTTGTCTACAATCAAAAATATGCTACCTTGCACCTCTCTGAGAACTCCTTTATAGGGAAAGGTGCATTTGTAAGTCCTCTAGCTTACTTGGCTTGCCTCGAAACATAGCATGTCTTTTAGGATGCTGAGTAGTGTGTGATGGGAACATCCTCTCGCTTCAGTGAGTATCTGGGAGGGTTGGGGATAGCCTGAGGATGGCTCCAATTTAAAGCTTTGTGAAGCTAAGAAATTAAAAGCTAAGTGCACACATTAGTCCTTGTGATGGGAGGAGCTGAGGTAAGATTTGGGGAGAGCTGTTTGAGGCTGGCCAGGTGGGTCTGGCTGGAAGGGTGCGCAGGGCAAGGTGCTGGCCACCTTAGGCCTCAGTGAGGCAATGGGATCGTGCTGGCTTCATAGGTTCGGAGCAAAAGAGCACTGTGTGGCAAGTAGGTTAGATATTAGGAAATATCTGAAAAATCTTCACCCAGAACGACTTCCCTGGAATGTGGGGAAGTGGTCACAGCACCGAGCCTGCCAGAGTTCAAGAAGCATTTTGGCAAATGCTTTCAAGCACATGGTGTGACTCTTGGGGTGGTTCTGGGCAGGGCCAGGAGTTGGACTTCGATGATCTTTGTAGGTCCCTTCCAGCTCAGGGTATTCTATGATTCTAAGTGCCTGGCTACTAGTAACTTTACTGGGGGCTTCAGGAAGTGAAAAAGGATTGAACTGGCAGCTGGAGGAGAATGCCTTTACAGAACCAGCAGTCATTCTACACTAAATCCACCCCCCATTAATTTTTATATATTGCTTGGGGTGGGGTCAGACCCATTGAATTTTTAATATTTGCATCAAATATATTTCTTTTAAATATTACCAGTTTTTCTTCATATTAGCTTGGAAATAAGTTTCTGTTTAAACAAGTTTTTTCAATCATTTCAGCCATCCTGGATTTAAACCTCTCTGATTAAAATGAGTTGGAAACTGATGCAGAGATACTTTCTTATTTGCTTGCCTGTCAGCTTGTAACTTAGCCTTCCTCGGGCCATGTAGATTAGATACTTTCCCTTCCCAGTTGGTCCCCTATTCCCATCACTCATATTTTTCATATGTGTGTATGTTTACTTTATTCCTTCTGTGCACATCCTCCCATCCTCTGTTATGGTATCTTTGTTCTGTCTGTTCTTATGAAAAATGAAACTCAGCTTGTAGTATCTTAATACAAACGATGGTTACCTGTGCCTGAACTATAAAAAAATGCTTTCTCATTTTGACACAACACGGAGCACAAATGTATGTTCTTGTTAAATCAGGGTAATAGGGTACATATGGAACTTTTGAACATACTAGAAGATTCTTATCTTCTGCCTACGCATTAAAATAAGATTGGATTTATTCTCAGCTGTTAAACACGTGCAGCTCTTGTTGTGTATAAAAGCATTCTGGATTGGAAACATTGGTCTACAATAATTTAGGGGCAGGTATAGCAGCCAGGGCAGGGAAGGCTATGAAATTCTAACTCCAATTGTATGTAATGAGTGGTGTAGCCTCTTTGCAGTCACCATTCTGAAATGTCTATACTTGGGTTTTATTTGAATTTGAACTGGAAACCAGCTCAGAGTCGAGGATCCATGTTTTTACAATGTAGAAGGTGGGGCAATGTATTTTCTGCCTCTAGAGTGTAACAAGAGAGGATACACAGTATTAAATTAAACACTTTTAACAAGAGAGAATGCCTTATCTCTGAGTAACTTGTTCTCAAAAGATCGTAGCACAGCTTGGCAACCCGACAGGTAGAAGATCTTACTTACAAAAACATTTCCTGAACTTGTGGAAGTGTTGCTTACTGCCTGTATGTTTCTCTTAGAAAAATAAAAAATCATCTATCCTTGATATTCTGAGGAAGTGACTTCATATCTTACTTACCTTTTAAACCCTTATTTTTTCTCCTCACCTCTGTACTTCTCACCATGTCACTTACTCGTGTATCCCATTAAAGTGTAATCTATGGGTAAGGCAAAAGCTGTGACTAGGGAGGAAAAAACCCCACATTCTAAATTTTATCAAGTATCTCAGAGATACCCTCGGGTAATTCAAACTTACATTCTTCTGAAAGCCAGAACATACAAAGCCAAGATACACACTAGCCCTAGGGCAGAGGAATTGAGCATGTGTGTGACATGAGGAAGGTAGGTGGCAAAGAGCTGACTTATCCTTTTTCTGTAGACTGCTCTCTTAATTCAAACAAATACAAAGCAGAGGATGAGCAATGTGATTTTTCAAATGTGATTTTAGAGAAGAGGGGCTTGGGATTGATGAGAACTTTTTCCTCAAGACCTGAGCTTTGAAGGGCTGGAATTAATGTGTCTTGGCGTTGTAAAATCTAGTTCAGAAGTACTTGCATCCTTGATTATGCAATTTTAAAAGTTTCTGTAAATTCAGTTGAATTACAGTAGCGAAGACGCGCATAGGTCTCTAGTTACGTCGTAGTGCTGAAATATGTTGGTCTGGTTTAAGGTGGGAATTGGTGGATGGGATTTCAGAATCAGTGAGTATTAATTCACATGTCAGTACAGCTGATAGAAATATTCTCATTGAATTCAGTGGAAATACAGCTGAAGCCAGTGCTGGATGCCACAGTATATCCTGCCCAAGAGCTCTCTTGAATTTGGAAAGGAGAGGTTCAGGAAAATGTCATTTTCTGAGATGTTTTGTAAGGCAAACCTGTCATGGCAAAAAACTTTCTGGGAGTGTCACAAAACGTGATGCCCATGTTGGGCGTGGAGGGGAGAGATGAAAAGCCAGTAATACATATCTGTCTGTAGTTAGAAATTAGTCTTGCCTGATTAAGAGATGCTAGAAAAAATCTTAGGAAATCAGCCTGTCTAGAGAGTTGAAGCCTGAGTTGTATTAAGTTTTCCTTCTCCTTCATCTATGCACAATACAAAAATTATAGTGGGAAATGAAAGCTGCTTCTCTCAAAACATTTTGAATTTGAGGAAAAGACAACTATTTCTATGCAGAGATACACATTAGGTCTTTGTGATCTGTTTGCTATTATCATTTGAGCTTACGTGTTTCTCTGATGTTTGAATAAAGAGGAAGAAAGTTGTTTAGGCTGAACTTCAATATGCCAATGTGATGCTTCCTTTCTTATATATGTGGCTGCAAATATAAAGATATTTATTATGGGGTGTTCAATAGAAAACAGAAATACTAAATTATTCTAATCACTGTGTCCAAAGATAAATTTACTGAATAAATAAAGGGCTTGTTGAAATATCTTGAACCTAAGCATTAAATTATTAAGAGGCAGAAAGATTAATTTTGGACATTCATTCAAAAGAAATGAATTTTTTTTTTTTTTGGCCATATAAGAAGATTTCAGAGTTTCCTAATAAAATATTCTTCCTTTTGGCTGTTTCTGATTGCAGGCTTTTGAAGCCTTTGAAAAGAACTTAAATCCTAAACTCTGTTTAACTAATTTCCTCTATGCACTGTAAGAATGCATCACATCACAGTGCCTACCAAAGTAATTATCAGGCCTTAGAGGATCTACTGCAATGAGACTGCTAAATTCACAGTGACTGGAGTAGTATTCATGAGGGTTGGCATTGTTTAGAAGGTCTACTTTTTTTCCCCTTGCTGATCTACTTGGTGTTACACAGGTTATTTGGAGCAACTTTTAAATTTTCTGTGAAGTGGCTTACATGAATGGCCAACAAATGACTAAACCCTCATTGCATGTGAATCCCATATCTTGTGAACTGAGATAAGAGGGAAGAATGGGAATAAGACTGGAAAGGAGTTTATCAGAGGAAAATCCCTGCTAATGCTAATAGCCACGTGCAAATCATGGTTTTTGCTTCCCCCTCCTTAATTCTCAAGATGCCTCGGAGCAGCCAGCTCTTGTGCCTGGTGCTGCTACAAATCCCTCTGCTCACCTGAAAACAGCTGGTTCTACACAACCATCTCATCAACCAACAACTCTAGCACAACCATCTTTGTGCAAGATATCTGAGTGCCAGAAGCATCAGCTGAATTATTCAAGATTCTGATGCTATGCTCTGAATGCAAAAGAGCTGCCAATGTCTTGCTTTGAAGCATAAACTATGAATTTCCTTACATCCTTTTTTAATAAGTCTAAAACACTTTGTGCCCAAGTACATCCTAGCTGTAAAAGAAAGTCTCATGCCAAATTTGCACATATGTGCATTATTTTGACTAACATATGATTTACAGCACTTCTCTGTTTCTTTCCCTTCATGAATATATTCAGAATTTGGAGTATCTATTACATGTAAAGATCTATTTTTATCTCTAAAGAGCATCTTGCTGGGTAGTTAACAGGTTGAAACAGTCTCCTCCTCTTTCAAGTATAGATCAGCACTCCTACTACAATCTCAGATAGGAGGATTTAATGGTTTTAAGGGATTAGTAATGGGATATGGAGATTTTTCCCTGCAGCACATTGGTTCCTTTAGGGTGCTTTCCTCTAACAAATAAACATGCTGTTTGGTGATTTCCATTGAGTTTGTGTTCCAAGGGTGGCCCTGTTCTGAAAAACAGCCTAAGTTTACACTTTCTTTAGCAGACGCTATGGGACGACTAAGGATCGAGTTAGTGAGGGTAGTTGAATGCCTGGTTTTTTGAGTTGTTTCATGGAGTACACCAAGAGAGACACCAAAACTTACTATTGTGCAGTGTAAAGATGATGTTAGGACCAGCAATGAAGTCCAGCATTGTTCACAGGCTGTTGTTTTGACACTTTATGATAGAATAAAATGCTTTTAAAGGAGCATTTTGATATAAAATGGGTAAGAATAACAGCCATCTTTTAAGCAGTAAATTATTGGTACATTAGAAAACAGAAGCTTTGTCTCAGAGCTTGGCTAATAAACGAGTTCAAGACTCAGTAAGATGTGCTTTGAGTTATGTTACTGCTGCCATGTTTGAGTGTAGAGCTGTGCACTTTTCCAGGTGATGGAGTTTTACTGCCAGTCCTGTGAGACAGCCATGTGCCGGGAGTGCACAGAGGGAGAACATGCTGAGCATCCCACCGTACCACTCAAGGATGTGGTGGAGCAACACAAGGCTTCCCTCCAAGTCCAATTGGATGCTGTCAACAAAAGGTATGGAGACTCCACTGACTATTTTCCATTCTCAGTTTTATCACTGGCTTCCTGTGCTAACTGGGGTAGATGTTTTAATGTGCTGGTGCCATGGGTATTTACCTAGGAAACAGGGATAGTGCAGCTAGCATAAGGACAAAAAAATCCATTGAGTGGGATGTACTGAGGGATTAGTGAAAAGAGCAAAAGATTCCTATCTGTCTTTCACAAAAGAGAGGCCATTCGAAATGTAGGTGTCCTCCAAAGAAGGGGTATAAAATGCTAAGGAAGAAACTACTATCCAGTCATTAATTTAATGATAGCTAAATAAATAATACTGGGTGTTAAAAAGACCGGGACAAACACTATGGTGGCAAAAAGGCTTAAAAAAAGCAGTGGGGTAGATCTAGTTATATCTTCTTGAGTAGATATACAGCATAAAGCACAGAGGATCCAAGGCCTCATTGTTGGTAACGCCTGAAGTCTAATGGATTTGCATAGGGGAGGACTTTGGCTTAGCCTTATTTTATCAGACCAGACCCACTGTGTGGTTATAAAAGGAATGCACCTACTTCTGGGAAATGACTGAATTTAAAGACAGCCTTCTGATGGGAGGGTTTAATCAAAAGATACCAGGGCAAGGGCCAATGTTTAATGACTTTTGAAACAGCAATCTTTGTAATTTAATTCCTCCCTCAGGCTTCCAGAGATTGACTCAGCACTTCATTTCATATCTGAAATCATACACCAGTTAACCAACCAAAAGGCTAGCATCGTAGATGACATTCATTCCACTTTTGATGAACTCCAGAAGACTTTAAATGTGCGAAAGAGCGTGCTGCTCATGGAGCTGGAAGTGAATTATGGCCTTAAACACAAAGTAAGATGCATGTTTTGTTTCAGTGAAAAGCTGCTAATTTAATCAGCCAGTTGTTACAAATGATGTGGGACGCCAGTTTGACAAATTGTGTCTGAGATCCAGAGAACTTTGTTTTCCTGAAATCAAGTGCTTCAAAGCCTCACTTGTGGGTGCCCAGCCTTATAAGATGAACATGAAGATCCAAGCCAAACAGTTTGTCCTGAAGAACTGAGTAAGGCTGCCTGCTTTTCTTCGAAGCACTGTTTACCTTTCCAGTGCTTGGTAGCATTTCATGTTAGATGCCACCTGTTGGAATACAAAAAGATTGGATGGACATCTCACTTTCTTAGGGGAACGCAGGGAGTAATAGATTGCAGAGCTATATTCACTCTTTTACTTCTTGTTTGGATGATTGAATCTGAGGGTTTTCCCCTATATCGTAGACTAAGCTTCAGAGGAAGAAAACAGAAACCTGTACTTTTACAAAGCAAAGCCTGTAGCCTGGTGGGTAGAGATCCTGTTGAGGATTATTAGGTCTGAATCAGGAAAATATAATAATTTAGACCTTATTTTCCTGGGCATCAGTTCTCTGCTTTGTAAAGAAAGATTTCTTCCCTGAAAGTAGCCTTTAAAAGGAAATAGCATCAACAACTGGAGTTTCAAGAGTGCCATTACCGAGCAGCTTGAACATCTCCAGATGTCTGAAGTGGAGGAATGCTGCATTCCTGGATCTAGAACAGGCTTGAAAACATCACTAGAAAGGTGCTGAACTGCTGAGCCCGTGGAAATGGAGGAATTCTAATGTATGCACAGGATACATGTTTTTAGGAACATAGGGAGCCCGAAACCATTGGGACAGAGAATTTAGTAATCTCCAGAGCTAAGCAGCACCTTAGAGAAGTTTTAGCATCAATAATTTGGACTTAGATCCTCCCAGGTTCATCTAAATGTATTCAAGATGTCACCCTTCCATAGCAAGCAAATATACTCTGTGTGTGTACAAAGTCTACACAAAATAGAGTATGATGTTAAATTATCTTACTGTTGTTTGAAGAGACTTAAAATAATTTAATAACTATTTTCAGCATTAGAGAATCAAATTTTTATTAAGTTGCACATAGGCAGTAAAAGAGGCATCTACCCTGCTTGTATAAAAAAAACCTAGTTGAAACTGGATTTTAATTTTGAGTGCACATTAGTCCTGCAAAATAAGTCAAACCCAAATAATCAATTACTCTGATCATATGATTTTAAAAAATGTAACAATGAAAGGGCTACACTTTACTAAAAAAATGTTAGCAGTTCAATTTGTTGTCCAACGGACTGAAAGAGTGTAAGACATAAAATATTCCATGTACATTTTAAGTATTATTTATGTTAGGATTTAATATTTTCCATTTTTGTAATGAAAGAGAACAGTCTTAAGAAAGTATTGATTTTAAAACATAGCTGCAAATTGTCTTTCTTTTAGTCTGTGGCCTATTATCTGAAGCATATGGGGTTTTGTCATCCTGGGACCTTATTAGCTATGCTCTCTCTTTGACTACTTATGTCCTTGAATAAGGACCAAGCAGAAATGCCTTGTATTGCATCCTGAAAAGTTTCTGTATGCCTAGAAAAGCAGATGACTTGAAATTTCAGTGTAGTCTTGAAATTTGTTCATTCTGTTTTGATTGCAAAAGATTTTGTGTTATCACTTTCCCATGTCAGTAACACGTAAGCCTGGATTTTCTCCAGTGGATGAAAAGCTTAAAGCTTTGGAAAATTCAGAAAAAAATGCCTTTAGACTCATTCCTGTGTCATCACATAGTGTCTCTCAGCAAGGGAAGAGTATTTCATAGCAATAAATACATCCAGTCTCTAAGTTTACTTTACATTAAATGAAATGTTTCAAAATATTTACTTTACAGTGATGGTCAACAAAATAACTTCTCTAATCCACAGTCATGTCTGTGCCCTGGTTCTTCTCCGTAGGAAAAACATACCAAGCGTGTGACTGGGTACCTTCGTTTGGGGATTTTATCAGTGGAGAGTGTGGGGGGCAGCTGCAATGTTTTCTTGACTATCATGAATTTCTCTGCTAGGTTGTTATAATTCAGGGATCTTTTTTCCAATTCATTGCAAAATTGGTTAAAAAAAAAAAAAGTTAGCCCTGTTCCCAGCTCACACTTAACAATTTTGAGGTCAAGGATTTTAAAGATTTTAGACTGAGGGCCAGAACTGACCCTATAATAGAAACTCTTTCATAGTCTTAAATATGGAGTGGCTACTTGCTGCCCACCAAAATTTCAGGCTACTCAATCCATCTCTTTCCACTGTCCACAGCCCATTCTGTATGTTTTGCTTTCCTGCCCGCTGAAAGTGAGGAATCAGTTTACCTTCTGCTAGGGAGATTTTTCCTTTCTTCACTAACTTGGTTCAGGAATCCCGCTTTTCCTCAGGATGGATGTGTATCCAGGTCTTGAGGCCTTCTTGTCCATTTCCATAGAGGAGTAACTCACAGATTCCCTTGGCTCTGAAGATATAGTGTCAAGAAGTTTCTTGCAGCCTCTCTTATTAATGGGCCTCATGACTCCAAAATATCTCTGTGTCTGTGAACACAACTAATTTCCAGTAACTATCTCATTAACTGTGACTGCTGAGAGTTAAATGGAGCAGGGTTCAAGCTTCTACATTTGTTGCTGGGTTTTTGCTCAAAAAACCCAAAACAAACAAAAAAATCCCCACAGCAAGACAGGTAGGGCAATAATTCAATCTAGTGTGCCAGGGGATCTGTAAAGTCTTGAATACCCAAACCAGGTTATTTTTTTGTGTTGCAGCATTATATTCCAAATACAGGTTGGCAATCAGTGTGGTACTTCTCCTAAAATGAAGGTTTAAATTAAACTCTAAAATAAGACATCATACATTTGGTTCCTACAAAGACTTTTAGATGCTACATCTTCCTAGGATAGGCCTTACAATGCTAATCTGGTATTTGGTAATGCACACAGGTCCTCCAGACACAGCTGGATACCTTGCTAGAAGGACAGGAAAGCATTAAAAGCTGCAGCAACTTTACAGCCCAAGCCCTCAACCACGGCACCGAAACCGAAGTGCTGCTGGTGAAGAAGCAGATGAGTGACAAGCTGAACGAACTGGCTGAGCGGGACTTCCCGCTGCAGCCCCGTGAAAACGATCAGTTGGACTTTATAGTGGAAACAGAAGGCCTGAAGAAGTCCATTCACAACCTGGGGACTATTTTAACCACCAATGCTGTTGCCTCTGAAACCGTTGCCACCGGTGAGGGACTGAGGCAGACGGTGATCGGACAGCCCATGTCCGTTACCATCACAACCAAGGACAAAGATGGGGAGCTCTGTAAATCTGGGAATGCTTACCTCACTGCTGAACTGAGCACGCCTGATGGGAGTGTAGCAGATGGAGAAATACTTGACAACAAAAATGGCACTTATGAATTTTTGTATACTGTTCAGAAAGAAGGGGACTTCACTTTGTCACTGAGACTTTATGATCAACATATCAAGGGCAGCCCGTTCAAACTCAAAGTGGTCAGGTCAGCAGATGTGTCCCCTACCACTGAAGGGGTTAAGAGGCGTGTTAAATCTCCTGGCAGTGGTCATGTGAAGCAGAAAGCTGTGAAAAGACCTGCGAGCATGTACAGCACTGGCAAAAGAAAAGAGAATCCCATTGAAGATGACTTGATCTTCAGAATAGGTAGGTGACTTGGCTGCCTGTTGACATACTTAAAAACAGTTCAGGGAAACTGAATGAAAAAGTTTAGTTATTGTAAAGCTAAAGCTGTAAGTAGAGCAACCTTATAATACCATTAGGCCTCTTGACTTTTGTTTATATGTAAATTTTGGAAGTATGCACTTCAAAAATAGTTTGCAGCAAATATTTAATTGGGATTTTGGTTGAGAAATGGATATATTTGATTTGGGATATTTAAAAAATTGTTAATATTCTTATTACAAAGCTTTTGGTATGGATTAAAGTAATTCAGCTTGTAATTTCTGCTTCTGTATCCCTTGCTTCTAGTGAGCAGTTTTTGGCTTGACTACCAAGTAGTGGTATGGTTCTGGTTTGGCTTTTGTTGGTAGTGCTGTTGTTTGTTAGATTTTTTTGTTTTTAAGCTACTCTCTCCAACACACCATAAATTCTAGAAGGCTTAAATGTTTTGCCAGAAATGCAGAGCCTTTTAGTTCTGTCGTGATGCAGCCATGACCATGGGCTTTATTTTTGAGTTCTATCTTCTCCCCTTCTTCACCACTCAAAAAAGGAAGATGTATTTCATGAGAGCAAGAGCTATGCATGTCTCAGAACTTTTGCTCCAGGAAGCCTCTTGGAGTGTCCACGTTTGGGATATATGGATCACTATTTTATAGAAAAAACAGAGCTGAGAGTAGTATTTCACGTTCAGTTTTCAGCCATTCATTTCACAGAATGACCCTCTATAGAGATGTTCCTTTGGGCTTCTGTGGGCTTATGTATGCATTGTCTGAAAGGTCACAGCTGTAATGCTCTAGGGTTTTACACTCTCCCAAATTATGCAGGTAAAACTTCTGACATTTTCACAAGGATTGCCTTCATGGAGCTCATTTACTTCCAGTTTCAGCGCACTTTGAAAAGTTAAGGTTTGATTCATTTGTTGATGAGGTAATATAATGTTTAGCACTGTTCTCCAACACAACTGTGTATCTGGTTTGAACCCATTGTTGAATTCCTCCACTGGCCCTGGCCAAATCTGGGTCTGTATTGTAAACTGGGCAAGATAAATCTTCTATTTGGGCTGCCAGAAGCTCATACAGCTGTGTTGGAGAATCACACTGTAATATTCCTCTGGGCATCCAAGTAAATGGAGTGTGCTATTGTATGTATGCTGATGTATGGGCTTTTATGCACAAGTAAATTGATCAGCTGCGAGCAGGGGATTGTTCTCCTGCTAGTATTAACAAGAGATAGCATTAATGCAACATTAGTACATTTGTTCATGGGGATGTGTGTATTGTATCTTCTGCCAATTCTGTGTTATTTGTGGCTTTTAAAATGGCATGTGGTTCTCTTCAGACATTCCAAGGTCAAATTATTGACTACACGTTCACAGATTTGTGTAATTAGTTATTTACAAGAGCAGAGTATTTCTTGCATCCTCTTTTTCTCCCTCAATAATTTATATCCTCAACTTATTATTTTTTTAAACAGGTGTAATCTCTAATAAGAGTGTGTCCGTGCAATATCTATGTAGCAAGTCCTTAGTCTATACAAAAGAAAACAAGAATGTTCTTATGATATCTAGGAAATAATTGTTGCCCAATTGTTTTGCTACCTCTACAACTGGTAGGAAGCACTAAAGTGAGAGGGAAGTCATTCTTTCATTACCCGGCTTTTGTGCCTTAGACCCATGCTGAGCAGAGGTGAGGGGTGTTCACAGTATCAGCCACTTCCATCTTCCCTGGTAAATCTCTTCCATGTCCTTCAGAGAAGGGTTTAGAGACATGGTTGTCATCAGCTGTTCTGTCCAGGACCCCATTTTCTGTTCTAGCTCTGCCATGCTGCGCTGTGTGCCTTGGTATTTTTTCTCTTCTGGCACTTTTCTTGACTGGGTTCTTTGACACCATTTAGCAGTAGTGGTGCTATTTCCCACTTCAACTGCTTTTTTCTCTTCGTTTATTTATATTTGGAATTGGCATCAGATACAGCCAGATGGAGAGTTGGCCCTCTGCTAGAAAGTTCAATTTTCCTTTTCTTCAGACTGTTTAGTTGTCTGTTAAGTCATGTCACTGAGTATCTAAGTTTAGCTGGTACATTAATATGTAAAATAAAAAATTGCCTTTAACAGAACTTCTGTCAGCCTCCTTACTAGGTGTGAATGTCATCTTCTGGTCTGTTATCAATGCTGAAAGCAAGTAGGAGACTTACTGTGAATTTACTCCACATAAACCCTTACAAACAAGGCCTATGCTTTAGTGCAGTTTAAAAAGCAGGCTTAGAGGGAGCAAAGGGATTCTTGATTGGGTGTTTCACAGAATCACAAAGGAAATAAGGTTGGAAGCGACCACACTGGGTCATCTGGTCCAGCCTCCCTGCTGTAGAAATAGGAATGCCTGGTAATGGCAAAAAATAATTTCCTCTTCCAGTTTATTAGGTCAAATCCCTCTGATGCTTGTTGTGAACTCTATGGGTTTGTGATGGCCAGTGTGGAATTTTGCCAGACCTGCATTGCATTGCATTGCAGTCATATCTGTATTGGATGGGGGGGAGAACTCTTGATATGGCATTGCTGGCAAAGTCCCCAGCAGAGTTCTGATGTGCTGTTGACAGAGACCTGGCCTGGATTCGACTCTGGTTATTCGAGGTTTGTGCCAGCAAAGAACTTCTGAGGTGCACCTACCCCTAGGTTTGTGCATACCTGTCTGAGGTGACAGGAGCAGGGCTTGGGGGTGGTCTTGGCCAAGCTTTTAGGGACAGATGCTTTCTAAAGCAAATTAACACAAATCAGTCCATCTTCACTACCAACAGTGTGTGGGCATATCTGCCAGAGTTCCTACTGAATTATTCATTCCTCTTTAAAGGTTACAGTGTGCCTTCAACCAGCAAACCGATTTTCAAACATAGAGTTACATGGGAACTTGGATTAGAAAGAGTGACATTTCTTATACAGTAAGCACATAGGGTTAACAATTCAGCACAGTTTTACTACAGAGACTTTTGTGTTTCAGCTGCATCTATTATGAGAGGGGGCATCACATCCTCATAATGTGTAAGATTTGACTAAATATCTTTTGGCACTCTGAGGAAAAAAGAAAGGAAGCTGAGAAACAAGAAAACTCCTTGATGCCTGTCTATGCAGTATGTATGTAGACCTTTCCATGCTGTATAGTTTTACCTCTTTTTTTTCAGTACCACATAGGAAAGAGTCCAAGCAGAATTATTTGTAGTGCTGTAGGCATGAAAGAAATGGTTCCTACACAACAGGTTATGGCCACTCACAATCTCTAAAGTCTTCCAATAATCTGTAATATTTCTGCAGTTTGATTTTGTCTCTCAGAATCTATTCCCTTCCTGCTGGAGGAACTGACATGTTTTTTCTTTGTATTTTAGCAAGCTGGGGAATCTGAGTTAGCAAGCAGGGGGGTTATTATTCATATTAGTAAAACTTAGAAAGTAAAACTCACTCCTTCTCTTACTATGAACATTAAAAATATACTTTATACAAGTTTGTTCAGATTCCCAGGACTTGAAGAGCAGATTGTTACTACAGTTACATGATGTAATTTTTAACATCTCCTGTGATTGTTAATGGGCTTTTAGATTAATTTTTTCCTTCTTTTTGGTGAGATTCAGTATGGCTTCTATTGTGCAAGAGTAAAAGATTGAAATTATGAAGTATTTTATGTGTGCTAGAATTGTCTTGAGCAGAAAATGCATACTTTCTTTGTTGAAAGCTAAATTAATTGGTTTGTGCAGGCTATGCTCAGTAATACCAGAAGGAATTAGATAGAGCTAAACAAATCTGATTATTATCTTTATGCAAAAATGGTATAAAAGGAGATACTCCACAGGCCACAGATCTGCTTCCTAATGACTCTGTTCAGCCTTCCCCTTTTGAAATCTCTCCTGTTTTCTCCCAGTCCCCAGCAGCTTACAGTAAAATATCTGTCTTTTCCTCCTTTGTGCCCTGCAGTAGCTCAGAACAGGAGGGAGATAAAGCTGGGCAACGAAGGGCACAAAAGATGCAGGCTTCCATCTCTTAGCCAGGCTGCTTGGGAAACACTGGAGTGAGGCTCCTGCTGGTTCCAGCCCTGTGCAATTGAAGTGTTAGTGCCTCCCTGGGCTAAGGAGAGATGGGTGACTGCCCGTGATGGAGAGAAGGCAAAACATGAAATGCCTTGATACAGAGGGGGAGTATCTTGCAGTAAAAGACTTGCTGAAGACTCTCTCTTAGGCAGGTATGTTCATAAGGAAGGAATTTCTGCTTACAGAAGGGAGCTATCTACTTTGGTATTGCAGAGTCAGTTGCAAAAGCCTGCTTTTCCAGAGGCTGACATGCTTTCCTACAGGCTTTCCTCTCTTCATCTGAAGTGCCTGCACTTCGCTTCAGATCTTTGCTGGTGCAGTGAATTATTCAAAACAGAAAGTTCAAAGATATCTGATTTCCTCTTGAACATACATTAGGAAATAAGCTTTCTTCTGCAGAGGAATTCTGCAGAGGAATTTCTGCCATTGCAGAGGGCCTGCATGCAAAGGCCTGTATGCAAATTAGGACCTAGGTGATAGGTTTAATAGCTGCAAAGTGCTAGGTACAACGACATTGCATGGAGCTGAATTTCATCTGCACACTGTGCTAATAAATTGCTATTTCTTAAACTTGCTGTGAAATGTGACTATGGCATTGCTGAGTAATTTCTTCAGTTTTTCCTTTGATGTATATTTACAAGGTTCCACTGAAGTAACTTTTTATATAAGTCTCTCTTATCTTTAAAAACAAAATTCCTTAACTTTCAAGAACATTTTTCTAAGGCTGAAGAGCATACATTCCATAAAGTTTGTGCTAGTTGGTTCCAGATGCTCTAGCTTATGCCTCCTCTTTTCTAGCAAATGTTTTCCCTTTACTGTGAGTAGTAAAAGGAATTTTTGTCCCTTTTCATCCATTCTCTTTGGCTAAGAAGCAAAAAGGAAACTTATCATTAGCATATGGTGGAAAAAAATTGCTGCATGCATCCCTCAGGCACTTCTTATTAAAAGAATAAACAGAAATGGCTCAAGTATGGGTAATGTAATTGGTATGTAACTCACTAGTCCCTGAATATGTACTTTTCCCTTGCAGTACAAAAACTGAGAAGCATTTGCCTTGTTTAGAGGATGAAGCAGACGGAGTTGAAGAAAATAAGTCTTGAAACAAAGGGACATTCTTGCAGCACTGAGTGCAGAGAAATTAAATGTTACTTGTTAGCCAGTGACAGGAAATATGCATCCCACAGCCATCACCACAGAAGAAAGAAGGGTTGTTACGAGCATGCACATCCCTGATGAGAGCTAAATACAAATTAGAGCTGATATGTATGTCTTATATTAGGCATCACAGTCAGAACAGTTTTAATCACTGAGCTCCAGGACATTTTGGACTAACTAAAATGAAATACAAGTTTTTCAGTTAAAACCATGTATTGGAACCAATTAATGTCTGATACACAGCCAGTGAATGCTTGTAAAAATATTTCACCAAGAAAAACAGCACTGCATCCAAATCTTGGAAAGAACAGCTTATAGAGTTGGTGGTTGGTTGGTGGAGTTTTTTTGTTTTGTTTCAGAATTCCTTCATTTATTATGAATAACCTTGGAGTCCAAGATCATAACTGCAGTCTTTTTTAAAGACCCCTGGGCCTCCTTTATAAACAAATCAGGAATTTGGATCCTGCTCCTGTGTTCCAGGTGTAATTTGGACCAGCTACTTCAGGGTTGATCTTTTAAAGACATCAGTTTGCTCTGTGATGCTCCTTGGAATGTCTCAGAACAAACATCTAAGTAATAAACCACCTAAACTTGACGAACTTTTGTGAAAAATTGACATTTTACAACTCCTTATCACCTTAAGCCACTGGGTAAAACAGTTCTTTGTAAATCACGAGTGCATTTATCCTGTGTTAAAATGAGACTACTGTGTGTGGACACTGCTTTATTAGAACAACCCAAGGTGTCTCCTGAAGCATTCAGTCTCCAGGTGTTGGTCTTCATTGGCCCACAAGTCCCATTTGTTCAAAGCTAGTTCTTCATCTGAATTTCCCTGCTAAGGGAATTTTTGAAGCCTATGACTGAAAACTGTATCTGAGGGAATAGGAAACTTCCCTGTCTTGAAATGGCCCCATCCAAAGTGATATGTTTTATCCCAGCTTTGTGATTTCACTAAAGAGACTTAGCTAATGGTACTAAACCTGTGTCATCTGTCCAAGTTCTTACCTTAGCCTCTGTCTGTATGTTCCCATGTGCTCCCCTTTAATTGCCTTTTCAGTAGAATAAAAAGCTGCAGTTTTAAAAAAGTCCATCACTTATGTAAAAACCTTTTACTACTTCCCTCATACAAGAGGCAATTTGTGAACACTGATTTATGAAGGCCAAAGAGACATTTAACGTTGATGGAGGCTAGGGTGACACACATGCTGAAGAGTGAGAACAGTCCCTTGAACAATCCCTGCTTGTAGGTGGATTTGTGTATCTGTTACTGAGAGGGCTCTTTGAAGTTGTAGCAGTGACAACAACTCTTCAAAATAAAAATCCTTTGATCAGAAATGTAATAATTGCATGGGTTGGCATTTGGGTCCTAACTGATTAGTCCTGTCTAACCTGATTTCTTATGTGCTTTGTGTTCAATTTTAGGCACCAAAGGAAGAAACAAAGGGGAATTTACAAATCTTCAAGGTGTAGCTGCATCTACAAATGGAAAAATATTAATAGCAGACAGTAACAACCAGTGTGTGCAGGTAAGAGGGGACGAGGATATGCCACTTCTAGTGTTTTTCTCCTTGTCCCCACACCTCTGCCTGTTTTGTAGTCCCAGAAAGACACACTTTGTACTATTCAGGCAGATATAGAAAATACAAGGAAAGCTCAACTTATCACCCATTAACATTCCATCTTTTAGACCTGCAGCTGTCTTTTTCAGATCTATACTATATCTAGTATATAATCAGAGTTTATTTCTATTCCTTATGATGTTTGGCAATGAATGAAAAAATAAGTTGTGCAATAATCTGGAAAAATGCCTTTTTATAAATACAATTTTACATTGTACATTTTATTACTCTCGTGTTTTGAAATATAAATCTAGGGCAAGGTGCCACAAATATAATTTATTAAGGAAGTACAAATAGAAAAATAAACACGTAGATGTCATTTTCAAGTGGCTTTTAGTCTATTTAATTGATTTCTCTTTCTGATATCATGATCAACTCTTTTCTGTGGTAGCACCCCTGACACCCATAATTTCTTGGCTTCTGTAACCTGTGTGAAAACCAAGCTGTATTTTGTCTTTGCTTGCCATGTATCTTTTTTACCATTAACAATTTGTCATCACTCTCCAGGCTGCCCATGTGGTAGCAATGAGCACGGCAGCAGCATGTGGCTTGTTCTTGTATGTGAGAACCAGCAAGCCACATGCCGTGAGAACTCGCTTCCAGGCCTTTTCAAAGAGACAGAGTCAAATATTCATCAGCACCCTCATGCTTCACAACTTGCAGCCACTTCAGAGGAATTTCAGTGTCTAGTTACCTGGCTTGGGGACACAACCAGTGGACATATTCCTGTTTTCTACAGACTTAGTGTTTGACTGTGGCCGAGTCACTCAGTGCCTCAGTTTCCTCATTTCTAGTAAGGGAATAATACCATCCCCTCCCACCTGAGAGAGACATTGTGAAGCTTAATTCACTAATATTTGTGAAGTACTTTGAGATCACTGAAGAAACAGTGCAATGTAAGTGTGGAGAATTCTTTTTTTTTTTAAATTTAGGTTCAGATGGAAGCTTCTTCTTAAATTAGACATATCATTTTCAAATATGGACTGTGTAAAAGTGGTTCATGTTTCCAGCTCTCTTCCTGACTATAGTGTTCATTAGTGACTTGCTAAAATCTAAGCTTCAAGAAACAGGTGATGGTCATATGTGGACATAATTTTAAAATTGCTGTTTTCCCTTACAGATATTTTCCAATGATGGTCAGTTCAAAAGCCGTTTTGGCATACGAGGAAGGTCTCCTGGCCAGCTGCAGCGGCCAACAGGAGTGGCTGTGCATCCCAGTGGTGACATCATTATTGCAGACTACGATAACAAATGGGTTAGCATATTCTCATCAGATGGGAAATTTAAGGTATGAGTTACGATGTTAACTCTCCTGAGCTTTCTCTGTCTTCCAAAGGAATGCAAAGTAACATTGTTTTTCAAGAAACTGCATAGTTTGGCTGTAACTTAGTCTAAATTCCACTGTTGTGATAGGGAAACCCCTGACACAGCCACATGGTATAATTAATAGGAGGAGATCACAGCAGTAATGCTAATGCTATACCAAGCAGAGACAACATGTTCCATACTGGGTGCTTAGATGCCTTTCTGTAACTTATGGTCCAGCATAGCAAGTGCCAGCAAGGCTAGCTGGACGAGCTCAACAACCTTCACATCATTAGTACTCTGATTGTACAGAAGGGTGTGTGCAGGTATACGTATGCACGCAGACACAAAATCTTACAAGGAGTACATGAAGCTCTTCAGTGACATATGGAGGAGAAAAAGAAGGTAGCAGACTGATGATGACTTCCACTTTTGTTCCATACTTCTCAGCAAATGAAGTGTACAATTCGTGTATGATCCTGTTGCTAATAAAAGCAAGGAAAGGTAACCCAGGGTGTTGTTCCAGTGCTACAGCATAGACAAGAGAGTTTTAGGTGGTGTGTTGTGCACTGAAAAAGCTGAAAGACAGTAATGATATTGTACGTTTCAGAAATCAGAAATTCTAAGGAAAGCACACCTCATATTTTCATAGCAACTCTGATCCCTGTAATGGGAGTAAAATATGACAGCTATTACACTACATTGATGATTTCCAACCTGCAGTATTTATTTCGCTTGGGTTCAGGTGCAGTTCCAGAGAGAATTAAAGGTTTCCTCCATTTGGTGCTGTTCTCTGAATGCATGTTACCAAGTCTGGTGATGCAGGCTAGAGAGAGCCACCTCTGGCAGAGGTTAGCAGTACTCATTCATTGGGATAATGGACCTGCAGGGAAATTTCTGCCCTAGGTAGTTAGTTCTGGAGTACTTAGTTCTAGGTACTTAGTTCTGCATTGGAGAGAAACTACCTGTTTGGCTAATTTTCTGGCAGCGTAATGACCAAAAAGCTCAGGGTCTGAGCTGCTCATGTGTGCAGCAAGAAATGGCCTTCCTCTGAATAGTCTTTGCAAAGTGACAAATACAAATATGCGATTGTGCTTACGTAGTCCTCAGTGACCTCCCTCTAAGGAACAGGTGTGTATGCTTTTAGAAGGATCCAGATCATGTATAGACTTCAAGCTAAAATAAAACCATACTAAAATGTAATGCAAGTGTTAAAAAAATACAAATTACTTGCATTTGCAAAGAGAATGTGATTTTACTTGTCAAGTAATTTTGAAAATGTACAGCTACACAGGAAAACCTTGGTTTTGGCTGAAGTCCCTAAATGAAATGAAAACACCAAAACAAATCCAAAGAAATATGTAATTTAGTTAAGAATCCAAATACTCGGAGCATGTTTTAAATAATTATTAACATCTTTGTGAACTGGCTTGATCAGGACACAGAGCATGGAGGGCTTGTTTTCCTTCCTCCTTAAGATATGCTCTAAATCCAGCATTTTGGATGGTGCCAGCTCTGGAGGAAAAAACCCCTGGAGAAGGCAGGACCCTATGTACAATATACTACCAGCAGGGAGACAGGTACTGAAAGAAACAAATTATTAATGTAGTTCCTCTGATGTGAAGCCTAGCTTTGTTTTCAGTCAATGTTTTTGTTGGATTGCAAAAGCTATGTAATGTTGGCAGTGTTTGTATGGTTAATACAAATTAATGCATCAGACTTCATAGCTCTTGGGACTGGACTGATTAAATGAGAGATGAAACATCAGTGATATAAAACACTATTTTTAGATTGAATGCAATAAGCCATATTTATGAGATGAAAAATAAGTGTTTGTAGAAGTATTTTTTTGTACAGAGGGTAGGCAAAAGCATCAATGTGCAGGGCAGGTGGCAGAGCATGTGTGTGGGGAGAGCAGGAGTGAGGCAGGGGGAGCACTGGGATGGAGACAGGGATGGGCACTGGGCACAGGGCCACACTGAGGAACTGTAATGGGAGCAGGGGGTCCTGTATTGGTGCTGCACTGGTTCAGGGGATCCTGTACTGCACAGTGCAGCTGGACAGCTGTGCTGGAGAGGAGGGGTGCAGGTGGGGTGAGCACAGGGCCTGGGGGAACTGTGGGGGGACACACACAGGGTTAGGAGGTCATGTCCACCGAGGGTGAGGCTGTGATATGGGGAACAGTCAGATCCATGAAGGGATGGGGCTTGTACCGGGCATGATGGTGCAGGACCAGGAGTTAGACTCAATGAGCCTTGTGGGTCCCTTCCAACTCAAGGTATTATTCTATGATGGGGTTAAATAAAATATATTGGAAGCACAAAACATAGATATAACAGATCTAGCCTGTGGGAATCTGGGCAAAACCTTGTAACTTCTTGTGTGTTGGCAGTGGTAATTCTTACAGGGGCCTTGTCAGATTAAATTGGGCAGTGCTTGCTAATGTATCAGAGAGAGAGAGAGAAAGGGATAATGGCATTTGCCTTCAAAGGACTGTGCCTGCAAGTCATTGTGTAAGACCTCTGATGCAGGTGGCCTGCTAGTTGTTAAGTCAGCAATATCAGGGGGCTGTTTTGAGCTTAATCTAACTATTTTTGATGTTGTCCCCTTCCTTCTGTGTTTACTTACACTTACTCTCCCTTAGTGGAGTTTTAATAGTCACGTGAGCCATAAAGCAAGTTTCCCTGGAGCCAGGCCCAGGCATCTCCCTGATTACAGCACTGGACTGACTCCCCTTGGCAACCTCCACTGCCAGGCAGAAAAGTGTCACCTTCCTCAGTTGCTGGAGCAAGAAAGACAGAGCTCTGTTTTCTCAAGGCTGTAAAACTTACATAATGCAGCGGCGGACAAACTCTAATCTAATGTTGCACCACAACATGAACTTCTTCACATGAAAGGCTGTATTATCCTGGAAGTGGTAAAGACTCAGATGGGGTCTTAGGATTCAGGGCTTCTGTTTCTGGCTGTGCTACAGACCTCATGGGTGACCAGTGATCTTCATTTCACTTCCCAGTGTTTTATTTTTTTCATCTGTAAAGGACAGATAACAGTGCTGGCTTCCTCTGTCAAATACTCTGAAATCGCCTAAGAAAACTGTTGCAGCAGATACAGCACTAGGCTAAGGAGAGAGGGCATGGTGAAGCAGCTGTACCAGCTCCTCACCAGTGTGGTGTTCAAACTTAGTGAAGGAACTGGACAACAGAGCCAACAGAATGATTCCTGTTCCTCTGAGAAGAGAATTGTTTTCTTTCTAGTCTTCAAGAGTTAAATATAAGATGATAAGCTTGTTATCAGCCAAACAGGCCTCCGCAAGTCAAATTAAGATCAAGTTTAGGTAAGTGGGAAAAGATGAAAGGACACATTTTATATGTGAAACTTCTTTTTCTTTGTCTCACTAGAAGAATTAAGGAAAGAACTGTCTGAAGCTGGTTGCATGTTCAGATGGGAATAGGCTGTAGTTAAATGGTCACAGTTGAATTTTGACAGTCACATGAATGATAAATCCACTTATTGTGTAATATTGCAATGTGTGACAAAGCTGTATCTCCTTATTAGAGAAGTTCTCAAACAGAAAAAGATGGTATGTTGAAAGTTTGTAATTAATTGCTGACAATCTTGAATCTTTCAGACAGCAACAAAATTGGTAAAGTTAAACTTAAGCCCTAACACACTTATTTCTACAGAGGAAAAGTCTTCATAAATTTTTATATAGGCTAGCTGAATTTTTTTTTTTTTCACTTCTAGGAATATCCTGCAGTAGAATATTTTCCAGCCTGGTAGAGTGACTTTATAAACACGTTTGAAAACCAGTCTAAATTCCTAAGAGCCTATAAAATAAGGGACATAATGTCCTTGACTGAATTCAATTAAACACATTATTTGTATTAAGGGTTTACATGATTCATTATACTGTATTCATTTCTAATGGAAAAAAAGCCTGAAAATACTTCCATTCATACACTTAACAGGAGTGACTGGGTTTCATAATGTTCTGTTCTAAATAATCAAACCTATAATTCTAAGAAACTTTCTGAAATAAAAATATACAAAGAATATGTTCAGCCAGATCCAGTAATGTGTCATCAGCATATTTTGATCTAAACTGGAAACAGATTTTTAGTAAAAAACGTTGCAAACTCTAGCTGGGCATACTTTATTGCTGCTTGCAAATTATATTTTAAACCTGGCCCAAGAATAGTGATTTTTACTACTCTTCTCAGCACTGAGTGCCCATTAATGTAGTATGTGATTTATTCATTATATTTTTCCATATGTGTTTATATGGGCAGGAAGACACTGTACTCATGAGTCTGAGTCATTTTCCATAGGAATCCTGGAAAGACAGTAAGGAGGTGGTGCAATGCTCAAGCAGACAACCACACGGGCATCCCAAAGGAAAGAGGGGAATATGATTTAATCAGCCCAAAGGAAATACTTCTACAGATTTGCATCTGATTTATGGTTTGGCTGCTTTGTTGTTACGCAAACTGAATACATTTTGTAGCTCTGCTCATATCTTTCCCCTGGTGAACACAAAATAATTTTTAATAGTTTTTCCTGGGGATATTTTAACATGATTCAATTAGGTAGATTTTGCCTAAACATTTTGCAATTTATAACAGTATTTGCACATGAACATAAAACCGACACATCATCATTGTATGTTGGCAAAGCATAGTCTTGGACCTGCAAGATTTACTCCCTGGAATTTTCTTTACCGCAGACTCAGAAAGGTTGTGTAGTGGCTTGGTAGCAGCCATCCTCAGGGAACCCAGGTAGCTGTATTTTAGGATCATTCCTATTTTTACCTGCAACCCCACCTATGAGAATGTACCATGGAATAGGAGCATGGGACTTAATAAGGGTAGGAGAGCTCCTTCTGTTTGCTTTGAAAACATCAGGGACATGAGAGAAATGGGTTAGGCAATAAATTTTCTCCATGCCTTGTAATCTGTCCCACTGCTGCTCACCAATTGCAGGAGGGAGGGGAGAGGGGCAGAGAAGTCAGAAGTAGATATGGTAGTTGGGGACATGGTTTAATGGTAAACATGACAGCGTTAGGTTAATGCTTGGACTCAGAGGTCTTTTCCAACCTTAGTGATTCTATGATTCACAGCATTGCTTTTTCTAGGCAGTGATCTGTCTCGCTCTGCAGAGGCAATGAGGTGAAAGATGACCTTGTTTCATAAACAAGATGAATATCTTAGTATATATTTCATTTAAATTCCAAGGCAAACAGGAAAGTGTGTTCTTCACCAAGATGTGGACCTCAGTTTGCAGGATGTGTCTCTCATAAATTACTATAGGATCTGAAAGTTCTGGAATCCATAATTTCAACACAGGCTGTTTGGTGGATTGCCTGTCCAGTACAGACTTTTGAAACCTGGATAAGTGCTTTCAAATCTGTCCATCAATTAAAAAAAATGGCTAAAAGCAGGACGCAAGTTGCTCCATTCCAATGCAAACAATTAGGTATTTACAACCTTTTTTAACTGAAAGGTCAAAACTCAGCTGATTTTATGTAGATTAAAACAGTTTCTAGAATCTCTGCCTTAAAAAGAGTTGAATGGGAAAAAAAGTGGAATGGATTATGAGGTGATCCTAGAGTCTTCTTCGATATATGCCCAGGTAGCTCATGGATTCTTTGAAGGCTTGACCTCAATTTCTGCTTGCTCTGCTGCTTAGATCCTCTTTTTAGAACCCCTTATTTTTAAACCTGCTAAAGAATGCTTCTGACATTTTTGGATTTGACAGCTCTCTAGCCTTTCTAAATAATTTGCTGTTGTGAGATCCATCTCATCTCCACTGAACGTTTTTCCATTGAAATATTGTATACAATTGCCCTCCTGTTGCTGATTATGCTGGCAGGTGACTTTGGTAGTCACAAGGCCTATTTAAAATGATGGAAATAATTTCATTTACCTAAGACAGGAACAAGCTTTGATTTGTTTAGTGTTTCAAAGATTGCTTCATTTGCTGTTTGGCAACATGATCCTCTCTTCTTTGCAGTTTTCAGCTGAGACTTCATGTGTCTAAGCAGCAAGTGAAGCAATGTCACGTGGAATCTGGTGGAAGATAGGTTAGCCTGAGCTGTAGCTCTGCTCAAATTCCTTCTGAGAGCACTCAGAAAGTGTCTTACAAACCCAAGAAAGGCAACAGAGTACATCGTAGCCTACGTTGCACGCAGCCCTGGTGCTCCAAGAACTCTGACTTCTTTGGTGCAGGGATAAAGATGTTTCCCTGTCCATCAAGGTGGTGGTTGGACTCAGGAACAGCATGCAGTAGAAGACAAAAGTCCTTTCTGCTTGTCTGCCTATCCTGCTGGTACCCTAATGCTGGATATACAGACATTTCTGACAGGTGCTGCAGTTTATCAAGACACACAAATCTGATGATTGTATTTCTTATGAGTTGTATATTTGTACTTAGTTGCTAAGGCAACAGATTTTTCAGTCTAGAAAAGACATACAGAAGGCAGACTTTATTTTCAGCTGAAGAAAAAATTATAAAGTACACAGTAAGAGCTGATAAAAACAATCACTTCCAACTTTTGATGAAAAAAATGCCTCTCCAGTCTGCTGTGTGCCTGTAATACAATCTTCAAACTGTACTAACTAATTTCTATCATACCAACATATTTTCCTGTTTTGTATTTTCCCTTTTAGGCCAAAATTGGGTCTGGAAAGCTCATGGGCCCTAAAGGTGTTTCAGTGGATCGCAATGGACACATCATTGTAGTGGACAATAAAGCATGCTGTGTCTTCATCTTCCAGCCAAATGGGAAAATAGTCACCAGGTTTGGGAGTCGAGGAAATGGTGACAAGCAGTTTGCAGGTACACTTGATGGTAATATGTAAATCCCCTTTTCTTGCCTCTTCTGCTCACATTTGCATGATGTTTGAGCATGTTGAAGATGCTGTATCCTACTCCTTTATCCTCCGGGGGAGAGGTTCTGCTAGACATGCAGCTCCTATTCACTTCACCATTTGCTTGATTGGTCAGGCAGACTGCAACATCTGTTCTGCAAATGTAACTGTAACCAGATTGTTTCATCTACCTCCCTATGCCTGGAAGCATTTCAGATCAGTGACCCAAGAAAGACTGATCTTAACTAGCATTTTATAAGTGCTTTGTAATTGCCACACTAAGCTGTTCATCATAATCAACTCAAACACTGTGCTTTGTGTTTCCAACCATCAGATACACAAAGCCCAATGCCCTAAGTGGTATCTCTTTGTGCCGGTTTGGCCAAAATCTAGCAATACATCCTCTGAGAGAAAACCAGGTTACAACCACCCTTCCCCCCACCAGGTTCGGGAAAAAAGGAAATTTTCCTCCAAGGAAAGTGAAAGAGATAAAAACTATTTATTTAACAAACACACAGGAGAAGGATAATAATGCTAAATAGTGAAACTTCTCACTGTGGAGAGAAACCTGGGAAGATTTCAGAGTCCTTCTGTAGGTGTGGTCTCTCTCCTCCTTGGAGCTGGGTGAGGGCCCACCCCCTCGGGCCTCAGGGAAAATTCTCCCGATGTGTTCTGATGTTGTTGAAACAGTCCAGAAGAGAAGAAAGGGAAAAAAAAAACCCGAAGTCCCAGGAAACAAAGTTCAGCTTTCCGTCTCACGCCAGAGAGAGGAAAAAAACCTCAAAAAACTGGCTGAAGAAGCGAGCAAGATGCTCCCCCCGTGCTACCGCAGCCAGAGCACGCAGAGGAGTGAATCACCGTGTCCTTGAGACACTGCTTTGAAAAGTTTGCTTGGTCCCTTCTTTTTCTTCCCTCTCAAGCTCAGTTTAAAGGCACAGAAAAGGCACAAAATTAATTGTTTGGCATAAAGCCGTGATAGGGGATACACATGATGGAGTCACCCCAAGACACTCTTAGAAAATGAGTGTAATGGGTAGCGTTAAGATTGAGATCAGCAAGACAGAGTTAAGGAACAGTCAATGTAAGTTTGGGGAAATTGCTGTTCATACTCAAACTGACTGCTTGCACATGGTATCTTTCAAGTAGAACATGCAATTAAGTTTAGAAAATGGAACAACCCCACGGACATATTTTAAGTGAATAGCTGTTCTTTAAAAATTCATAACGAAGATGCCAAATTAGGTATGCAGGTCATTTCACAGGTGTTGGGTCACTTTTAGTATGTAGTTTCATTGGGCTGATGTTTTGACTGGTTCACAGAAAGAGAGGAATATCATCAATGTGTTTTTATCCTGAGATTTCTTGCAATGTCTTATGGCATAATATATATAATTTATGGGAGCTTGGGCTCTAACACAGCTAAACTTTCTGGGTATCTCAATTTCTTTTCATTTGACAATTTGCAAGAACATCTCCTGAAAATAAGTAAGCAAATACTTCCTAACAGTGATTTTGAGAAATGTATCACCTCTTCTTGCTGATATGCTATAGAAAACAGGTAAATTGTCAATACTTGAATGTTTTCAATGTAAAATTTTTCACCTTTTTTATAGTTTACCGTGATATACTGTGAAAATTGAAACTGAGTTCTGTTCTAATAACTCAAAATAGCACCAGGAGTTTTAGTTTGGATACTTGCCTGTTTTAAGCTATCATTTGTTTTTTACTCAAATTTGCACACATATTTCAATACACAATGTAAAGCAAAAAATGCCCTTTTTTTCCCTGACAGTGCTCTTCTAAGTAACTTTCTTATTTATCCTAAAACTGGTTATCTCAAATGCTTGTAAGACATGAGTACATAGAGCATAAAATATTTCAATTAAGAATTTACAGGAACATTTTTGATAACAATTTTCAGTGTATACACAACTTTATGCTTAAGCACTACATGTTTTGTCTTGTTAATAAGCCCATAAATCTCTGCATAGTCATATGTATACAAAAGAGGGAGAAATGAACAATACTTATTGGTAACAACAGCTGACAACTGCTTGAAAAAGAAATTATTTGTGTTTACAAAAAGCATGCTGAGCTTTTTAAAAAAACCATGAAGTAAAATTACTCTTAATTTGAAATTGGTATTCCCACTTTGACTACTATTGCTGAGAAGCCAAACATAATATTCTGTCAGGCTGGTTTGGTTTTTTTAAATTTAACCATACTTTTTATTTTAATGATATTACTATTTTTTTTTCTTCTTCTTCTGCATTGCAGGTCCTCATTTTGCAGCTGTAAACAGCAACAATGAAATTATCATTACAGATTTTCATAACCATTCGGTCAAGGTACTGTCAATTAATGGCAACTTGGAAAGTTGCCATTTTAATTTTATTATGATACTTTCTTGGGGAAAATAGAATATTGTTAAAACCAAAGCGATCACACCCCATATGTATGAGCTCTGCTACAAGGACAGCACTTTCAGAGAACTTTGTGCATGCAGTGCATTGCTTAGTGAAGATACAGTCCATTGCCTTTGGTGTCACTATGATGGTCTCTAATTCAATTGCTTAAACCTAAGTTGTACTTGAGATAAATAATTTCAACTTACTTATTTTTATTAGCCCTCTGCCAAACCTGTTATTGACCCTGTATTCTGTCTTCTTTTAAAAGTCTGGTTTTTGAATTTCCCAGTAAAAGCTTTCCACATTTCTAGTTGAATAAAATTATAACAAAGTAAAGATAGATGACAGTCTTTAAATTCCGTACCTATAAGATTTAAGATTACTGGGTCCATTTCACAACCTGATTCTCTTAAAACCTGTGTTACAACTGGTTTTCATTCGGTACCTCCTGCACTGGGCAGAACTGGCCAGTGGTCCTTACGCCCATGGGAAGTCCTGACTCACGGCCTGTTAATGTCGTGGTATGATAGGAAGTGTATTGGTTTGTCCCAGTAATAAACCAGCCCAAGGAGACATGCTGAGATGTGTTGGCAAATGTCTGTGAAGGAGATAGAGGCCCAGCAATGCCTCACCTGTGCGTGTTTGTTCTCTGGCATTCCCTTTCATATACTTCCTGCGTGCTCTTGTGCCCTCCCCCTACAGGAAGCAGCAGCAGGACGACGCAGGCAGGATGCTGTTCCACCTGGGTTCTCAGGACACGTCTGTCCGTCCCACACACCAACAAAATCCCTGGCATTTCACCTAATGCCTATTTTGACTGAACACAAAGATGAACTCTCAGTCTAGCTCTTCAGTGTTCTTGATTGAAAAAATAAATTTTATATGTTCACCTGAAATAGGAAGCTGCTGCCTAAGCATAGACACCTTTGTGTCCTGAGCAGTGCTGAATCACCTAGGTTTGGAATAGCAACCTTGCTTGCATATCCTTTTAGAATTTGTGAGGAAGTAGCAGCTCGTGGTTTGGATTACAACACAGAAACCAAGACTGCTGCAGGAGCCCTAAAGCAGCAGGAGGCCTGTGACTCCATAAATTACCTCTCCACAAGCAAGGTTTGCCTGGTAACAGGAGTGCCTGGAGAGGCTTAACAGCAAGGGGCAAACTGAAATGAAAAAAAAAACCAAAAAAACCCAACAAGTGAAGAGATGTAAGAAGTGTGGCATCTTAGAGGATTTATAATTATTACATTTCTAATGAGAACAGGGTGTCCCATCTGTCTCTGGTGTGACTCAATGGGATAAAAATGTTACTTGTTACAATTTGGTACTAACTGGAAAAGATTCTTATTTTTGTAGTGTTCTCTAAATTGGTACATATAACTGTTGACACTCTGGAGATCTTATAATCTGAGAGCAGAGAGTACATCTTCTTTTAAATAATAAATTAGTTTAAAAATAGCTAAATAAATTAATTTCACTCTTATGAGTCCCAAAGCTGCTTCCTGCCACCAGTGTCTTGAATTAAACAAGCTCACTCAGCAACATTTTTCTCCCACCCCCATTAACCTTCAAGGATGTTCCTTCCCGCAGGCATCTTCTGTGGAAAATCCTGGGCCATGTAGGCTTCTCTCTCATTTGGTCACTTTAGCCCAGGGAGAGAGCAATATATCTTTGCCTGTTTTCTTCATTAGTTGGCTTTTTAATTTTTTTTTTAGATTTTCTTTAATCATCTAAGGCACTAACCTGGTACTTCATTAATTTCCTTTCCCAAATGTTTTTTCTCTGTTCACCGGGGGTGTTTGAGAACAGAATGATTTCCTGACATATTCTACTTTATCAGCACTTCAGTGTGTACTTGGCATTATCAGGTCTTTGCATTTTCTTGTGCAAGCTGCAGTCAGTCCCTAAGAACACTGTTGGACCTTGTGCTGTAGCTGGGCCTGGGTCCAAGACAGACCAAAATATTTTAGAGATCGCTGTGGTACTATGTAAATGGCACATTTTGTATCTCTTTTGGTCCCATTGGTGCATGCAGGTCACTGACAGAATAGTCATTGATCAGCTCCATCTTTCTGCTGTCTAAACCTGTTACCATCACAGAGAATTCAGTTGCTGAACTGTCTGTACGGAGAGCAGCATGCCACAATTCGCAGTGTGTGTTAGATTATGGCAGCAGAGAAGAGAGCATCTGTTCCATTGTGTTTTAGTTCCACAGAAACAAAGAACCCAGTGCCATATCTGCATTCAGCTCTTTTTAGTTCAAGATGCCCAAGCTGCAGAAGGGTTCTGGGGCCCTTTACCTCCATGTCTGAGATGAATCAGATCCTAAGTGAGAAGGGAAACACTGTATGGTGTAACGGAGTGGAGGGAGAGATGGGCACCTTTTCTCCCATTTCCAGAGTGTGTGTGTGTGTGTGTGTGTGTGTTGGGAACTCTTCAATTCCTCCCTTAATTAGCAGGTGAACTGGTAGTACTAGATTACTAGTATTTGATACCATGCCATATTCAGGTCTTTGTTTTAACCCATACAGGTATTTAACCAGGAGGGAGAATTCATGCTGAAGTTTGGATCAAACGGAGAAGGAAATGGGCAATTTAATGCACCAACTGGAGTAGCTGTAGATTCTAATGGAAACATTATCGTAGCAGATTGGGGAAACAGCCGAATACAGGTAAAAATTTCTGTGTTTCAAAGGGTGCATGATTAACAAATGGGTTGGTAACTCTGGCCTTTAGACTGCCCAAGAAACACCATCAGCATTAGAAGTGATGTGGTTTCTCCCACCATCCTTTATATGCCTCATTGCTGGCCTGTCCACTTTCAGAACTGGTGGTGTCAGATTGTGGGCTTTTCAGCCTGGCTGCTGGCAGCTCTGATGGCCACTGTGACCAAGGATTTTGGTGCCAAGTAGTTCCTCAAAAGTTATTTGATGACTTATGAGACTTGCAAGCGTTGCTGAGATGACAGTCATTTAGAACCACCATAAGAGAAGATAAGAGACATAGTGGAAAAAATGAAAAAGCAAATGACCTGAGGTGAATGCAGCAGATTTTTTATCATCTTTTTTAAATGTTGAGAAATTATTCTGCTTTCAGTTATGAGAGTTGCCCTCTCTTTAAGTGCTCATCACAAGGTCTTGTTTGCCAAATACCTAATAAATAAGTGTATGTATTATTTCCACTGAGTATAAAATTGAGGGAGCTGCTTATGAGTTGTTCTCAGGAAGCACTGTCAACAGGGTAAACAAATTCCTGAGTTTTCTCTGTGTGGGAACCTAAGAATCAGGCTAGCCACAACAGTAATATTTGTTAGGAAAACAAGGTGTTGGTTGAGTGCCTGATTAAGTTTGATTTATTGTAGTTGACTATTTTTAGAATAAGGAACAGCTGAGGTTCTTATTTTTTATTATTATTATTTCATTGTGTGTTAATTCTTGCCAAAGATCCCGGCACCTTTACTTAGTTCTTTTTAATAAGAAAATACATTTGTACATAAACTTGCATATTATGAGATAACAGAACAGATTTTGCCCTTATTTATTCTAGTGTATGCCAGCCGTTTCAGAAATGAGAAGTATAACTGAGAGCAGGCTTTTGTCTGCTACTTGCCTTTTCTATTCATAACATTTATCCTGTGCTTTCTCACCCTCCAAGGTTTTCGATGGAAGTGGATCATTTTTATCCTACATTAACACCTCTGCTGACCCCCTGTATGGTCCCCAAGGTCTGGCTCTTACTTCAGATGGCCACGTTGTAGTCGCAGACTCTGGAAATCACTGCTTCAAGGTCTATCGATACTTACAGTAGCAAAGAGCTCTGGAGCTGGATAAGCACCCACCCTTAAGAAAAGACTCGTCCTAGAGATCCAATGCAGGATATCTCCTACTTTGTGTTCATTTTTAATAACAATGGAGTCTCTTACAGACTTCTTGTGATAATTTCCAAACTTACCTTGTTTACATAGGACTTGCACCTCTTATGTTTCTCACTGAACTTTTTGTTTTAAGTGTTAATAAAAAAAATCCTCTGTAACTGAATTCATAAAGACAATGTGAAATTAAACACAACCTGCAATCTATGGAACTGGAATTAGCTAATTAGGCAAAAATCAGAAAAGTTTGGGAAAAGTCCCCACAGCTTTTTGATGACTGCAAAGGATAGCTCCTGCTCAGAGCTTCCAAATTTAAAGAAGTATCATTCTTACGTGTTATTTACCCAGAGGTGAACCTGGGAATCTTCTAGATCTCATTATCATGGTAGGTATTACACTTTTAACATTCTTCAGTCTTACAATGTATAACAAGTAGGTCCTTTTAGTATAAGGTTAAGTCTCACAAAATCTGTCTAGCTCTAACCGTCAGACCTAACACAGCTCAATGTTTAGCACTTTGAGAATCAATGCAAATTCCCTACTCATGTGGAATTAATGAAGGATTGTTTTGTGCGACCGTTTTTCACTCTTCCTCTTGCTCAGTGTGCAGGAAGGACTTTGCAGAGACCTGACATTTCTAAAGCTCTGGAAAAACTTAATTGTAGCGATACATTAGTGGGAGCGGAATTTCTGTATAACCGCAGACCTTTTGACACCAAACTAGTTCATTAGGATCAGGGTTATTACAATGTCAACTCAATTAACCTCATGTGTGCCACTCTTTCGTCCGTGTTCATTGCCATGTTTCCTTACGGCAATTCATTGTATTAACCTATAAAACAAAATGCAGCTTCACACAGGACAGAAAGCCAGAGAAGTACCCCTGTGGAGGACCTACATTATACAACCAAAGGAACTGTGGTAAACAGAGGTTGTATAGGAAAGCCAAGGGGTTACCAAAGCTGTTTGTTTTTATGTGAGAAAAAATACGATACAAATAAAAATGAATTTGAACCAATTCCTGAAGTCCTTCATCAAAGGGAATTTTGTTAGAGGACAAAACAAGGACTGTGAGATTTGTTCCAATTTGTCTGTATGTATGTATGTATGATTGATTGACATAAAAATGGAAAAAAAAAAGTAAATGTGGGTTATTTCAGCAAACTGGAACGTATGTATGATATTTGACAATGGCAGTACTCTGAAAAATGACCCTTCTTCCTCTGCCAGATCTCTCTACTGTGTTCTTCGTTGAAGTATTAATTTAACTGGAAATGCTTACAGGCATGGTTCTGTTTTTAATGTTTGGTTTGTTGGGGGTTTTTTAAGTATGAACTTGTCCTTTCTAAAGTAGCATTGGCTTTATTCTTATTTCTCTATCCAATGGTCAAAGGTTGAATTGCTACTGTAGCCTGATATAGATAGAGTGGTGCTCCCTTTTAAGCATTGTTTGAGGAGCTGGTGGGCTTGCTGCCAGTGCCTTCAATAGCCTGGGAAGTGCTGTCTTTCTTTTCTCATTTTTAGAGCCTTGAAACAAAAGGGCATTGGGTCAAAAACAAGGGAGTATTTTAAGCATGTTTGCAAAATGGAAAGAAATCTTTGATAAAATTTCTTGTTATAAGTATTTGTCTTATTTCTAAAAGGTTAAGGTGGTTGTTTCAATGAATTTAAGAAAGACTAATGGTTTTTTTGTAAAGTTGCATTTGACTTGTAAAAATGCAGACCCCAAGGTTCTTAAATGGGGGGTTTGTCTGGTTTTTAATTACTGTTTCCTAAAGATATTTCCTCTTCTTTCCTTTGTTTATTTTTTGCACATAGAACCAATTTACAATTTCTCGTGCAAATATAAGTTTCCTTATTTCATTGGAATAAATATTTTGTGCATGAAGCTTAAGGTTGGACTGTAATGAAGCTAAGAAACTGGTGGTAACATTTATGAAATATTAAAACTCAAGTTTGTTATTATTAAGAGAACAAAATATCCTCTGCTTGAACTGAGTTTGTCCTAAAATTCTGGAGATGGTATCTCAGTCATTACCAATAAACTGTCCTATCAAAATTTAACAACGTTGTAGATCAGATTTTCATTCTAAGTGTCCTTATAACACTTTTTGACATTGGAAGGCCCTTAAATGGCACATTTATCAATGAAGAAAAGGTGTGTAGCATTTGAACTGTATTTATTAATAAAGAGAAGGGGTGGCACAGATTGAGATAAAAACTTTTTAAAAATGTGCTGTGGCTGTCAGTTACCATATTTAGCTCCAAATATGGATTTTTATAATACAATTTTACTAAGCTTGTATGTTTACCCCTCAGAAAACATTGCCAAATCCACTGTTGTCAGAAACTTTGAGAAGCATGAAAATCAGATCCTAAGCTATAAATCAAAACAGAAACTTTAAACTGTGCTGTTTCATGCATGTACTTTTCTTCAAAAGCTTTTCATTCCCTTTAGCCCAGCATTGTTTACCAGGATTTTAGATAACCCTTGTGAACCCAGTGCATCCTGATGAAACAATGAATTCTGCACATAACCCCCTCACAACCCAGCTCAAAGCTGTTAGGGGTTTTGTGGATTTTTCCTTAAAACTGAGTAGTCTTTTGGATTTTCAGACACTATCAGCAGAGCAGCACCTAAAAAATGTCACTAATTTGATGTTCCTTCTGATAGGAAATGCTGTCAACTGCAATTTCAAATTTAGTGGCATAGGGCATGCCCTTCCAAGGTCTGACCTTATCTGCCTGGCACTGGGAAGCTTGAGAAACACATTGCTTTTATGGTGTGCTTCTGAAGCCAACTTCACTAAAATGCTTGGCTTACAAACCTTACAAACAGCAACCAAAGCAGAAATTCTGCACTTAAAAACTGGCAGACTTTTTTCTCATCCAATTAAGGGAAGGTCAGAATTGCACTACATGATTTGCTGACTTGTTAGCATTTATTAAAGGCTTTAGAGGCACGCTGCTGCCAGATTTCAGGTATAACCAAATGTCCCCTTGACTTCCCTGGAATGCTAATTGACTAGCAGCACAGCATGAATGGTGAAAGTATGTGCTTCATTTAACTAATCTTCAACTCAAAAGTAATCTCAAAAGGCTATTACATCTCATGTCATATGGAGCATTTTAGGACAAACTAGCCAACTGTATTTTCATTGTTTTGTGAATAGAATAAAAAGATCTGTTCAGATAAATCCAATATAAACAACAAGACAGTTTTACATAGGCTAAATCAGCACCAATGTATTGAAAAGGAAAATGGTTTAGGCAAGCATTTGCCTCATGAAGATGGAGAGTTATTTACTAGTAAATGCTCATCTGTTCTGTAAAAGCTAGACGGCTTTTGATTTTATGTCAATATTTTTTATAACTAAGGATCTAGTGTTGCCATAATGAGAACTATAAGTGCCCAATATGTTGTGTTTGTTTTAAAGAAATGATTTTCAGTTATGGGAGACAGCTCGTTACGAAATCATGATGTATAATCAAAATTTCCTTCAAGAATTGTGAGCAGTGATTATTTGACCTGTTTGTGGAAAGTACAAGAAAGGTATTTGTGCAACAGAGTGGGAAGGTTCCTAACAGGTCATTTTATTTCTGACGAATGTACAGCACTTCAGTCGATGTTTGTGAGCAACACAGCCTTAACCCTGACACTTTTCCTTTGGCTTATGACATGGGAATGTTCCCTAAGTTATTAGTGTATGGCAGCAGCCCCTGATAGAAATCTCTACCAGTTGATATGCTGCAGCTTTCCAGTTCTAGGAGTGTTTCCAGTTCTTTTTTTCATGTTTTTTTAAAAGTTTTTGTACATTCCATCTTTGTAAGTCAATATATGTTTTGTGTATATGTAAGCCTTGCACTCTCTTGGCACTCATAATGAAATATTTTTCTCATTTGCTTTTTTGTTGTTGATGATGATGTTTTTGTTTGGTTTTTTAAAATGAGGCTAAATACAAACCTTTTCTCCTTAAGGTCAAGGATGAAAGATGCACAACAAAGTGTTTGTGTGTGTGTGTGTGTGTGTGTGTTTAGTTTTAGCTTCCTGTGTGCCATGGTATTCATAATGCTTTAGCTGACAAAAAAAATTACTCTGTCTTGGAAATGTAGGAAAACCAGAGTCAAATGTGTACCTTTACCACGCACAAAAATTTCAAATAATAATAATAAAGCTTGTTTCCTCTGTTATTTTCATGGTTGAGGAATTCTTTTTCGTATGTCTCATACTCACTGTCCCTAAAAGTAACCCCATAATGCAGGAAGACAGGTCATTTTTCCAAATTTCTTCCCTGATACCAGAAGTCACAAGCCAAGGAAACTGTGATTTTTTCACAGGTGTTAAGCTTTTATGTAGGTACAGAGGAAAGAGGGACTTGAGTTGTTCTTGGGAAGAAGGTGCAGAGTTGGAGCTTCCTTGTTTCTCCCTTCCTTCTTCAGTCCAGGAATCAAAATTAAGATTTTCATTGGTGGCAGTAAGATTAAGAGCTGTAAGCTTTTCTGCTTGCATCATAGAAGGACACTGTACCTTTTAGCTAAGGTGTGCTATAATTTTTCAAGGGTCTGTTGCAGAAAACCAAACTAAATTATGGTGGAGAACAGAAAATTTGCCTTAGGAGTTCAGTCCGACTCTGTTCCTGTAAGAACCAATTTCCAGCTTGTATTAATTTTAATTTTACATAGTACTATGTCTTCTTGGTCACTAGTGAACTCTCCAAACCTGAATCATTTGAGAACTCAGTGTGACTGGGAACTTGCTCACAAAGTAAGACAGAATCTTCAGATGCATCTTTTGGCTTGGACACGACCTCAGTGGAGGGGACCAGAGGGGTCAGTGAAACCCCCAGTGATGAGTGTTTGCTCAGTGGCAGGACAGTCAGAAATGCGACAGCTGAAATACTGAGCTGCTGTCCTTTTATGTGGAACTTTCCCCCAAACCCTGTAGAGGAACCTGTGTTTTATTCTTTCTTGCAAGTCACAGGGAGTGTCAGCAGCCATGTTTCCATGCCTCATTTTTCTCCTAAAGACAAACTTAGGACAACATAATGGATCAGTTTTACTTTTCTGTCGGTCTCCAGATGAATACACGTTCAGAAAACAGACTCTTGGTGCTGAATGTACTTGTCTATCTGCCCTGAAGTTCAGATACCTACAAAAGACTTTATTTGGCTGCCAGCTAGAAGAACATCGTATCTTGAAGGCGAGCAGTGTTGGTTTGACATTCAGAGTTGCAGAGCACTTGTTCCTTCCCATGTAAAAAAAGATCACAAAGAAGAACAGAAGCAATAGCACAGGATATCCTGAATCCACTGGGTTTAGTAGGTAAGACTCTTGTTACATTCCCAATCTTTTCTTATTGATAGGCTAGAAATGTTTTCTGTTGCCTGGATTATTAGAGCAGAGGCTCTTCACCACTGAGCAAAATCAGACAGACAGGCAGAACACTAATATTGGGAAACACTGTCATTTACCAGAAAAAATCTGCAGTAAATGGCCAACTTCTTCTTTGACTCTCTTGTGGTACTTACTTAAATACCTAAATGAGGCAGCAGAATCTTTTAAAAGTTCTATGCATAGGACTACAGAACCCAGTCTCACCAATGAGAAACAATGTCAAGGAGAATAAGGCCAAAGTAGCTAAAGGAGCAGGTACTTTGGGCAGCCACCACTAGCCAGGCTCTCTCTCTTTAGAGTGGTACCCCCTTAACATGCCGTTGCATGTTCAAAAACGTTCCTTAGGCTGAAGTTCTCTCTCACATCCAGCTGTGCTGCTCTGCAGTTAACTATCCTCACAGTTTTGCTGACAGTTCATGTGACTCCTCCCTAATTTGGACCAGACTGAACTATCTCAGTGGAGTGGGACAGTCAATGTCATTTCTGTGGACAGATGTTCTCCCTAGGCAGGCCCCAGCTGTGCCGGTGGAGGAGATACCCAGCACTTGCTGCTCATTGCTACGTGCAGTTGAAGGCTGCTGCCTTCAGATCTGTTCTGAGCTAGGCATATGAATGCCTTGTTCCTTCAGTGAAATGCCTCGTGACCAAAATCCTAGTCCTTAAGCTACTCACCTGAAGGACAACCATAATGCTCACTTCAGCAGCTCTGCCTAGCAAAGCTGTGGAGGCAGTAAGTTTTGGGGGAGGCCCAGCTAGTATTTCTCACCAAAGGTTTCTCACTCAAGGGTTAAATGTTTGTAGGGAGAACATCTGCTTACAGTCCAAAAGCTCATTCGAGGATGAAATGAGGCAGCAGATGCTGCAGAGACTGGCCTGTATGGGATACTCACAGATCATATTGATTCCCAATAGCTTGGATCCCAGAGAAGTTGGTATCACCCCCCACCATGGGTAAGCATCTCCTCGAACTCTCCTTGTCCTCCATGCTTAACCTCTACTGCTATCAGTCATACAGGTGTTGTGGGAGGCAGCCACAGGACTGGAAAGGCTTGCTCTTACTCTTCCAGAAATAAACTGATCTGCTATTCAACTTGAACTCTTCCCTCCTGAAAAAATAGCTCACGTAATTAAATCTGTGCTATGGCACATATGTATGAAAGGAACAAAATTAAAGTAGGAAAATTTTCATTCTCCTACGGCCTAAGCTTCCTGCCATTGTCGCTTTATTGTTCTTTCAAAACAGAATTTCTGACTGTAATTCAACTACAGTCAATTGTAAGAGGAAAATGAAGGAGAGTACAAATTTCATCTCATCCAAGCATAATGTAACACTGACAAAGCACTATATTTTCTCTAACTCAGGAACAGTGAAAAACTATTTTGACCAGTACTTAAAAATCTCAGACTCCTAGAACAGAAAATGTAGCCCAAGTTGTTAAAGCTTAAGAAAATCACAGGAAAATGAGAACAATCTTCTAACAGAAAGACACAGTAATGAGTATCCCTTCCACAGTATTCCCATCCATTGTCTTGTTTTTAGAATCATAGCATATGACTAGCAGTTTTGTGAAATAGCTGTTTCAGAATGTTTAGACGTTCTGAAGTCCATTAAAAATGCCAGGCCTTTATGTATTTTATTTAGAAGTCAATCGTTCCACTTTATGCAGTAAGGGAAATGACAAAGCATGAGATACACCGTGTGTTCTCCTTTTGTTTGGGACCTCTTTCACCCCATAGTCTTTCAACTGATTAGTTTTGATCTGGTGCCGCAAAATGTGGGAAGTGTTAGGGAACCTCCTATTACAGAGCAAATTGGACCCGGTGATGTGGCCGATGAGAGGAAAGCTCATGTCTTTACAAACAATTTGATGGGTGAAGGTGTGGGTGTTAATGTGTTTGAAATGGGTCTTCATGTCTCTACTAACTCTGGGCAGCAGGTTTGTTGCAGAGCCCAGACAGTTTGGCTCCTGAAACAGGCAAGTGGGTCTGCATAAGCCTGAGTTTCTGAACTTTGGGGTGAAATAGTAGGTTCCAGGGGGGAATATGTGGGAGGTGGTTCGGGAAGGCTGTACCTTCCTGGTACCTCAGCCAGTGGGGAAAGGAAGAGGGCAACATGCAGCCGGGAGTTTGGGATAAAAGGAGGCTGCGCCCTCCGAAACCTCGAGAGGGAAAACCCTGTGGGCATGTGCCCTGTGGGTGGACTCTCTCTCTTGATTTGAATAAAGTTGCAGGACTCCTCTGTCTCCTCTTTGGACATAAACCTCTGGCGTTTGTGGCTTTTCCTGACACTGTGAAAGAGCACTCGGGGCAGCTGAGCTCAGCTGCCCCCAGGGGCCATGGGCAGAGAAAACCTGCTGAGCCACCTGCCCCACCATTGCCCGAGAGCACGGCCTAATGTTCTGGAGGTGGATGGGCTGTCTGGGTTGCTGTGATCATGTTCAACTGTTGAAACAAGGAATGCCTTCCATCTGTGGTTCCAGGTGTGTGCTCCAGCCATGTGCTGGCTCTGTCTGGGGGTGACAACTGGGTGTTTGGTGCCAGTCTACTTTCACGTGTAACGGGTAGATGCAGCATTGCTGCCTCGCGTGTACCGAACAGAAGACACAAGGTATGTGCCGCAAGCCCACTTCAGAGTGAGTGTCCCTCTGAAAACCCTCTCTCCCTCCCTTCTTCTACTGCAGGCAGCATGTTCAGCTCTGGCACCCCCCTACCACTCACACGTGTCTGTCGCTGGGAGAAAACCCAGGGTGCAACAGGGACTTTGCAAATGTTCCAGCAACCATTTGCTTGGCAGCAGCAAAAAACAGCAGAGCTCAGTTTTGTTTCAGGCTGTG
Organism: Ifrita kowaldi; assembly: GCA_013398055.1. Classification (NCBI taxonomy): domain Eukaryota; kingdom Metazoa; phylum Chordata; class Aves; order Passeriformes; family Cinclosomatidae; genus Ifrita; species Ifrita kowaldi. The sequence goes on along the minus strand of VZRS01006286.1, from coordinate 330,412 downwards.
AAGGAGCAGGAAGGGGCCCTCACCCTTGGACTGCGGAGGTGAGTGTGACAGGAGGAAAAGAACTGTCTCAGGGAGCGTGGGGACACAGTCACTGTGAGGGCTGGCCAAAGGAAATGGAAGGCAGGGAGACAGAATACGAGCCCTCACAGCAGATGAGGGGGTGTACCAACAGATTTCATCTTGGGTTAGCAAGTTGCAAATGTGATGCGCATGAGGGAATGAAAGAACAAAAGGCTTTGTATTAAAAATGTCTTTCCTAATTTGCATTTCATTTTTAGTAATATGCTAGTGTGCACAGTGAGGAATGGGATCATGGGCTGCACAGAAAAGAACCTCAGGTTCCAGGGAAGGGATCACCTTGCAAAAGGCATGGAAAATCTTCACAAGAACTGCCTGAACATCTCAGCTTGCACATTTTCATTTGCTTTACTTTAAACTGTAGATTTAGTATGGCAGATATGAACCCACTGCTGTTGCAAAGCAATTTCCCAGAACTGCTGCAGCTGAAGGAAAGTGATTTACAACACAAATAACAATTTAAAAAAGCTGTCAGTAATTAAAGTTGCTAGAACAGTCATCACAATGAACAACTGTTTCAAGCAACATCAGATGCGGCCAGGCCCTTCACTTCCACGGGCAGCGAGGGCTTTATTTCTCCACGTCCCGGGGCTCCTGTGCCAGGCCAGTCGTACAATACACATCGCGTTAGAGCACAGTTCACGCGTTCTTTTGTCCCCTCAGTTTTATTCTACGACATCACCCGGCCGGTAAAAAAAACCAAAACACAAAAACCCCAACAACAAAAACCAAAACAAACAAACAAGAACCGCACGCGTACGTTCGCGGTGGCCGAAACCGCCTCGCCTGGCGCCCGTGAGGGGCGTGAGGGCTGTGAGGGGCGGGCGAGGCGGGCGGCAGGCGGCGCTGCGCNCCTCCCGCCGGCCTCTTCCCGCCCGGTGGCGCCGGAATCAAACCGCGCCGCCCGCCCGCGACATGGTAAGCGGGGCCGCCCGCCCTCCGCCTCTTCCCGCTCTCCTTTCTGGGCGGCCGCTGAGGCTGCGGGGCTGCAGAGGGAGCCGTGATCACGGCGGGCGGCAGCCAGGGCTGCGGGCGGGTGACGGCCGCCNTGTGCGGGGGGGTGCCGGCCGCCCGCGCCTCGCCGTCCCTCCGCCTCGGCGGGTCTGGGAGGAGCGGGGCTCCCGCTCCAGGGAGGCCCCACGGTGCCGGTTCTGGGGGCGCAGCGTCACCACGGCGTGGGCCGTGCCTTTCGTTTGTTGAAGAGCGATGTACATGAGCTGGCAGCTGGAGGAGTAGCCATAGCCCCGTGGCTGTGGCTCGAGGTGGGCACGGTGCCTGCTGCTTCCCCCCGAGACACGGAGGCCCAGGTGTGGCCAGCCCGAGCCTGTGCGGCTCTGCCTCTGGCTGCGGCTGTGGGGAAGTGGGAGCGGGCAGAGCGAATTGCTCACAGCGCCTCATTCCTCCGTCTGCCTGCGGTAGTGGGAGCGGCAGCGGAATGGATGCTTCTGGTGTGCTTAATATTTGTGGTGGGGACGCCTGCTAGTGTGGTAGGAGGGAGAAATTAATGTGAAAGTTAATAACCTTCATCGAGAGAGCTCTTGGCTTCGTTGTTCTGCTGCGTTTGTTGAAGTGGTGGTGTGAAACTTGGCGCCCGAGGGGCGTAGCTACAAGCACATGCTTCCAGAAACGCTTCCATTGCACATCGTGCGCCTGCGGGTTTTGTTCCTGTTGCTGCTGAAGGGCGCTCTTGGGGAAGGCAGGGAGGTGGAAGTTAAATCCGTCTGCTTTCTGTTCGTGCTCCCACTTGCATGTACGTGGCAGCTCTGGGTTCTAATCCTGCAATGCACTGACATCGCAGGACACAGCAGTGCTGACCTAGGGTATCGCTGGCTAAAAGAGGAGAGAGGGCGCCTAAAAAATAGTAATTGTGCTTTATGTTAAATATAGTACTGAATTGCTTCTGCTCCTGTCTCTGTGTTATTGTAGCTGCCTAAGCTAGCTTTTACGTTTGTTTTTTAAAATTACACCAGTCTGGCCATTTTGCCTTTGGTGTATGTTTTAAGTGTTGTGTGCTGCCCGATTGTATTCCTTAAGAAGGAAGCAGGTGTTAAAAAGTAAAAATGGTGTTGACTCCTTTCTGTTGCAGACTTGGAGACGTAACCATGTCTTTCTCAAAGCATCTTGTTATTAGACTACCTGCTTCAATTGACTTATGGGCAACAATATGCCTTTTTTTGTTTTTTTAATGAGACCTTTTTCTGCCAACATCCTATTTTACCCTTTCTATTCCCCCTTCCCTTTTTTGTAGCTGCACACAATATGTGAGGCAGGGAGTGGGGCAAGGGGAAACTTTCCAGATTCACGTTGTGTCTGCTGCATTTGGGTTGTTAAGGACTATGCTAAATGCCATTAGTAAAACTCCAATTCTCTGTGAAATATTTTATATCCTAATTTCATAAGAGGCATATCAAAATAGAATTTCTGTGATCAGAGGAGAGTATTGCTCAGTTTTGTATTGCTGGTAGCAGTTTATGAATAGCCATTTCTGCCTTTTGCTTGTAGTTCAACCCAAGTTATTTAATGCTTGTTCACACAACCAGAGAGAAAAGAAATAAAACCAGCATGGTTTTTAAAACGTGACCTTGACATTATAAAGTTGGTTAGGACCTTTGAAGAAAGACATACCTCAAAATGCTCTTTATCTCCCTAAAAAAACCTGAATGGCCTGCAACTCATGCTGTTGTATGTATACCACAAGATAGAAAGCAATTCTTAAAACAACAACTAAAAAATCTGAAGGTACTCCTTATCTTTTTAAGGGTTATTAAACATTTGTGTGAGTTTTATATAAATACATATTTTGGGACTGATACGTGTCAAGAAACATTGAGGCTGGAGCTGGGTTGGGTTATATGAAAGGCTGGCTCTGAACTAAAAGGTGGGTCCCTCCAATTAATAGATGAGCTTGGTGTAGTGATTATTTGCAAAGGAGTTTGTCTGAAAGTCTGGGCTTACTGGTAAGGTATTTTAAAGGATGGAAAATACAACTTACAGGTAAATAGATTAGAATTCTGAGCAGATGCTAATTATTCAAGTCACTGAATGACTTGGTTTGTTTTTTTCTTTTTTTCCCCTGTTCTAGTCCAAGAAAAAAGGTCTGAGCTTTGAGGAGAAGAGAGCTCGCATGATGGAGATCTTTTTTGAAACAGTAAGTAACTTGTAATTGTCCTGCATTTACATTGGTGGGAAAACAGGTTCTAAAAGGAGCTTAACTGTAGCTGCAGCTGAACTCTATATCCTGGCATGCATTTCACTTATGCCCTGTGACATCAGGGTGTAAATTACAGGGGCAAAACTTCATTCATTTAACTTCTGATCAGGTGGCTCATCCCCAGGTAGAGCCAAGGAATGAAGATGCACAGGTGGTGTTAAATTCTTGATGTGCTACCTATGCACATCCTCTCATTTTAAGTCTATTACCATAAGAGGGGACAGCAGGAAGTTAGGAAGAATCTCACTGCATTTTATGGGAGGAGGAAGAAATCTGAGCATTATAAAAACTGAGAGCAGAGCTGGAAAGGATCACTGGGGAGAAGAAACCTGGAGATCCAAAAGCTGAGCTGCAGTTGTATTGGTGGCATATATAATCCACCATGTTTTACCTTTTAGAAAAAATACTGTGACACTTGAGCAATGTGGTGCTTCTGTGCTGACAGTCTAACCTGGGCTTTAAGGGCTTTGTAGTCTAACTTGAGATGAAATATGATGACTTCAGAGCACTAAAGGAAAGAACAGGGCTTGTTACAATAATAGTGTTTTTTCTTATTATTTAGTTCTCAGAATGTTGCAATTCTATTGAGGGATATGCATGCTATTTCCCTAGCAAAACCAAAACATACAGTGCATTTCTTACTTGCTTTTGTTGTCATTGACTTAGTGTAAAAAACACTCAGGCTTAGATGATGCTGTTATTTGGAACTAAAGTGTCTTTCATGTTTTGCACAGAAAGATGTCTTCCAGTTGAAGGATCTAGAGAAGATTGCTCCAAAAGAAAAAGGGATTAGTAAGTGTTTACAAAAGTTATTTCTCTTGAGCAAGTAATCATTTTTGGGACGGGTCCTACAGTGTAAATTTCCCTGGCTACAAGTTTGTTTGTGATTTTATTAACAGAAAATATAGCTAGAATGGGATACTGGTCAATGGCAGGGCTGTAGTGTTAACAGTGACATGGGATGGGGACTTAGGCTCTGAGCTGCCTGACCTGCAGTGACTTTCAGTGTATGAAATCATTATGTGCACTCAGGTGTTAAATATCCACCTGTAAAGTCACAAATGTTTAAAATGCTAGTCCAAATATACATGGGCAGTGTGCTGTTGAGCTTCTCCCCTCCAAAAATGGCTGGACAGCTATAAGTGGAAGTCTTTTCAGTAAAAGCCTTCCTGATGAGATCCATTGGTTTAGAATTAGGTCCAAGAGGATTTATGTATGCTCTTGGATTGTTCTGTAAGTTCCTAATTCTTCTTCCTACTATGCTCATTTACAAAAGGGGGTGGGAAAGCATAATGTTTGTGTAGTTGCCACTGTCCTTGACTATCCTATCTTGGTGGCACTGCAAGAGTAAATGAACTTGCTGAGAGAACTGCAGATGTGAATATCACAAAGCAGAGTTTTTCAGTTGTGTCAGCAGCTGACAGAGGCATTCATGGGCTTCTGAAGAGATGTGGTGCTGTCTTGATTGGTTTGTCAGTGCCTATGTTTAATTGTAATTTGCAGTAAATTTGAATTTAGAGTTTCTAAAACCATTAACACCTTTGAATAGTCCAAAGTCATCTTGTCTCTGCATATGAAGGTATTTAGCCATGCAACCCAAGCCCCAGTTACTCTGAAAAGAAAAAATTACTAACCTGTGAAAACGCTGCCGTCCTGGCATCCAGCCTATAGCTTCCAAAAGGTGTGGGATCCCCTGTAGTCTTGAACATCAGATTCCAAAACACATGAATGAGCTCAAAAGCCTTTATATCTGCAACACCTGAGGATAACGTAACTCCTTAGCTTTGTGGGGCAGGTATCATTTTTTAAAATGGTGAATTATACCACAGGTTTGCTAGGAAATGATCAGTTATGTTCAGAAATGTTGGTCCTTGTGCGTGTAAATGATATTCTGTGTTGGAAGTGAATATAATCAAAACCAGCGTCTGTCATTCCTGAGTCTGTAGACAGATGGCTTTAGTGCCTCTGCTGCTATGAAATACTTTGTTAAGCATTACAAAGTGAAATGTAATTACACTCCCAATCAAGAAACTTAAGTTAATCCAAGTTAGAATTAAGATTGCAAGACAACTTCTCAGGTACCTCTCATGGGTTTGTTATGGTATTGTAGTGTAATATGCATGTATTTTGTGCAGTACTTATGAGCAGTGTTTTGCAAACATCTGGTAGCAGATGTGCAGAATAGCAGTGTTTAGGAGCAAACTGCTGGTTTCAAAGAGATTCATCCCTTCAAGTGAAGCTTTGGGCATGTTGTCCTTGTGAAATCTTCCAGCTAGCTGACTATTAGAGGAAAATACAGATGATTGTAGATGATGGCTTGTGGTATTCATTATTCTCCATAGTTTAGGTGCTATGCAGTTCTAATTTTATATTTTTGCTTCTATTAGCCTCGATGTCAGTGAAAGAGATTCTGCAAAGCCTTGTTGATGATGGCATGGTGGACACTGATAGAATTGGAACTTCCAATTATTTCTGGGCTTTTCCAAGTAAAGCTCTTCATGCCAGGAAGCGTAAATTGGAGGAGTTAGAGTCTCAGGTAAATCTGTTCTATGAAAAATACTTGTTTGTCTGAATGGGTTTGCTTTTTCTTATATCCCCTTGTCATTCTTGCTTATATCTCTCATGTGTACAAGTGTACATGTCCACACACAGAGATATTGCTGTAGGAATTATCTGTCATTCATGGTAGGGCATTTGTCGTTATCTTGCTGTTAAGTCAGGAAAACTTTGAAGGTTCTTGCTGCAGCTTGAGAAAACTTTTTGTCTACTTGCTGCTGAAAGCATGTTAGGATGCAAAGCATCATTTAAGGACTCAAAATATTTAGGTAGCATGTTTTTGTGTCTTTTCTATAATGTAGGCCATCACGTGGCAATAACCTAAAAGTGATGACACCTGAAATGCATAGCCTGGGTAAATGGGGCAATGGTTTCTGCTTAGGCCATTGTGCTTTCACCTGCTTTTATCAGTGGCTTAATTTGTGAGCACTTCTGTAATCCCATACTGCAGTTTTAGCAGGAGAAAAGAGCAAATTGGTCATGAATCATAGAATCAAGGAATGGCTGGGGGGTCAGAAGGGACCTCTGGAGATCTAGTCCAATTCCCTGCTAAAGCAGGTTCACCAGGAGCAGGTTGCACATGATCACATCCTGGTGAATTTGGAGTATCTCCAGAGTCAGTGACCTCCCTGGGCAGCTTGTTCCAATGCTCTTTCATCCTCAAAGGAAAAAAGCTTTCTCTCTTATTTAAATAGAACTTTGTGCCAGTTGCCCCTTGTCTTCTTGCTGGGCACCACTGTAGAGAGTCTGGCTGCATCTTCTGAGCACCTGCCCTTGAGGTGTTTGTATTGATAAGATCCCCTCTCTTCTGTCAAGACATCTCTTCTTCAGGCTATGCTGGCCCAGCTCCCTCAGCCTTTCCTCATGAGAGAGATGCTCCAGTTCCCTCCTCATGTCCATAGCCCTCTGCTGGACCCTCTCCAGTAGCTGCTTGTCTTTCTTGAACTGGGGAGCCGAGAACCGGGGAGAGCACTCCTGAGGAGGCCTCACCAGGGCAGAGGAGAGGGGGAGGAGGGGCTCTTCTGCAAAAGAGCAGGGCATCTTTTGTTGCAATGTTGCTGTTCTATTTGTCTGCTTCTTTCCTACTTTTTAGGAACTGTCTTTCTTTCTGCTTCTGATGGGAGTGGGAAAGCATCTATTCATCAGTTTATTTGCAATGGGAGTACATAATAACAAGATGAACAAATGAGCTTTATGAGACCATGTGGTGTGATTGTATCACAGCACTGCCAACTCTTCCCATGATTATTTAGCATTATGTTTTTTCATCAAAGAATCATTTGAATTAATGCAGATTTACTGGTAGCATCTGAGCATTTTTACAGACATTATTTTCTTCAGGCATAGCTGTGAGTGAATCTCAGGCATTGCTGTTTTATGTACAGTGTTGTCAACTTCAGCTATTTCTTTATACAATTATATCAAAGTAATTAAAAGAAAAATGGTTTTTTTCCACATCTTGAATTGAAAAAGGGGTTTGATTTAGCTGACTATGGTTGTACTATTTTCAGGCATGGGCTTAATCCTGCCATGAGTGGACTTAAATTAGTTTTTATAGACTGGGAGTAGCAATGCACTAACTCTTACTCCAGTGAAGTCCCATTTGTCTGAAACAGATTAGTTTAACTCTGCACTGACTTGGAACTGAACTTCCTAGTAAAATTACTCAACTTCTTAGTATATTCACACAAGTTTTGGACCAGGCTACTTAGTCTGCCAGCACATAAATTGCCAGCTGAGCAATTGAACAAATATGTTCCAAAACTCCTGCTTTGTTCACCAAACTCTCTAGTGCCACTGTTCTGTTGAATGTAAATGATTTGCTCGTGCATCCTCTTTGTTGTTGCTCATACTCCATATTATAGCCAAGTAGCTGAATGAGGGAGTTGATATTTGTTGTCCTTGCCCTTGGACCTAGTCCCATGATGAATTTTAAACATAATTGGTCAAGCAGGTCTCTGGCATACCCTGACAAATATCTTCCTTGGAATGTCTTGCAGAATGTGCCTAGTGTGCTCCATGGTACGTATCCAGGAATTACCTACAAAAATATGCTGTACTGCTTTAAATGTACTTTTACTTACACAAGCACATCTATTATTGTGAAAGTGTAATGGGCATGTAGTTATTGATTTGTAGTGTTATTTTATGGTTATTTCTATGTAGAAATATACTACTCTGATATGAACAATTCTGCAATATAAAACTGTTCTAGTGGAAAGAAATAGTTTTGTTACCAGAACCTTATTTGCAAGCCAAGCCCTGCTCCTGACATATGGGCTTATTGGTATAAGAGGTCTCTTTAGATGATGCTATGAGTCTTTAAAAGTACTTCTCTTCATTACCTTGTGTTTCTGATGAGACTGGAAATGTTTCAGCATTTCAGAGAAAAGCATTTTCACTAGCTGAAAATAACTTCTCTGTTGACACAGTGGCAAGGTGGCATTTTCAATGAAAAGCTCTCTGAATGTTTTTACAAGATGATAACAGGTTCTGTCTGTGAGTTCAAATTAGCTCTTTTGGTGTCTGTATTCTTCTTGATGTGTACACATACAGATTTTCTTAAGGGCTTCTAAATCTAGTCACTGACTATCACAAAACTTCTTGTCAGAACATACAAAGCAGAGGAAAAAAGTCAGCTATTGTACCATTTCTGTTGCATGTTGCTTGTCTTTGATCATTCCCATATAGAGCTTGTGGCATGCTGAGAGATGTGTTTTCTCTCTGTGTCTTGTCCAGATTGATTGTTAACTACATGAGTCGGTCTCTTTGTTCAGCAGTTAAAAGCCAGAATCAGGCTGCCTTACTTAAAGCGTGTTCAAAAATCCGGCAGTTCGGTTCATGCTGCAATTAAGGCTTTTTACCAGGAGGCATTATCTTTGTTTCCTGAGGGCATGGATAAATAGTCAAGGAAAAGGAGTGATCCCAAATGCTGAACTGTCATTTGAAAATAATGTGGAGGAACAGAACAGGCTTCTTCATGATGCAAATTCTCCTATTAATTCACAGCACTGAGGCTTATGTTTGACGAGTTGGGCCGGCTACAGGATCTTTTGCCTGCATATATTGGTACTTCAGAATGTTATAGCCAGGTTGCTCATAGCATTCTGTGTCTCACAGAACTTGTGGTTGTGGGAGGCGGTTTTAGGAGCTGTTCTTGAAGAAATTTTTTTGTTTCAGATTTTTTAGTGATTATTAAGCCACACCCTGTCTTAGAGACTCAGAAGCAAAGAAGTCTGACTCGGTACTCATAATGAAGATCAAGCCAGTTTTGTGCGGATGTTTAAAGCTGCACTTCACAGGGGTTCTGTATACCCTAGACTTTTTTCAGGAAGGATTTATTACATCACTAGTGTGCAGAGATATGGCAATTAAAAACAATGCTAAAGTTTCTCCTGAGAGCTTCCCTGCCTGACCCCATCTTTTGGCTTGCTTTTGTGGAGGCAGGTGTTCGGAGAGGGGCACTAATCCCTGACTTAAATATATGGCAGATCTTGTGCTGATCTAATTAGGATCTTAGTGGTGCCCTCTAACCCAGATTTACTGCTTGGACTTCTTCCTGTTTTCCTTAAAAGCAAAGACAGCAAATATCTTTAGTTTGTGTAGCGTCTGCTGAAACTATTTCTTCCAATAGCTCACAGAGTGAGAATTGCTCAGTAGGTCCCGTTGGATTTTGTATTGATTTGTTTTGCAGTGGCATGGTTGCTCTTAAAGGTTTGTGCCTTCTGCCAGGTGCTTATTCTTCACCTGTTGGTTATGCTTATGCATCTGTGAAGAGGACCACTGAAAAAGGGAAGTATGTTGGAAGCTGCATTTTTGTTAGATGGGTTTATACACACATTTGATTTGTTTGCACGTGGAAGTTGCATTTGGTTAGATTGGGTACAGGTATGAGATGGTGAAACTAGAGCCAGGGTGTGGACTGAAATAATGTTTTAACAGTGTTTATAAATGGAGAAATTTTTAATGTAACCGCACCTGTCAAGAGAACTTTGGAAGCTTTACTGATGGGGTAGTTAGGTCTTGATTTGCTTCCTTCCCTAAGAAAAGCTAAAATGATGTGATTTTATTCTTTATCAATTTTCCTGGCTGTTGGATTCAGAAGCTTTGAATTACCTATGATCAGTTGCAGTTTGACAAAACAAAATGTTTATTCTTGGCATAACAATTGTAAGTGAGGAAAAGAGAGGTCTTTCTGATGTAGCCTTAGTATAAGCAAATTCAGCTTAGATTTTCTTTCATTTTTTCATCTGTGTCTTGGGCAAAACACTTGTGTCTGTGCTGAGAGGGACCTGAAATACCAGAAATACTTCAAATTTGTTGTGGTTGTTAGTGTAACTGTTGACAGTACTATGAGCACTGTAGTTCAGTAGCTTGGGAAAACAACCAGTTCGCTTCCTTTCCTCAGTGTGGTGTTGTTCCTTTCACTGTTCAGTTTAGAACCGTTTCACTGTGTTTTTATTTGTCTCATTTCTCATGGTGTTGTGTCTTGTGGATTAATCTTCTGTGCTCTGAGGCTTTGCAAGGGAAAGTTTAACAGCCAAAAGTATTCAAGCTGCTGTTCCAACTCAGATCAAAATGGTGTCTGTCACCTTGCACTGCAGCAAAGGTTGAAGAGAATCTTTTTAGAGCAGGATACAGGATGGACATTTTGTGCTGTTCCCTGTGCTTGCTTCAACATATTCATGACCAAGAGACTTGAGAGTTTCTGGCAATTTTTTTCTCCCACTAAACATTGCATTGGGCCAGTGTTAGTTAAGATAGAAAGGATTAGTTGATGTTTCATTCCTTAAATCCCTGCCCTAGGGTTGGTAAGAGGAGGGATTTTCACTTCCCATGACTCATATATTGAACCAAGGGGAGAATTTGAAGCGGTTACATCCTGTCTGTCATTTGAAAGTGGGTACATCCTGGCTCACATTTGGCAGCTAGCTTAAAAAAAAAGGGGGGAAAAAAAATCAACCCCCCCACAGGAATGAGCTTGTCAAAGTCAAGTGACTTCATATGTATTAAATTGTTTGTACTAATGAGCATTGAAACATGAAAAATGAAAGAATTTATTTTAGTAAAAAGCACTAAGGGAATGCTCTATTAGAAAAGGCTTATGTTAGGAATGCACGTTGTTTGGAAATAGTGGGAGAACATATTTGTATTGTGGGAAATCTGGCTTGAATCCTGCTGAAGGTATTTGACGACATAGCTAAAAGGAGAGACCCTTCTTTGTTTAGAATGCACACAAAAAGTTTTGAGTTTTAACCATCAGAAAGTTCTTTGAAGACACAGCTTGGTTTATATCTATCCTTTTAGGTATATTTTTCTTCCTTAAATACTGTGACTGGAAAGTTGCTGAATAAAGTCTGCTTGAGACCACTGACTGAAGTTCAGGAAACTTCTGCTGTCCCCTGTTTCAGGGTGAGCAGCCTCCTCCTTCATCCGATTGACTCACTCAATTGTCAGGGTATTTCCACGTGGTTTGAAGGTTGATTCTGCTAGGTACAAATGCACAGCAGTGGCTGGCTAAAAGCAACCAATCCTGAGCTGAGGTACAAATCTGTAGAGATGACAGATGAGCAGTGAGGGGTAGCAGGCTCCTGATGGTGCTTGGAGTCGGGTGATGTTGCTGAAGACACTGGACAAGTTGTGTGCCCTGGCTGGAGCTTTGCATCAGCAGGGAGAGTCTGTGGGACCTAGTTCTGTGGAGCAAGCTTTTGGCATTGCTTTGTTGAGGTGTCCTCAGCAGATGGTACACCATCAGCTCTTAGCAGAGCTCTGTACACACCTCAGGTGTCTGTTGCAGTTTTCAGCCTCTGATGGTTCTGAATGCGGGGTCTTACTGTTTTGGGGCTTTTTGCCTCATAGCGGTGATGAGGTATTCCTAGAGGTACATGTGCAACACCTTTGGAATCCATGGCCTAATGCTTTTGATAGAACAGTTTATTTTTTGGGTGTAATATTTTCACATTATGATCCATTGAAAAGCTGTGTTCAGTGTGTTTTTAAAAATTCTTCATCTGTTTATCAAAAAAGAAGGACTTGCAGGCATAAAATGTCTTAAGGTTTAGCATGAGCATAAGCTTTGTTGTAATACATTTAGAAAGCTTAGCACTATCTTTTTCATATATATATTTTACTAATTTTAAGGAGTAGATAGCATGGTTAAAGAATCGTCGTCTAAACCAGAGAAGTACATCAGAACGTTTGCAGCTAATGCGTGTGACTTGTGTTAGGAATTACTTATTTAGCCATTTTTCTCATTCTTTAATTTAGACATGTATGCTTACAATTTAATTTTATTAGGTTGCAGGAAGTGTAATAAATTGTTCCTTTCTAGGAAAAATAAAATTCTGATTGCTGAAGCGGTCTTTCTTTTAATGCCAGTTTTAAGGCCTTGAGCAACGTGGTCTAGTGGGACGTGTCCCTGCCCATGGCAGAGGGAGTTGGGACTGGGTGGTTTTAAGATCCCTTCCAACCCTTAACATTCTATGATTCTATAATACATAAGCAGGATCCCAGTGTGTTGACTAAGCTGTTAGAGCAGTCTTCCCATATGCATGCTGGGCCTCCTTTTTTCCCCTTTTGTTTGAGGACATGTCATTTAGCTTTGTGCTTATTTAGTTATTCTTCTTTGGATTGCCCTGACCATTTTGATAGTCTGCACTCCAGTGGGCTGGGTGATTACATTCTGTGCTGGCTCACTTGTTTTGTTTTTTTTTCTCTTGCATAGTTATTACTCTCCCAACAGAGACAATTAGTGATTCCTTCCTGTCTTCAGCCTTCTGGCTTTCCCTGTCCTGTACATTTTATTTGAACTAAAGGACTACACTCATAAAAAAATGGCCTCCTGCAAAGTTGGTATAGTATGACTAACTCACTTCAAACCATCCAGGGGGACCTGTAGCAGCAAGGGCAAGAGGCTGAAAATTTGCATCATTTAAACCTTGTGAATATGTTGATTATATCTATGCCTGTTTGTTTGTTGATCCTGTAAGGCTTATTCCCTCTATTAGTCTCCCAGAAAATGCTATCAAAATTTTATTTGAATAGTCCACAGTTTTTCTTACCTCTGCATCTTGCACTTGAAAAATGGTGAGGTCTTAAAATCATTCTGCATTTAGTAAGTCCTAAAATGTCCGGCAGAGAAGATTCTTCTAATGCTGTAAGTTATTAGAGCCTTCTGGAATTATGTTTCATGGCATACTGCAAAGCCCTGGAGAGTATGCTTAGTTACTGCTGTCATGGCAGACTTCTGAAAATACAGTGCTCTGGAGGCTTCTGTTGGAATTAAGCAACTTCATAATTTGGTGTTCATTAGTTGAATTTCGTGCTTTTCCTTTTACTTGCTGTTAATATGTGACTAGCTTGATGGCAACTGTGAAGTGTAGGTTTTCCGTTCCTTCCTCCTTGATGAGCCTAAGGTAAAATTGGCATGATTTAAGAGCAATTTCTTTTTTAAAAACTGTCTGTAATAACTCTAAAGATTCTAATGTACGGTTAAAGGAAGATTCCTACTCTATTAAAAAGGATATATTGTTCCTATCCCTCAGGAGTTTATATGATATATTCATTCTGATATAATGCAGGAAAAATACTAGGTTTTTCGAACAGGGTTGTCTGTGACACTGAATTTTTTAGGCAATATCATCACATGGTTTACCTTTTTGAGGAGGTTTGCATTCTGGCTGCTGGCTCCATTCCTGGCATTGCAGTGAAATTGTTAATCTGAAATGAAAAGAAACTGGGAGCAGAAACAGGGCTCTCACTGCGGAAGCCCAGTCAGGTCTGGCACAGACACAGCCGTGCACATGTCCCTGTGCCCCATAGTTGGTGTGGCAGGTGGGAGTGGTGGCTCAGCAGATCAGCAGAAAGCCAGTATCCCAAGAAACTTTAAAGGTTTAAATGTTCTGTGCTGTCTGGAAGTTTGCCTGTGCTGTAAGGCCGGGAGCTTCCAGGCTGGTGTTAGGGCAGAGGCAATACCACTTTCAAAGCTGGATTTGATGGAGACAGTGAGTTGTAATCCTATTTAATTTGAACTTTGACTTTTACCTTAAAATCTTGTGTTTCAATTGATATAGCATATTTTATTTTAGAAAATTAGCATGCATGCAGAAATAAACTACCAGCAAGCAATTACGGAAGTCTCACTTCATAGAATTTTCCTCTTCTGAAAGGAATAAAATTAAAAAAACAACAACAACCGAAAGAAAAAAAAAGTATAAAACCAAAATGTGTTAAGTTATTTTGATGCAGGGAGACTTTAGAGGAAAAGGTCTTTCTTGTCACAGCCAAACAGCTCATTATTTTTGAACACATGGTAGTTCCATCAAAGACTCTTCTTTGTATCAGGAATTGAAGATGACTTGATTATCTGTCTAAGCATTATTTTGAAATGATGAAATTGGCATGAAGAGTGAATATGTAAGACTGCTGTCAAAACTCTGAAATCTGATAGATGTATTTTACTGAGGTTTTTTATTTTACTGATAATATCTCAGTGGAGAATTTGGGCATTTCTGAAAGTCTGTGGAATAAAGTTTGATTTGGTTTTTAAAGTCTTTAAGCAGAATGTGAGCTCAGGGAATATTGTTTTAACTTGGGCCTGTCTCTACATAGTCCTTGAAGGCATTGTCAGTGTATGGTCCAGCTGCTTAGGATAGCAATCTTTAAAGCCCTTTAGGGAAAAGTTAAAACTTTCTTCATTCTCTCCCTTTCTTTCCAAGGGAAAATATCTTTCCATGTTCTTTCTGCCTTGAACAGACCTGTTAACTACCACCTTAGACTTTGTAGGGTTATTAAATACACTAATATGCAGTAACAGGCATATCCTTCATGCCCAGGTACGAAAATTTTCTGTAGTTCTGTCAGTCATGTGAATGTCTTTTGAAGTTCTTTCAGCTTTCCTTATTAGATTGCTTGCATGTGTGAAACAGTGTTGAATGAGGTGCTTCAGCTGGTTTTTTGTTGGTTTGGGGTTTTTTTAGGTTGATTGGGGCGTACTTGATATTTGTATCGGAGCAGACAGCCATCTGTCCCTCAGGTCGTGCCAATTACGCCGACTCTGAAAGCAGCCACAGAAACTCAGTTCTTTCATTGAGCCTGCACAACTGTTTCTTTCACCTTTTGTCTTTTAAGGAGGTTGGCCTCGAGCCGTTATTTTTTGTTGCGTAACCGCTACTTATCAAATGGTGTTGCAAATGAATGAAGCAAAAAGAAAAGCTCTTGGCAAGACATTTTCTCTAAATTAACTTAATTATTATGGCAAATCTAAAAAGATGGAAAATAATTGAATTAAAATACTTCTAATATAGAGGGATTTGCTGTATAGTAATATCTTTAAAGTAATTGCAGCTAAAAACATCGGGTTTGTACATGGATGGGTGAAGGTTCCTGTGGAGGGGAGATTTCTCATTTGTTTCTTCTGAATACCCCACATGTTTTATTTTATTTGCCAAAGAAAAGGACTCATCTCATATTCAACATGGCCTGAGAACAGAGCCATGCCTAATTTACTGTATGTTATTTCATTTCACTCTCATCTGTTAGCATGTTCAGCAAATCAGGATTATAGGTCTAAATTTAATCTTGAAATGCAAAATGAATTGTTTGTGGGAGGGGCGAGTAAATCACTATGAATTCTCTAGCAAAACATATAAATACTGCTTATGAGTGCAGATACCTAACTTCAGAATTACTAGTTTTTGAGAGTCTTTGTAGTGCTTTGTCAAGCAGTTGTATGGAGAGTCAGATATTTTTTCAGTTTAGTCCCCTGAAAAAAACCTTCACTTACTTAACATGAGTGTCTGATACTTCTTTTTAATCACTGACATATTACAGTGCTAACCTAAAAAATTCCCACTTGTTATCTCTTTGGTACTTCTTTAAAAAGACAGAACTTGCCCATTGGTAGGATTAGAAGTATGGATGTTTTGTAGTAGTATGATGTTTTGGAGTGAGTGTTACTTGCTTAAATAATCAGTGCACCATCCTTTCATTTTGAATAGCAAATATGCTGTGTTTTGGGGGGAAGGGAATGTATTCAGCTCTGTCTTGATGAGCATGATGAGTGAATCAAGAGCTTATGGGTCAGGATAAAAGGGCAGAGTAGAAAGAGTGATGCTGTTGTGGCTGTGTGCTACAGGCTGCCTGATGAAGGGGACGAAGTGGATGAGGCCTTCTACAGGCAACTAGAAGCAAGTCTCAAAGTCACAGGCCCTGGTTCCTGTGGGGGAATTTTAAGTACCCTGACATCTGCTGGAAAAGCTGTACAGCAATGCCAAGCAGGCCGGGAGGTTCCTGGAAAGCATGGACAGTAACTTCCTGTCACAGGTAGTGGAGGATCCCCCAAGGAATGGTGTGTTGCTTGACCTCATGCTAACCAACAAGGAACGTTGTTGGGAATGTGAAGGTTGGAGCAGCCTTGGCTGTACTGACCACGAGATTGTAGAGTTCAGTGTTGGGTGAACAGGTAGCAGGACAGCAAGCAAGATGATGACCATGGACTTCAGGTGAGCTAACTTTAGCTTCTTTAGGGATATTCTTGGAAGAATCCCATCGGAGCCAGGCTCTGTAGAGAAGAGGGGTCCAGGAGAGTTGGTTGATGATCAAGGTTCACTTCCTGCTGGCTCAAGAATAATGCATTGCAATGAGAAGAAACTCAGGCCAAGGGCACAAGAAACCTCCATGGATGAATAAAGAACTCCTATCGTTACTCAAGTAAAAGCAAAAACTTCACAGGAGACAGAAGCAAGGCCAGGCCACTTGGAGTGAGTATTGAGGTGGTCAGGAGAAATAGAAATGAGACTTGAAAGACCAAGGCACATCTAAAATTACATCTGGCCAAGGATGTCAAGGATGACAGAAAGAGGTATTTTCAAATATATAAATAACAGAAAGAAAACAAATGATAATGTGGGCCCATTAGTAACTGAAGGGGGGACCCTGCTAACGGAGGATGCAGAGAAGGCAGAATTACTGGATGACTTCTTTGCGTCAGTCTTCAGTGATAAGACCAGCCTTAGGGGTCTCTGAGATTGGGGTAAATGAGTGTCAGGAGGAAGACCTTNGAAGCAAAAAGAAAAGCTCTTGGCAAGACATTTTCTCTAAATTAACTTAATTATTATGGCAAATCTAAAAAGATGGAAAATAATTGAATTAAAATACTTCTAATATAGAGGGATTTGCTGTATAGTAATATCTTTAAAGTAATTGCAGCTAAAAACATCGGGTTTGTACATGGATGGGTGAAGGTTCCTGTGGAGGGGAGATTTCTCATTTGTTTCTTCTGAATACCCCACATGTTTTATTTTATTTGCCAAAGAAAAGGACTCATCTCATATTCAACATGGCCTGAGAACAGAGCCATGCCTAATTTACTGTATGTTATTTCATTTCACTCTCATCTGTTAGCATGTTCAGCAAATCAGGATTATAGGTCTAAATTTAATCTTGAAATGCAAAATGAATTGTTTGTGGGAGGGGCGAGTAAATCACTATGAATTCTCTAGCAAAACATATAAATACTGCTTATGAGTGCAGATACCTAACTTCAGAATTACTAGTTTTTGAGAGTCTTTGTAGTGCTTTGTCAAGCAGTTGTATGGAGAGTCAGATATTTTTTCAGTTTAGTCCCCTGAAAAAAACCTTCACTTACTTAACATGAGTGTCTGATACTTCTTTTTAATCACTGACATATTACAGTGCTAACCTAAAAAATTCCCACTTGTTATCTCTTTGGTACTTCTTTAAAAAGACAGAACTTGCCCATTGGTAGGATTAGAAGTATGGATGTTTTGTAGTAGTATGATGTTTTGGAGTGAGTGTTACTTGCTTAAATAATCAGTGCACCATCCTTTCATTTTGAATAGCAAATATGCTGTGTTTTGGGGGGAAGGGAATGTATTCAGCTCTGTCTTGATGAGCATGATGAGTGAATCAAGAGCTTATGGGTCAGGATAAAAGGGCAGAGTAGAAAGAGTGATGCTGTTGTGGCTGTGTGCTACAGGCTGCCTGATGAAGGGGACGAAGTGGATGAGGCCTTCTACAGGCAACTAGAAGCAAGTCTCAAAGTCACAGGCCCTGGTTCCTGTGGGGGAATTTTAAGTACCCTGACATCTGCTGGAAAAGCTGTACAGCAATGCCAAGCAGGCCGGGAGGTTCCTGGAAAGCATGGACAGTAACTTCCTGTCACAGGTAGTGGAGGATCCCCCAAGGAATGGTGTGTTGCTTGACCTCATGCTAACCAACAAGGAACGTTGTTGGGAATGTGAAGGTTGGAGCAGCCTTGGCTGTACTGACCACGAGATTGTAGAGTTCAGTGTTGGGTGAACAGGTAGCAGGACAGCAAGCAAGATGATGACCATGGACTTCAGGTGAGCTAACTTTAGCTTCTTTAGGGATATTCTTGGAAGAATCCCATCGGAGCCAGGCTCTGTAGAGAAGAGGGGTCCAGGAGAGTTGGTTGATGATCAAGGTTCACTTCCTGCTGGCTCAAGAATAATGCATTGCAATGAGAAGAAACTCAGGCCAAGGGCACAAGAAACCTCCATGGATGAATAAAGAACTCCTATCGTTACTCAAGTAAAAGCAAAAACTTCACAGGAGACAGAAGCAAGGCCAGGCCACTTGGAGTGAGTATTGAGGTGGTCAGGAGAAATAGAAATGAGACTTGAAAGACCAAGGCACATCTAAAATTACATCTGGCCAAGGATGTCAAGGATGACAGAAAGAGGTATTTTCAAATATATAAATAACAGAAAGAAAACAAATGATAATGTGGGCCCATTAGTAACTGAAGGGGGGACCCTGCTAACGGAGGATGCAGAGAAGGCAGAATTACTGGATGACTTCTTTGCGTCAGTCTTCAGTGATAAGACCAGCCTTAGGGGTCTCTGAGATTGGGGTAAATGAGTGTCAGGAGGAAGACCTTCCCTTGATCAAGGAATCAAGTTTATTCCCTTATCTTTTCCCAAGTTTTTGAATGGACACTTTCAAAGATTGCATAAAAATTAGGTAATCTTTTTATGGTAAAATTGTCAAATTTGTATCATGCATAAAGAGAAGAGAGTTGTTGGATTTAACATTTTTCCAGTATACCTATATTGCAGTACTTAAAAAAACCAGTTCTTAAGAATACAGATATGTGGCGGGCCCTAACTATTCCGTGTTTTTTTTCTACAGTCTGTTTTCCTTCCATTTTATGGTGTTCTCTTCCTGAAAAAATCCTGTTTATTCTTCAGTTTAGGAGTTAAAGATTCTTACTCTGTCTTGCTTTGCTCTCTACTCTTGTTCTTAACCTATATTTCCTGAACTATTGCAGTCTCTGAGATGCTCCTTTTAAGTGCCACCAAACACAAATCCCTACTTCATATTGCTGAAATGACTTAGAGTGACTCAGGGTAAGATCTTGCATGCTGCTTTATCTTCCTTTCACAAATGTTAAAAGATAAAAATAATAGATCTTAACTGTATTTATGTAGTGAGTGTATGTTTGCTGTTTGTGCCTCACTGAGAGTTTATCACATTCCTGACTGAAGTCCCAGTGGTCGCTGCTCCTACTATAGTTTGGTTGACTGGGTGGATTATATGGAGAAATGGCATTTCATGAGTAGTATGTGACATCCTGAGATCAGAGCAGAAGCCACAGTACTGCAGGTCACAGGAGTGCTCTCCACACTGCTGTGACCATAATTAGCTGGCTGCAAAGTGTATTTGGAAACCCTGGGAAGTATGGATTTGTGACTGAGTAGCTGAATGCTTGCTTAGTGTAGTACTTCAGAAAGCAGTTCTGCACTTCAATGTGCTGCCCTTTGGGATTTTTCTTCCTCTTTAAGTTTTAGTCAACAGTAATTGTTAAGTGGTTTCTTTCAGTATAATGTGCTGTGCCCTTCTTTTAGCACAACAGGTCTGTTTTCAATATTTTCAGATTGTTCTTTGTTAATCTGTATTTTTCCTCTATATATATTATTACTCTGGCTTTTGGCTTCAATTTTTTGTTATCTTTCTTTAAAATCTAGAGGAATGCTTTGAAGTACTTTCTCTCCATGCCTTCTGACAATTCCACTTAAGTTTTTCAGTAGTGAGTTAGTTTTCACATAGAAAAGAAATACACCTATCTACTGCAAATGTTACCCTAAACCTCTTGAACTGCTTTTGTTTAAGCCAAAAGCAAACTAGCCTTGCCTTTGGCCTGAAATAAAGCACAGTGAGCTTTAAACCCAAATCAAATAACTTTGCAGGTTAGAAATAATTACAAAATGTGTGTCTTTAATTCTTCTGTAGTGCCACAGTGAATGGTGCTCACAAGAGCAGTAGTTTTTAATATCATTTTTGGTTGAGTGTTTGGCCAGAAGAAAACCAAATGGATGCTATTTCTCTTTCAGACCATAATGATAGTGGGCTGGCAGCTGTGAGCACTCTTGGTGGTTAGCATGTGAGACCTTGGCTTGATTCTTGCCCAGTGAACATACTCAGGGGCTGGGTTTGCATGGCTTACACTAGGTTTGTAGATATTTTAATATGCTGTTGAGACAAGCTACATGTTTGGTGGGATACTGGTGGTTAGAGTGGTTAAAAACAGAGAACCAGAAGGCATAGGACCAACAAAAACTTTTGCTGGAGGTAAAAAAAAAACCAACATTTTTTTATTCTAGAATAAAAGTCTTATCAGGCAGGTTTGGAGAAGGAATGGAACTGAAACCTGCTGCTATTGTTTGTTGAGGGTTAAACGTTCCTCTTCCCAATGTACGTCAGTGGCTTGCTGAAGTGGATCCCTGGTATTAATGCAATCATACTAGATTATAAATTGTGTGTGTATGTCTAAACTGTGTCCTTTTATACAAACCAGACCCCATGTTCTGTGATGGAACTGATGGTTATCATCAGCACATAGCACTTTGCACACCCAAACTGCTGCACAAATGTATAGCTTAACATTGTGAGACCTTTGCAGAGTAGGAAAAATCATACCTTTGGGGGACTTTGGATTGAATTAATGTCTAAGGCTAGTGGACATTTAATTGATCACACTGGTCTGTAAAATTAAAGAAATTGTTCCCCAACTCTCCTGTTTTATAGATGCTAGTTATTTTAGTCATTAAATTGTCTTCTTGTAGGCTCCCACTGTGTTTTGAAAAAATGAAAATGCTCTTGTGGAGAACATTTTTAACTTCTTAATTTTGAATTATTTAGTCTCCTTTCCTTCTTCTTTCACCTAGATGATGTTTTTGCTGCTTTCTTGCATCTTGCTTAATCATGTGCTGATTCAGAGCAGTCAGATTGGAGTGAAACTTTGTGGAAGAGTAGACTCTATCTGTACTTCTTTTCCACACCTGGTCAGTTACACTTGTGGCAGAAGGTTGGTCCTGTGTCAGCTCAGACATCTCTCTCAAGAGACAGAGGGGAGACAGTATATTTTTCTCTGGATGGGTCTCACTGCTGTTGGCAGGAGTCAGATTTCTCTGAGAGTGGTTAACGTTCCTTGCGAAATTGTTTGCCAGTTCCCCTGAAAAATATCCCCAAGGTTGCTTCAAGGATTGAAACATTCCATCTGCTGCTGTGCTTCTTTACAATCAGGCTTTTCTACAGCTGGTAAGTGGGAAAGTAAGTCACTGTCCAGATGTGATCCTCTGCTATCATACATACACAATGTTTGCAAATTCTGCTCTTTTTTTTTCTTTTTATGCCCTATAACCTGTCATTTGCCATTTGCACTTACCTTTCAGTTAAGTATTATATCATCTGTGTCTGTCCTTCCTCCGACTCCTTTATCCTTGCTTTCCTTCTTTTGTTATAGTTATTTTCAGCTGTGTTCCCACCTCTCTATCCAAGCCTTACTGCTTCCCCCATTGACATAGATTCTTTGCACAGACCCTGGCCATCTGTTCCTCACCCTTTGAATCCTTGTCCTATGTTAGGGTTTTTTCAATATCTTGGTTCCTTCTGCTATTCCTTTCCTTATCCTCATCTTTTATTTGTTGTCATGGGGATAACCACTGTGACTTCTAAATAATACACAAAGAGCTGAGGTGTCATTTTATTTTGTAAATTTTTTGGTTATGTGAATAATTAAAAAATCCGAAAACACCCAAGAAATTAAAATCTGGGAGAGAAGAAAGCAATGTCTTAAATAAGATAGTGTAAAAATCATCTTTGCTTTTAGGCAAAGGAAGGTCTTCTAACCTCATGGCAGGGCAACCTTGCATGTTGTATAGGACAGAATCTGAGAAATTTCTTTATCTCTCACAATTTGTCATTAGTGTCTCTTTCATTATTAAATGATGTGGAATATAGAGGATCAAGAAAATGATAAGATGCATTATTAGGTGCTTCCAAGCTATTACGATTTGCATTGCCTGGAGAGCTCCTTTTGTACATCGATTTTAGAGAAAGCAGAAACATTCCTTAAGAACTCCATGAGTATGAAAAAAACAGAGAAAGTGACACCTTTCGTGACCTCTTGCAGAGAGCATTGGCTTCTTTGCACTTGCAGTATAAGGGTCTAGCTAAGCTCCTTGGCTTCTCTACCTCCTCTGTGGGTTTCGTTCCAGAAAAATCCTGTGTCCAGAGATGCCAAATGATGTGCTCTGGGGTTTGTCTTCCCTGGACTTCCTGAACTGCAAACTGCCCCTAAGTACTTACCCTCTTCTGAACTGTATTCCTCTGTTCAGTACGGCATCCTGTGGGGACTAACACACCTACTTTTTAAAGAATTTTGTGGAAAGCCTGGAAGAAGTACTCTTTGACTATCCACCAAAAGTAAGATGTTGGTGTACTTCAAGCCTCGTAGTGAAACCCACACTGCCTCTGTGGTTATTCGCACTGAGAGCAGCAAGTAAACAGCTGGACATATTTTTCCTCAAACTATGTCTTACCATTCATGTAATTCCTATATAAATTGAAGAAAATGAAAACGTTCTTTTAGAAAGGAGACTTCCTTGTCTGTATGCATGCTCACACATGCATGAACACAGAGTAATTATTTTTAAAAATCGAGCAATGAAAGGTACCACTAAACCAAATGAGCTATAGTTGGGCTGTATCCTAATCTCTATGGACCCACCAGTATGGAGTTTCTTTTTACTGTTATGGCTGATCTCCAAAACTTGGCAGTAAGCGCTGCCTGGTATCTATCAGGCATTTGTATTTAATATGTATTTCTGAAAATACAGACCAAATGTTAGTTTAAATAGAAATTGAGAAGTGATTATAGCTCCAGAGCAGTTCAGTTTGTGTTGTATGAATGCGTTTATATCAGCTACACGATATAAACAATATGGTTAAACTATCAAGGTTGGGGATTGCAAGAAATATCTGGGAATGCTTTTGCACTCGGGGAGATTCTCAGTGAAAAAGGGAATGTAGAAGTGGAGGCTTCATGTGGGGGATTTTGGGGTAGGGCAGAGTAAAATGTGACCTCTGACAGCTGTTCTTTTCACAGTCAGTCTGATATACTGATTGGTGCTCAGAGCATTTTAAAACTAAAGCAGAGGGCACTTAGCGTGCTGTTGTTTCTTTTTTTCTTTTTTTTTTCCTTTTGTGTTGATTTCAAAGCAGTAAAAGGTTTTCAAACTATATTTTATTAGAATTTTTTATTTCGTTCTCATTCATCTCATTTAATATTTCAAGGTGCTTTGTCTGGTGCTGAATATGGTGTCCTTGAGGGTTGAGTCACACTCCTGCTCAGCTTAAGAGTTTCCAAAGTATCTCTGGAAAACTGCCAGCTACACTGGAAAGGCCTGGTTCAAGATGGGTGGCAGGTTAATGGAGAGAGATCTCTCTTGGCAAATTATTTCTCCTGAAGTAACTAGAAAATGGAAGGAGTATTCACACCAGCCCTGTGAGGTTCCTGTGCCTCAGGCCTGAGGGAAGGGAGCTCTGTGAGGTCTGGCAGTGCAAGGGCCACACAGTAAAAGAGGGCCACAGCTTTACATGCCTTTGAACAGAGGCTTCTGTTCATCAGCATGTAAAAGGGATTGGGGCCGTGCCAGTGGCGCACCAGACTTTAGGAACACCGGTATCTGCAGCTGAGCAGGTGGACCTGCTACAGCTTTTGTCACTGCTTCCGTTGAATAGGGACAGCTGGAAAAGGACCAAAGGAAATCATCAAATCCAAAGCCTCCATGTTATGGAGTCCTTTGCATAGAGATGCCAGATTATGGTATGAAATAGGATTTTAGTCCCATGCTGAACATGCAGTATATAACAAGATTATGTGCCACGGGAGTAAAAATTTCTTAGACTTAGAATTGCTTGCTGTAATTCTTCTCTATGATTCAGAACCTCAGATTTATATTTGGGCACTTTTGTATTTCTTTTGTCTATATTTTTATTACATAAGTAATACATGTATTTTAAAAAGATATATCCACTTATTTAAATACATTAATATGTATGCACATTTTATAGCTATGTTTAATATATTACTGAAAAAGTTTGATTTTGTTCTTTGTTTTCTTTATCAGTTTGCTGAAAGCAGTCAGAAAAAAGAGGCTTTACAAAAAAGCATTGAGAAATCAAAAATTGGACGTGAAGATACTGTAAGTTGCTTTGGGGGGAGGTAACCCTACAAGGAAATAGTGCTGCGCTTATGTACTTCTTGTAAATACTAACGTAGTACTTCCACATATTTTCAGATTTGAATCTGTCGTAAAACTTGAACTACCCAGAGGTGTGTACCAAAGTTGCCAATGGTTGCTGAACTCCCAAATCTAGTAACTACAAACTTAGATGTTGGTTTGGGTTTTTTTCAACTTATTTGTAATATAGATGCCTAAATTACTGTTCTGAGCAGCTGTGTAATACCAGTGGTCTTTGCATGCTGAAGCTGTTAACACTGCAAAAAAATACCTAAGCTTCACCTTTATCATAACCAACATACTAGTTAGAAATATTTCATATGGTATTCTAAGTTGCTGACTTGCATTGAGATGCTCAGTCTAAAGTGATTTAAGACTCCGATAAAACAGGGACAGTCAGAAGCTTTCAGGAGGACTTGAATTTTGTACGAAAGTGCCAAATCTTCGAATCCAAACTGTTTTGTAGAAACACTGTAGGTTTTTCCTATGTATGTTTCATTTATCTAGTAAGGAATAGAGTGAACGTTACCATCAAAGTCTGTTAAAGTTGCAGTTACACAAATTCAATTAAAACCTGCTTTTTGCCAGTATCTTTAATGGGGATTCTTTATTCATTCATTCACAGTGGACTGTAGTCAGGAATCACAGGCAGCTTTCTCACATAGTTGTGCTTGTCATGTTTCCAAACAAACTGTTTCAGCCTTGGGCTTCTCCAGCATGTGGCCTGCCCTACAGAAAGCTATTGGTCTGGAAATCCTGTTCTGGCTGATGTTTCCAACATTTTGGTTCCTGATTATATATCAGGAGGAAGTCCTAAAAAATCTAGATCGCAGTGTAGGTCTCCAAGCATCTCACCTCCATACCTCAGCATCTGGAAACTTTTGATTTCCATTCTGCATTTTCAGAACATGCTGAATCCGAACTGTTGGCAAAGTACTGGGAACATGGAAGTTTGGGAGGGGGAAAAAAAACCCAACAGCCATAAACAAAACCCCAAATCCACAAACACCTCAGACTGCTGGGTTACCATGGAGATTGCCATTGGTAAAATCCTGATGGTTTACAAACTCATGCTGTGTGGCTCTTCTAGGCTACCCGAGCTTGAGTTGTTTGAGTATCAGCCAGTTCCAGTGTTTGTGTGTAACTACAGACTGAATTAGAAGTATGTGCTGAGTTGGCTATGGGAAAGCTCATGTTGAGTCAGTGTCTGCAGATTTTTATTGATTGATAGAATCTTTGAGGTCAGTATTGTGTACAATCCCAGCAAAGACTACCATGTCATAAATACCTGAATTTATTTTTGAGACCATTGCTCCTTAACTGTGTGGAAAAAGAAAGAAGACAAATTCAGAGGGTGTTCATACACAGCATCTCAATTTGTGAAAGGGTGGATGGTAGGTGTTTCTGTAATGCCATCTTTAATTACAAGACTAGCACTCCTAAATGCTGCTTAACCTTTAAGCCCAATAATTAAGAGATCTCTTTGGAGTTCGTTAAACCATGTTGAGCTTATAGGTTGTAGAAAATTGTTCTTTAGTTGATGCATTTTGGCCTTAATTTTTTTTCCTTCCAGTTTGTATTTGGTATCATTTAGTGTCAGTGAGAATTCTGTGTAATAAAATAAAATGCTTAAGTGGGTCATAGAAAGCAGCAGTGAAATCAGCTTTTAAATTTACATGTTTTTATTTTTTGGAAAACTTCTTGTGATAATTACTATTTTTAATATTTGTATTTTTTTGTGTCTCCCAACATCCTTTGATTCCTTAGGCAGAACGTGCAGCTCTACTGGAAGAACTGGCTACTCTTCGGCAGAGAAAAGAGCAGCTGAAGACAGAAATAGACAAATACAGGGAATGTGACCCAGACGTGGTTGAAGAGATGCGTAAGTTGTGTATTGTTTAAAGTGATCTTTTGCCTGAAAAGGCCTGCACTTCTTTAGTTTAAAATCTGGTCTTCAGAGGTTAGTCAAAGTATAGCTGCTTTTCTTTTTAAAGCTGAGCCATACAAAACAGGTACACTGACCATTTCTTTTCATGTTCTGTGCTATTATATATGAAGAGGTTTATAGATACATACTCTGCCAGCACCTGAGCAGTTAAGAAACAATCCTATAGTTAATATACTCTGATGCTTTAGAATTGACATTTCCAGAACCATATTAATTCTATAACTTGTGCTGAACCCTAGAATGTGTGGAGGAAGAGGAGTCTCTAGCTCCTGTTTACCTTCAGTTCCATACTGTTAAGACAGGTATCTTTCTACTTACTTTGTCTTGCCTATTTAAAACAGAAGCATTTCATTAGAGACACTTAATTGTCGCTTACACAAAAGTGTGTTATCACACTCTTGACTGACTGTACTGTCTCTGACATGTTGGCTTTTGGTTGGAGTTTCTAATTCTAATGGAATACAAGGAATGATGAGCAACTGTAATACAGAATTTAGCACTGAAATGTACTTAATATTCTGATCCTTAGCATGAAAAATGAAAAGCATGCATGAAATTTTATTGGTTTTTCTCTACTGCAGCTTTCATGTTTTATTTATTAGGTTCTTACATTGCTACCCAAACACTACTGCATATTCAGTTTGCTGTAATGCTAAAATGCTGTTACAGAGTGACGAGAAACAGGCACACAACTTTTTCTGAAAAGGGATGTGGCTAAATCTTTCTTTTTCCTTATTCTACTAACAAAGTCCACAGCTTTAGAACTGTTCTGAGAGAAAGCCAGGAACATAAACAGAGTTGGCAGCACTCACCAAATTTGGACAGATATTATTTATTTTAAGGGGCTGTGACATTTTTTGTCAGCTGTGTTATCTTTCCCCAAGGATGTAATGGTATGCCGGGGAATAAGCAAACTTGAGACCTGAGGTTAGTTACTGTGCTGTAAATCCCTTGCTGCCTGCTCTCCTGAGGAGAAGACACATTCCAGCTGATTCCAGCTGTGAAAATGAATGAGGTTAGGCAGATACCGACGGCAGAGAGGTGGGTAGTGTCAGGTATTTTGACTGCTGAGGTACCCCTGCAGTAAGCATTGCACTGAATGGTTTGAGAGCCTCTTTTGAAACAGTCACGATGAGCACGTTCCTAAATACGGCACAAGGGAGCAAATCACAACTGGAATGCTAGGGCAAGCTGCATTAACAAGCAACACAGAGACTAGTATCCTGAAAAGAGAGAAAGAGAAGGCGATATAATACTTCAGTCATGCCCCTGTCTTTTGTGTGTATGTTGTGGATTTGGGTTTTTTTGTCCAAGCGTGTGGAAGCTCCGTGTGAATTTCTGTGATGGAGGGACAAGTATTTAAGGGACTTGGTGAGGTTAGCACTGTTGAGCTACCTGTAGGATTCCCAGGGGAATATGCAGTAGTGTTTCAAAATTAATTTGTCCTTGAACTTAATTTAAAAAGTTTCTGCTTCATTATGTTTTGTCAGTTGTTGTTGCACTGGCAGTGTGCATTGTTGCTGGCAGTGTATGAGTGAATAAATGGTGATGTCAGTTTTGGGGAGTTAATGTCTTTGTCAAAACTGAATGGAAGTTGACAGGCTTTATGGAAAAGAGGGAATGGGGAAAAAAAAAAGGTTGGGGGGCATTTTTCTTTTTCCAGAGTGCGGAAAAGTGCAAAGGCAAAACGAGATGCAGGAAGTTATGGGTTGTAGTGTAAGAAGGCAATAAAGAATCTCAGGCAATGGATTGCATTCAGCTAGACATAAAAGTTACTGCTGCTCTTTCACAGAAAAAAACCTTATAATAAAAGTTTCTCATTCACAGATTTTCAAACTGCACGTGGGTGATACAATTTTCTACTTACAATTTAGATAACGTAATCCTTGGAATTATATTCAGTTAAATCACCTGAGCAGATTTTTAACTACCTTATTTTAGAGTCAGAGATGGCTGTTACGTTATGTAACCACACTCTCTCTAAGAGTTGAATTGTTCAGTAAAATATATTTTGTAACAGGCAGTTGTCACTTTCTACCTTTTGAGTTTTCCCTCTTCTTCCTTAATGACTTCAACCTGTAAGGAAATCTTTCTGATGCTCAGTATAAAATTTCACCCTGTTAATTTCTTATCCCATATCACAGAGAGCTGCTTTGATTCTTGTGGTATTTTAGGTCTATGTCAAATTGCCATCTGTTTTCAGTGGCCTTCAAATTTGGTGAATGCTTTGCTGTGTCTTCTTAGTTGCCCTCTCCCTCAGCGGAGTTTTGCAGAAACAAACCACTTGCACAGCAGTAAGCCTCATTAAAATGTGCACGAGCACACACACACACATACACACATATATATCATTTTCAGGGTCAAAACAAAAGTTTGAATGATTCATAGCAAATATCTGAAGACTCAGCTAAAAACTGAACATCTGTCTTTGCTTCCTGAATCTCATGGTGGGAAAGTCAAGCTTGACCATGTAACTAAATATATTATAATACATATTCACAAGGGAGCAAATGGGAAAACTAAGATAATAACTCTGATTTTTGCTGACTTCACTGTTTGTCCTTTTAGTGTCACTAACAAATGTTTTGCTCTATGTTTTAGCTTAGTTTCCTTGGCTTTTGTATTAGAAGTACATTGTCATATAAATGTTAATGCCTTCTCAAATTTACAGAATTTGAACACAGAATTTGCATGTAACAGTAACTAGAGTAAATAGCAGAAGCAACAAGATTTAGGGACTGACCACTAGAGGAAGCTACGTAATAGTCTAGTCTTGTGGATATATTCAGATAATTCCATTTTACTGGTATGGTATTGTAAAAATATGTCTAGAACAGCAAAATATGTGGATTTTTTTCTTATTACCTCTGCAGTTCAGAAGCTGGTCTTTGCCACTTGGTAACGTTGCTTAAGACACCTTCTGTGAGTTAGGATTGAGTAATAAATTATTTCTCAAAGGCAGTAAAACTGACAAGAGTCATGTGAAGGAAAAAAACCCAAACAAACAAATAGTGGAGTTTTATACTTTTCTGTTAAACTTGTGGTCCTGCTTCAGATGGTGCAGGACAGGATCATTGTTCCTCAGCTTTGAGGTATGTCTATGTAGGCTGGAATATATTCTCATGGGAGAGTAGCCATTGTAGAGAGATTTGTCTCTTATGTGACATAGGATGTGTGTATGCAAAGTTGGATGCATGTGATACTGCTAGACTCTGTAAAGGTAGTGGTAGAGGACTAAGCCATGGAGAATGCAAGCTTACAGTAGTTCATAATTTATGCAGATTTTCATACAGTCAACAGAAAAAGCTCCACCTAACATCAAGATTAACCTGCTGCATAAGTTTAATTTTTTCTGCCCACCAGAGAGAGGTGTTAGGGAGCTAATAAAATTTTTCTCATAATCAATTTTATAGAAAAGTTTGTCTGGCAACATACTTGTATAAATGATAGGGACTTTACTCGGAGTTGCTGGTCAGCTTGTAATTGGAAACAGCTAAACATTTTTCAGTGCTCACTGTAAAATAAACATTTCTAGGATTTCAAACTTCTTGTTCTTTCACTGCAATAATAGGAATGTTGGTTTATGCTTTATTAAAACATTATCAGGCCTTTGCTTTCTTTTTTTTTTCACAATAACCATGCTTCGTTACTGTGTGCCTTTGGATAGGGCAGCTCTCTCAGAAATAGTTACATACTGACTGAAGTGACTTCTGTGTGGTATGATTGCTAATATTTATGGGGCCTGGGATCTTGCCTGTCAGCATTCCTTTTTTATTTAGAATGTTTTTAGAATGTCTGGTTACTGATAACTTTTATGTCTTAGGCTTTTACCTTTAAAGCACTGATCTGAACATGTCTAGGCAAACTGTTTTCTCAGAAATTAGCAAACTACCAGATACAACACATGTAGCAATTTCAGTGTCAACCTTTTTACTTTAGCTCTCTCTGTTTATTTTTATCCTGTAACAGGAGAGACGTGGTTCAAATGGACACGATTTCAAACCACAAATATCCACATAGTTATCCTTTTGACTCTCTGAATGTGTGATCTCAGAGGCATCGCTACCAGTCCAGTTCAGGGTTGGATTTTTTTCTAAAACTAATACTTACATGATTCAGTGAAAATAAATCTTTGTAAACCATCCAGACTTTACTGAATACCATGAAAATGTCATGCTATATGTAATACGTACTTGAAAACATCTTTTTTTCATTGTTAGTGCTTCAAAAATTTCTAATTCTGATGTCTCTGAAAATTTCAGCTTGACAAACTGTTGTGAGGAATTGTCAGGGTATACAGACAGTATGAGAAAATAGTTCTGGATTGTTCAGTTTTTTTCATTCATCTTAATATCTGAAGGGCGAATGCTGAGAAGTTAATTTTGATTTAGCTACTGGATTTTGTGGGGTGCGTAGTTTGGGGATTGGTTTTTTGGGGGTGGTTTTTTTGTTGATACACCGAGCTATTCTCTTATGTTCAAATCAATTTGAAAATAGGTTGCATATGCAGATGTACTTCATGTTACAAAAACTTCAGTGCCAAGTGTTAGATTCTTCAGGGGATTCTTACTAATGTTGGGAATAGCCTCTGTTCCCGGAAGGGAAACAGTGGTGAAGAAATGAAATGAAGATTGAACTATCCTGGCTGATGGAGAGACTTTAAAATGAGTTGCATCAGTTTTACTCGAAATGCGTCAGAATGCCAATAATTTACAAAAGCGTTTAATGGAATTGTCCTTTATATTTTGTGGCAAAGATTGTTGTTCAGAAATCGTATCAGAAAGGTGGTTTAAACTAAAAAGTCTTGTCAGCAACATCAGTTAATGAACTATTAAGTATCTGTTTTTAAAAATGTAATGTTTCACTCGGGAAAGTGAATGTCTACAAATAATTTCAAGCCTGGTCTAGGTGCCACCAAGATCAATAGTGTACAGATGAAGCCTATAGAGAAAATGTTTTTTTAATCACCTCTCGATGTGGTATGTTCAGTTTGCAATTAAGAGGATGTTTCCTAGCTACTGACCATGAAATATGCACCTGGCATCTGAGAGACAAGCTGTGCTTTTTACAGTTTGTGCAGCAATGCCATTAACTGCAGTTAGAAATTAGTTATTCTGCTGATGTTAGACCTGTGCCTTCACTCACACTTAGGTTAGTCTTAATGGGTTAAACTTTCTTTGGAGTGAACCAGACACTTGCTTAAAAGTACATAGAAAAATAATAGTTTTGAAAGCAAGCACTCCTTTTTTTTACTTAGTCTCATCTTACAGAGTATTGTATATTTAATATATTCATCTTCTGAGGATCTGGATGAGGATATGACAGGAAATAGACAATGGATGTTCATGTATGTAACTTGCAGGCTATCTGCTACTGATCAAAACAGAACTACACAGCTCACACACCCACCCCTTTTTTTCCTCCTTCATCATGGAGTACCAGAATATATATAGATGTGCATCAGTAATGAAAGGACACATTTACTCTGCTCATTCTCAACTAATTGCAGCATCAAACTAAGAATTTTGTTTTGTTTCCACTGCACCCTGTACTGTTCTTGGAATGGCTTGTCATTCATTTGAAAGGTTGACAAATTAAACTGCCTATTCAAAAACTACATTAAGAGATAAATCAAACTTACAAAAACTAAGTGTAACTTAATATCTAGGAAGAGGGGGGAATCGTAAATGTACTTGTGTGTAAACACAGTTACATATAGTAACGGTAAAATCTTATCTGTTAAGTAAAGTTGAGAAAAGGAACGGACTACTTAATGAGTGGAGTTACAAATGCATACTTGGATCACTGGTCCAAGCTCCTTTGGTAATTGTAGGAAGTGAAGTGGAATTGCAAGTTTAAGCAGTGTATCTGCTCCTTTATCTTCAGCCCTTCCATTTTCTTTAAAATCTTGTAGATCAAGGGGAGCTTGTT
Organism: Ifrita kowaldi; assembly: GCA_013398055.1. Lineage (NCBI taxonomy): Eukaryota > Metazoa > Chordata > Aves > Passeriformes > Cinclosomatidae > Ifrita > Ifrita kowaldi. Next base: position 298,119 of record VZRS01006286.1, on the reverse strand, counting down.
TGTGTTTCAGTTATTTGAAAGGCTGGTCCTTTGACAAAGGAAACACTTGCTAAACAGAATCTGGCTGTGATTACCAGAGGCTGTAATGTGGTGGTTTAAGGACCTTCCCTGACAAAAGCAAGTTGAAGAGTTCTCACCTTGGCCTTTCATTCCGGTGCTGAAGTTCACCAGTGATAAAAGCAAGTTGTTAGGAACTGATGGTGGAGATGCCTGTGTCTTGTGATGGACTCTCCTGAGGTCTTTGAAATCTCTCTTTCCATCCAGCAAATCTGTCGGATGAAGTCTTTCACTATCTTCTTCACAAGACTTTCATACATGTGGTCATTTGTCATGTACCTTACCAAATTGTCTGTTGTGTGATAGTTGCCCTGAAGAGCAATCAGGGATCTTCTGACCAACTAGGAGCAGGTGACAAGTTTTCATAAGGGCATTTTCATGAACTCTGCAATGAGTTGAACTTTTAGAAAATGGATGTGAAAAAACTGAATGGGGGAGCAACAGGAGTAGGTAAATGGGTGAGTAGCTGGAAAGAAAGGAGAATGTAACAGCTGTGAATAATAGTGAGTGAAGGGCCACCTGGACAAACTGGGCATCTTAAGAAGTGTTTGTACATACATACCTAAGGCACAAAGCTTAAAGTGAAATGTGGGGCTTTTGGCTGAAGCTAGAAAGCTTAAGTCTAGGAGGGTCATTTGACTTTCAGCAAAAGGCCCTTATTCTCTGCATTTCAGAGTATTTCTCTGGGTTTGGTCTTCGGGTAAGAGGTTACTCTGCAATGAAAAACTGTCCTAAATATTTGGACACGTCCATACTTGTGTTTTTATACCTCAGTCACTTTCTAGCAAGACTATTCTTAGGGAATGTCAACTTAAGCCAACTTGCTTTAAAATGAAGCTGCATTTTAGCTAGTTAAGCAAAAAGCTGTGTTTTGTTAGTGGGGCTTGTCTTGGACACACAGAAAGGAGGCAGTTGGAGGACCAAATCTTTAGATAACATATGGAACAAACACCCTACTTAAATAAATTTGCCAGTCTGGCAAGGTACTGCTTCTTGAAATTAAATGAGAACACTCACAAGGCATGGTTTTGTTTTTTTCTTTATTTTGTTTCTTATTTGTTTGTATTGGAACGACAGAAAAAATACGTAGAGTGAGAGGCTCATGGGTGAAATATGTGGGAATAGCTTTATTGTCTGAGCCAGTAAATCCTTATGGCAAAAGCTGTTGAGCTGCTTAGGAATGGTAGACACTTGATAAAATTTGTGATGTGGAAAATGGCTACTTATGGCTACATTTATGATACTGCTTGATTTAAGGAATGAATTGGTAGCAATCCATTTGACCATGTTTTAAAGCCCTTGATGAAAGCATCAAATCGAACTGATCTGTAGATCTACTTATATGTGAAACAAAAAGGCTTCTGTGGAGTGAGTATTTTGCTTCTGTCTGCCAGTGTTAGACCTGCTAGGACAGTTGTGTATGGTAGCACTCATTCAGACTGTTTTGATAAAGTTATGGTGATATTCGAAGGAACGTACTGGTCTATATCTTTCCATGACTTTCACATGCAAAATTAGGTCAGGAAAGGTATTGTGTATTTCAGTGCATTGTCTTTAGTGCTAACATGCAGGACTGTCAAATTGAGGTCTTCCCTGGCCTTGTTTAAAAAAATGAATTGCCAATCTCTTATGTTAAGATATCTCCCATATTTTATGGGATGGTATGTTACCATCATTATGGGTTTATCTGGATTATGACTGTATATTCCTAGTATAGATACCTTGTTCTGTGCTATTTAACTGCAGTTTTTGCAAGGCAGGTTGTGTGAGTGCAAGACTGATGTTGGCACATTTGACAGTATTTCCAATGGTTTTTCTTCTCTTCTCATTTCAACATCATGTGAGCTGGTTTTACTGAAAAGAGCAGGATATCAGAGAAAAATTCAGAACAGAAAGCCAATTGGGAAACACCTAGAACAACATAGAGGTTTTCTCTCTGCTACTGTTAGAGACCTTTGTAGATTGGGGGAAATTTTTCTTTGGTGTTTTGACTCAGTTTTGCATGATACTGTTTTAAGGAAAGTAGGGAAATACAATCCTGATGAAACAGCAGTAGTGTGAATCTCAAGGTACTTTATAATTTGTGAGCAATTCAGTATCAGAAAGGGAGGTGGAATTGATGAAGCTCTGTAATATGGTCTGCCATGTATGTGCATCTGCTCAGTGGTTATATTAATGAGCTGGACAATACAATAGAAGACTTTCTTTTGTTATATTTGCAGATGGTGAAACTAGGAGAGACTGCACAGAAAAAGGACAAAATGGGATTTCAAAAGGATCATGACAAATTGCAAAGATAGTCTAAAAACCACTGAATAACATTCAGTAGTAGCAAGTGCAAGGGTGTTACCTGTATTCAAGGATATTGTGCTATACAAATGATCTGAGGCAGCTGGTTAAGTGGGGAGGATTTGAAAAAAGATGTCGGAGTTACAGTAGTTCACAGGTTGATTATAAGAATTTTTGTTGTGCCAAGAAAAATCCCCATACTAAGATACAAAGCAGAAGTATAACCGACAATGAAATGTGTGAAATAATCTTTTTGCTCAAGGCAGAAAGTGTGGCACTGAAGGCTTTAGCATGGCTTCATCTGTAACACTGTGTCAGTGTTGGATATCCTACCTGGATATACCCAATTTATTTCAGAGCATTTGTATATTCATACAACTACGTGTTCAGAGTAGAGCAAAGGGACATTGAGCAATCACATTCTAAGAGACAAAAAACTGTACAAGAATAGGGCTCAAAAGAAGATTGTTCCTGGTGAGTTTTGCATATCTGTATCTCTTCAAGGAAAGAAAAGGAATAGCCTGTTACTCAGGTTCGTGGAGAAGATGGCAGAAAGTAATAGCCTTAAATTGTAGGGCCAGAAAAAGTTAAGTGAAAAATTAATGATAGCAATAATCAAACATAGAATTAGACTGGGAAGGTTATAAAAGCTTAATACCGGAAACCTTAAAAACAGGCAACAAATGCCTCAGAAATGGCACAAGTAAAGTTGAACATGCCTCAAGTTGTGGTTACAGAGACCAGACAACTTCTTGTGATGCCTTCGAGACTCTTCTCTGCAACATGTGAGGTGGCAGCAGATTGAGTCCACAACTGGCCAAAACCCATGGTGCCCTGGGATGGGCCTCCTTGCGAAATACAGTTCAGCAGCTCAGAAGTGTGCAAATTCCTTTAGCTGTGCTGAAGGTGTGGAGTATATCAGTGAATGAAGTGGGGAAGGAGGAGTTGTCCACTGCAAGAAAAACAGAGTGGTGTCAGGGAGCCCTGAATCACCCCTGAATCAAGTTGGTGTGCTTGTTTATATTTTGCAAGCACTTTGCGTCCCTCTGGTCTTTGGATGAAAATTATGTAATTTAGCTATGCAGCTAAGATTTCAGTGTGGGTTTTCAGGTACAACACTTGAAAGGTAAATGGTCTTTTTCTGTAGATACATGAATATAGTAAACTTCAGTGCAAGAGCATGTCTTCCATAGAGGAATTTTTTGGTAGCAATTCTGACAAATTCTGTTAGACATTTTTCAAGGAGACCCTGTGTACATACTGATGAAATTTGACAGTGTGACCTTTTCATATGGGACAGAGGGAGCTTTTTGCTGATAAGACTTGACACATTTTTCAAACACACTGACAAAGATCACAGACCCTTTACAAGCATATTCTCAGCAATGTGGATCAGCTTCTTAGTAGCTTTACTGTGCACTATGTCTCACGAGGTAGACAAGACTGGTACTGTGGTATCTGTTTGCTCAGGTTTATTTTCAAGCACACATACACAGGTGTTGCAGCAGAAATGCTGATTTAATTAATATATCAGTATTCTTGAGTATTTTTCTATCACAAATAGCTTATATTGTGTTCCATGCTTTTCAAAATAGTTGTAGATCAGTAGGTAGCATTCATAATTGTCAATGTTTTTTCTTGTAGTGCTGAGACTTTATACAGTAAGTCAGTATAAAAAGTTCTGTTGAGTTTGTGATTTAAATGAGAAATCATATTTACACATTGACTTGAATTTCGTCATGAATTCTGAAGCTTTGTGACCTGTTGATTAATATCATGAAGAAAAGTGTTGTGTGGGATACTGGAGTGCGGGGGAAGAGTGATGTGTTATTTTGGATTCAAAGGAGTTGACAGAATTCTGATGTGCTATCACTTTTCTACACGGCAGCTCTTTATTCTAAGAGGAAACGCCTCTTCGGGAAGCATGGGGGAGGATAAAGATTTCCAATAGTGTAGAGGTATCTGCCTAATGCAGGGTTACAAAACATTCCTGTAAAGCTCTTCTTGCCACATTGCAATTCACCCTATTGACAGTGTTGTAGATTACTTATTCTCAAGGATACTCAAATATGGACCTTAAGAAGCCACCTCATCACATCACTGCCATAAATAGTCTCCAATGGCAAGCCACAGGTTCATGATCAGAGTCTGTGGTGTCAGTTTGTGAATGGATATGTGGGTAGGAGTTACTAGGCAATAACCTTTTGTACTTTCTGTGGATGACAGGTGTAGAATTTCTATGCTCACTTTCTACCCTGGCCTTTGGAGATGGGATCTTTATTTGCATGAGATGTTTTCGTTGGTGGGAAAAATTTTGGAAACTACATCAGAGGATATTGTAGGGATGCTGCCCCAGCAGAAGTAGGGAAACAAATCTGTCACAGTGTGATGATGGCAAGGTAATGTTTCTGGAAAGTAAGGGCAACCTATGTGCAGGAGAATGGATAACTCTCTGGAGAAGGCAGTGGATAATCACAGTCATGGGACGTTCAAGTTCACATACAGTTGCTGTGGTAGTTGCCATTTTTCATCTTTGAATTTAGTCTAAGTGAATGCAGAATTATTACGGGAATTCAGATCCACCTAATGCACTTAATTTACCCTGACCAATTTCACAAGAGAGATTGGGAATCTTTGGGCTAATAATCCTCCCTGATCCCCGAGAACAGTTGCAGCTGTTCCCTGCATTTCATGCAGAGGAATTGCGATCCATGCTGTAAAATTACTCCCTTGCCCACATGCTGAAGACTGCAGCTGTATTTTGCATGTATCTGCTAACACCCCACAGGCTGATGGGTGACTCTCCTTGGTAAGGTGCTAATTCCCTCTGCAGTCATGTGCCTTTTAAGTGAGGAAGTCCGTACAATTTTCTTGTGGTACTAGTTGTGGTGGGTCAAAACCGGCACCACAGTGTGTAAGCTTTTAAACTACAATTAGCTTTGTTATTCTAGGGAAATAGAGATTCCTGGAGCTAGAAGTCCTTAAAGTTGTCCAGCCAGAGTAGGATCTAGGAAATCAAAGAAAGCTACAGCTCTTTGTCCATTTCTACCAGCTCAGGTGGTTGTGAGCTGGATCTGGCTGTTGGTTTGTTGTTGGTTTGTTTCTTTTACTATAGCTATTGGAACTAAAATATGTTGCCTTTACAGTCTGAATTTGAGTACTATACCATGACTGTATCCTTAGTGTTCCCTTAATGATATGTGCGAGACTTAAAAAGGATTTTAGGAAGAACCTAAAGTAGGTTTGGAAAATGTTTGTGAGGAGATGGTGGTGGTTGTTGCTGTCACAATTGTTTTTCACCCTGTGGAAATATTTGAGACTTCTACAGCTCTTGGCCATTCAATTTTGAAATGCAAATAGGACTTTTAATTCCAGCCATCTCCCCCTTTCAGTGAAAAAAGTGAGAGAATCTGGGGGAAGGAGGAAAGAAGAAAGGAAGGAGGAGGCTGTAGTTCTGCAATATGCTGAGAATAACCGTAGGGCTTCCTGAGTCAGATCAGAAACATAGTGGCCTTACACTGATTTGAGTCAATATATAATGCCTGTTGAGATTTGTTAGAAACACTGTAGTGCTGATGTTCTGTGCTGCTAGCCTTGACTCCTGACCAGGTGCTGTCTATTTGCTTTAGAAGCTTCTTAGTGCACCTCTGACAGCTGTCCATGTGCCCTTTTACCACCTCTGTCGCTTGGCCTGCTCCAAAATACCTGCAGGTCACTGGTAGAATGCCACTTACCTGCATTGAAAAGCATAATTCCAACCCACCCTCACTTTCTTTTTAGACATTTACTGTGGCTGGACCTTCCTTTCCATACCTTTACTTTCCTCTGTGGGGATACAGGGGATTGTCCCTGTGATAACGACAATCACAGATGCTTGGGATAATGGTTCAGCTCCCAGAATCTGAGCTTTTTGAGTTCCCTGCAGTTCTCCAGAGATACCTAGGCTGAGGGAAAAAGAGACTTTCATGAGGACCAGTCAAAATAACTCTCTGCCCTGTATCCTTTCACTGTTTAGGGCATATTTCCAGCTGTGTTTTGCTGACACAACAGACCAGCACTTCAAGTCTCACTGCTCCTGGGCCTTGCATTGCTGTACACACAGTGGCTGCTTTTGTTCAGTTTTGGAGACAAAATGCAAGCTTCCATTTTCTTTCTTATAAAATGCCAAATGTGCCTGAAATTAGTCAGCAGAGGATACAGGTATTTGCCTCAGCCAAATAAATGACTTGTATCCTGCAGATATGGGAATGGGAAAGTCTATTTGAGGCCTTGTTACACAAATAGGTGAAATAAATATGTAATGTCCAGAACAAATGGATTGTTGTGCTGCTTCCAGACAGCAATTACATATATTGTCAGCCTGTGTGCAGATGTATAGATACATACTGTAACTAGGGCCTAGTGGTAATGAGAACATCTGGAAGCATCTGGAAAATGTTGCCTCCTGTATAGCTCACCTCAGCTGCATATTTGGCCTTTCATTGTTTAGTGCAGATTCAGTACTGGAGCACTGTTTAGTAGCTGCCAAAAATCAAGTTCAGTTAGAGCGGCTCTGGTGAGCAGGAGAATCAGAAGGACTCCAGCCAAGTTTGGGACTCAATGGTTGTGGTGGTTTTGGCAATTAGCCAGCTGCCCTTAGTGCTGTGTTTGAGTTTCTCCTTTTTACGGTTTGCACAGTTGGTGTCCTGATTCTGCTTTGGAGTGTGTATTTTTGAGTTCCCATGCTATTGCTGTCTTTAGATCTTGAGCTTTCTTTTTCAGTGCAGTCTAAAAACCAACACGGCCTTGTGATCCCCTGGAGCTAGAGAACAGGCAGGCAGAAGTAACATGACTTTGTGTTAGTTACACCCATACATACAGTAGGTGTGTCTGGGGGTGTCTGCTTTACTACTCCTGCTTTCCCTCATCTTCTATGCATGTATACATGCAGATGATGCAGCCAATGAAAGTCCCAACAAGCAACTATAAAAGAGTTCCAGAATGTAGTGAAGGTGCAGATTTCTTCATTTCTGTCAGTTCTTGGGATGGAGTTGGAAGAAGATGCTGGCAAGGATGCAGATGTGGGTGGTGTTTTCAGGAGATGCGGGTCCATAACTACCAAAGCCTGTCTCTGGTTTCTCTCCCAGGCATGGTATTGCTTATAGCAGATGCACAAGATCATGCAGTGGAATCATAGGCAAGACTTAAGACTGATCTCAAGGGACTTAAATCTTGCCTTCAGATAGCTAAATGTTCCCCTGTAGCTATGAGACATTGTGGGGATTATATGTCTGTCTGTCTGTCTATCTATCTATCTATATGTTATAATGGGATATGTTTTATGTTATAATATGCTCTAATGGGATTTCCCCATTGTAGCTTCCTGCTTGCCACTACCATGTTTTCTTTTTTAGCCACACATCAGTTATAGGCAGTGACTGCCCTTCTTACTTGTTGTCCAGCCTATGTCTGCTGTCAGCTCAGCCTTTTCTTTGACAGAGGTGTGAAGTCCCATTTTCAGAACACAAGATCACATATGTATATTTTAACACACATGAGCAGTGTTTGCAGGGTGACAGTGCACTGTGCTGCCACTGTTGTGCTGGTCAGCTGCTTCCAGCAAAGCAGAGCTTTCTGCTGAGACCTCACAGTGCTGTAGAATAGGTTGGCTCACCCACCACTAGGATGCTGTCACCTCAACCCTCTGGATCCATGGAGTTTAATGCCATCCTGCTTTCCCCCACTTCATTTCAAACTTCATTACTTGGAGTCAAATACAGCTGTCAAGTTTTACTGTAGAATTTCAGAAAAATGCTGAGGGGAGTATCGTAGGGCACACATTTAAAGTCTTGACCAGTGGAAGCTCTTACTCTGCAGACTTCTTTAAGCAGGGTTAGGTTAGGTACTGTTCCAAATGCCATTAGCTGCAAGTATGTTGTCAGTGCTGCCAGTCATGGAACTGAATAAGTGGGGATGGCAGTAAGCACTCAGCAGAGGAAATAAGGAGTATCTCTCTCAGGCTAGAAACAACTTGAATTTCTGATGGATGCAAGCAAGCAAATATGCCATTTTCTCTCCCACTCAGTTTTTTACCCATCATTTTTTGCTTTTCTTTGTGCAGTGCCCAAACTTTCCAATTGAAGGCCATTTTTAGAAACCATATTGGTTTTGAAATAGCATATTACTCCAATGTAAACATTTTTCATATCAGTTACAGGAGTGTTAAGGTTGGAATACTGAGTACTTCCTGTGTGCTAGCAGGTGATTTTTCAACATAATTTGATGTTGCTTATAGTGTAATGTGTATGACAGTAGATACCTGATCATTTATTCACATTTCAGTACCCTGGAGACAAGTTTCATGCTGACCATTCAAATGAGCATTATCATGCAAGTACTGACAAGACTAACTGGGAATAACTAAATTACATGTAGGCGTGAAAACCAGAATGGTTCTGATAAATTCCCACGTTACAGCCTAACCTGCTTGATTCGATTCAGTACTTACTGTAATGGGAGTAAGGTGATCTAAGGAATTCCTCTTGATTGTTTTGTCTCATGGAAACTGTACAAAACCTGTTTGTAGTAACGGTAATTTACTGTTATGTGTTTAGTTCTGGAGTGGTGTTAAGGGACGTAAGCCAAGTTTAATAGCCAGAAACATTACTTTGTCTTCATTTCATTGAAGGGGTTCTCAAATGATACATGATAAACTATTTATAAAAGTTCATATGATAAACTTTTGGATTGATATGATAGACTGCTGCCTTGTCATTTTCCTTATCTATGTAGCATCATGCATACCCATGTGATGGTTTGCTTATGTATAGAGAGGATTATGAAATATTTTCCATCTCTGGTATCTTCAGGCCATGTATCTAGTTCCAATCTTGGTGAAGACAATTAAGCCCGTAGGCAAGCCAAACTGGGGTTATTTTATTTTAAGATACACTTTAAAAACTTAAAGTTGTTCATATGGTATCTTTTATGCTCTTTGCTCCTGGTTTTTTTTAACCTAGCTTTTATGCTGGAACCTTAAAAGTGCAAAACAAATGTTTGGAAGCAGTAGAAGAACTTCCTCATATTGTGTGGTTCCCTGAAAATGGCATCAATAAAAACGTAGCCTCTGTGCCTTGAAACTATGTAATGATTTTACTGTGATGTGTGCTTTTATTGTTGGTGTTTTTCTCTGTTTCAGGCCAAACAAACCAAGTGGCTAAGGAGGCAGCCAACAGATGGACTGGTGTGTATTGCAGCGACACAGCTTCACACTAGAGCAGTTTCAGTAAAAGACCTACTCAGTGTTAAGAATTTTAAATTTGATTAGGACTTGATGTAGGATAGTCCTCACTTATAAAAACACAGAGAAATTTATTTTACTTATAAAACTGTTATGATTAAAAAAATTACATCTTCTCAGTTTAATTACTGAATGTACTTCATATGCCATAACAGATTTGTCTTTCTGGTGCTGTCTTGTACACTGTGTTAAATCCTGCAACTTGTTTCCTTGGTTGAGTTAAATCTGTTAAGATCAGGAAAGCAACAGAGACTGGAAATGGTGATGCCCAGGTATTCAGAAAGTTTAATTCTATTCTGAATGTTCATTTCTTTCTAAAGAGTAGAATGGTTTGTGGAATCTTATTGCTGCTACCATGTGATGGATGCCAATACAAAGTAGGTATTTCTCAAACTAAGTGATCAGTTTTGATAGGTGAAATGATGCATAGTTTTAAGGAATGTTACTGTGATGACATTTATGTGGAAGTTTAATTCAATTTTCTGTTGTTGCTTAGCTTTGCTGTATTCATTCCCCTTTTGCAGAGCAAGCTATTTATATGTCCTTATGTTTTTTTTTAATTATTTAGAATATTGTTCATAATTTTTTGTCTAGAATACATCTCCTACTGATGGACTGCTTGCTATCAGTGGTTATGCCAAGTGCAGCAGGATATCATTGTCTTAGTCTTCGGACTATTATTTTATATCAGGGTTGTTTACTGCATATGGGGAAATAAAATTATGTATTTGAAAATAACTTCTGGGAGTTGTCAGGGCTTTCTGCTGTTGATGACAGGCTGTTCTCAAGGCTTTGAGTGAGGTAAAGGAACTGTGCCTCAGCCTGTAGAAAGTACTTTGCTATTTAATGAGACAATTTGGTTATGTGCTGCAGCATATTTTTCTTTTGAAGAGACAGTTTTAAAACCAAATGTGTGATGGTTAAAGAAAAGAAAAATAGATCTCTAAGCTGTGCAGAGACAGAGAACACTTCCTCTCTTAAGGAATGCTGCAATTTATGGGTGTTAAAAATGACGTAATGAGTTTCAGTAAATGCTGCAGTGAAAAATTATGTTAAATTGAAAAAAATGTATGTGTTAAAATAATAACCTGATGCTAAAAGAGAAGTGCTGACTAAAGTAAAGCTTCTTGAATATCTTTTTTTTAACTTTATATACAGTGTCTGAACAAACATGCAGGACTAGAAAGGACCTTGCAGTTAATTTAAATCTAATCTCTGTAGCTGTAGACAGTCACATAGTAGGTGTCTAGTTGAAGAAGGACCTATAAAATACCCACTATGCATATTCACACTTACCTCATCACTATAGCAGGCTTACACTGTAATTGTAGCTTTCAGTCTCCTTGTAAAAGAGAAGCAAGAAAAGATAAAGATAACATATTTTAGTCATTGCTAAGTAAATTATTTCCTCTTTTTTGGAGGCTATTAACAAAAGCCTCATGTTTTCTGCTCTAAATCTACTTAATAATGATGTTTCCCACTATGTACCTTTTTCATACACACGAGATACTGCAAATAGAATGATTTTTTTTGGAGCTGAGACTGTAATTCATGCTTTCCTAAATACTCAAAATGAATGTTTTTCATTCTGTTTACAGATAACATCTTTTCAATAAAGTCCTGGGCCAAGCGTAAATTTGGATTTGAAGAGAGCAGAATTGATAAAGGATTTGGAATCCCAGAAGATTTGGATTACATTGATTAGTGTTCAGTTGATGACTGACACAGTTGTACATAGTTTGTTATATATTCACAGCTGCCATTTAAATGTGAATCCTCTCCAAACAGGTGACCACCGTTTGATTTGCTGGTTGTGTTAGGGTTAATAAAACTCTAAAAATATTTGTTGCCGTTTTTTTTTTCTTGTATTCTACTGTAGATAGTAAATCTCTTGGTTTCTTCTGTGAGACGGACTTAGAATGGACAGAGGTTATAGAGAATAATTATTACAGAGTCCTGAGACTGGATTTAAGTCTTCCTTTGCTTAACTGGGAGTAGTAAGCACTAAGAGCTAGAAGCTCCAGGGATTTATGTTTAAACATATTGAAAGCTTTGCAGGGGCAATAACAGAGGACAATATGGAATAGGATTAATTTTTCCCCTCGTCTCACCAATGAAATAGAAAAGAGGCGTAATCCATCAATGGAAAACAACGAGACAGTAAGGAGGCTGAGGTCTGATTTCAGGTAATTTTTTTTTCAATAATTTTTTATTGTGTTGCTAGTACTGCTTGTAAGTTTAGTGACAAAATTTTGTTTGTTGTTGAAAAATACTAGTTCAACAGAGCTGAATCTGTTCTAGCAAATATATTGGATTTGACGCTGGGAAAGCTGCTCTGGTCAAGAGTGTGTCTGCATAGAAGTGGGAACAAAGAGCGCCCATCCATTCACACCACAGTGCACTGAGGTTTAGGATGTTTATCTGGGATGTGAGGGACTGAATTCAATTTGCTGTTCAAAATTGAGCATTTTTGGGTTTATGCACATTTTTCAATTTCAGGCTAAAAGCGCAGCCAGCCAAAATAAGAACAGATTTCAGAGCGCCTCATTTTTTGTTTGGTGAAATTTCTGAAGCACCTCACTTTGTATTAGCTTGTGGTTTCTAGTTCTGATGAGTGCATGGCGACAGCAAGAGAGGTGGACAGTGGAGACTGGTGTTCACCTTCCACAGCTGTGGATTGCAAGATGGCATTTCTGCTGTACAGCTCTGGAGGATTTAAGCTTTACCTTTAGGAGGCTGGTGGGCCTGCTGCAAGGTATCACTGGAAAGTGTCTGTTGCCTTTTCTCTAACATATGATGAGAGAGCATTGCTGAAAAGGTGGCATTTAGCTGGAGATATGCCCAGAAATCTGTCTCCTGTGACCTTTCCAATTAAAAAGTTTCCTAGCAGTTCAGTGCATGTTAAAATCCAAGGATTTCAGGTATGCCCCTGGCTATTGTCATCTCATGTCTATGAAGACAGCAAAGTTACTGGGGAGATTTTCCTCTCATAGAGATAGTGTAGCAAGCTATCCCTTGCCTGAGGAAAATGTATGGGATGCCTGGCACATAGTAAAATGTCACTATGCTTAAAATTGCGATGGAGATGTTTCCTTTTATGTGTTTGGAAAGATTTTATTCCTAACATGTCCAATATTGAACATGGAGTACAGCTGCTGACTGGTAAAGGCGTGAGGCAAGCAGGTGGCACTGAGCTGAGTGCAGTGCTGGAGTGCTCCTTACCAGGCCTGGCTTTTGCCCCATGAAGGGGGTGCTGTGCAGCAAAGCTCCCTGCTGCTGCCAGACCAGACTACTGATGCACCTGTAGCTTGGATTGCTCTTGGATTTTGTGCTGTGAAACAGCAAAGAGGCAAGCTTTTTTTGCTCTTTGTGGGAGATCTCTCTCAAGTGAGTCTTTTTTTGGTTTTGCTAAATGTTTGGATTTTTCTGTGAGTATTCTGTACCACCTAACAGGTGTGAGAAGCTCCTTGGCACATCTGTGTTCAAGAACACATAACTGCCATACAGTAGAGATGATGATGACTCAGAAGGCTTGTTTGTGTGAAGGAACATGGAGCACATGAAGTTTTTTGCCTGTTAGAATCACTTTCATGTGGCTGACCTTGTCAAGGAGCCTCAGGTAATTTATGGTCTGTAGCAGCTTGTGCAGCAAGACTTCCTCTGGTACCTTTGGGGATGAGGGTTTCTTACTGACTTTACTGCTTTGGCTACTTTCAAAATTCAAGAGGGAAACTAAGATGACCAGCTATGTACGTTTAGCTGCAATGTTGTAGCTTCCTTTCTGTAGGGTAAAAGCATTGTGGACTGTAATAAAACCTCTAAATATAATAAATACAATCTAAATAACTGTACTTGAGGTAGATTTGCCCAGAGATACTACAGTCAGCCAGCATGAGCTGGCTTTAAAAATATCAAACACAGCCTTTATGCTTTGGACACAAAACTTAGGTAGTTCAAGTGCAGGCAATTTCTAGCAATGTAATTTTTTGTAGAATTTTGGGTTTGTTTTACAGGTACAGAACAGATGTAGACATACAATTGTACTCTATTTTCTGTTTTGTCTCCTGGTGTTGGTTAGCAAACCTGGAGGGAGAATATGTCTAGTTCTGTAAGGACACAATTTTAGAACAGTCAGAACAGAAATTTCTCAGCTAAAGAGAGAAACGGAAGAGGTGATGCATTACCAGAAACTGATTCTTACTCCTCTAGTGGAATAGATTTATTTTGTGCTACCTTTTTGTGATTCTGGATTTTTAGCATAGGTGAATTTCAACAGGAGAAGCAAAGCCAGATCCTTTCTGAGAGAAAAAGAGACAATTTGTGTATCTTGTATATTCCAAGATACTTTGAGACTGCTGCATCTGCTCACTTTTGGAAGCTTTTCTTCTTAAAAAGATACGCAGCAGACTGCTAAATCCCACAGTATGAAACCATGTAGGATTGTGTGGTTTGAGATGTGTGTTCACTTCAGTTTTTAGAAGTTGAGACTTTTGCCTTCTGCTGAGTTAAAAGTCAGTAACTGTTAAAATTATTCTCCTGAGAAATTTTTTGCTATTAGCCTATAGCAAGAATGAAAACCCTCAAGCTGATTTTGTCCCCCGATTTGTATTTTCAGAGTTTTCCTGAGACAGAATCTGAGGAATTTCTAAAGAATCTAACAAGAAAACAATGGAGTTTAAGTCCTTACTTCTACTGTTCTTCTTGTGGTTATGTCACAGCTATTTTATGTATATGTCTTCCTCTTTTCTCTTTTTTTCTTGTGCCCTATAGGTTTTTTTGCCCATGTAAGGTAAATGTTTTCAACTGTTACAGCTAAGTCAGGAGGTCAGGCCCTTACTACAATTCAGGTTTGTAATTAAAGCAATTACTATTGCAATGGGTGAAAATCAAAGTTGTAGCTCTGAACAGTACCAGGAACAGTATCAGGTCCAGCTTTTCAAAATCTCATGAGGAGTTTATCTCTACAATACTAGGCTGAGGTGTTGGGTAAGCCTGCTCTTTGGGACTGATGTTGATTGGCCACTGTGAAGCAATATAGATACAGGACAAAATATTTATTTCTACCAGATCTACTAGGAAACCTTACTCGTTTAAAGAAGGTTGCTGATGATATCTGCCCTGAAACATCCCGTTGTTCCTTGTCTTTTAACTTGCCATCTGCATGCTCTGTACAACACCAAGCATCAACTCTAGGATTCTTTATGGTACTTGCAGAGTATTAACAGTCACAAAGGTTTAGGTTGTGACAAATCAGGTGCTAAGCCTTTCATTAATGCATCATCTAAAATGTCATCGCTGTTTGGGGGTGTTGTAAAAGGGAAAATCCGGGCTCTGACGAAATGGCCCAGTGATGCTGTGATCACGTGGCAAAGGTGGAACCGAAACTTCTTGGGAGAATGAGGGGAAAAAGGAACCCAGTTTGTGATGGTGACTAAGAACTTCAATGCAAGAGCTCCTTAGAGAGTCCTTCTGTCACCCAGGCGTATTTCCACCAGTCAGGTGATCTGGTTGGTGCTTATCTTCACCTTTTGCGTTGTAGAGGTGAGGTTTGTATGATCATATTTTTCTGTTGTTTATCTTCTCCTTTTCCCTCCCAGTGTTCTTAAATTATCCAGTGATTTCAGCTAAGTTTACTCTGAGGGGCTCTGGTACAAGCTCATGATTTATCTATTCTGTTTGGCTGCTTGCCTGATAAATGCAGGCTTTCCCTTCCCCACCTACCACTTTAGGGACCCAAGAAGGGGTGGAGCAGGCTGGGGGTGGGAGGAGGAAGGAAAGATGTCAAAGATGGTGATGGAGTGTTATGTGAGGGTCTGGCAGCACTGCTGGGGCTGAGATGGGATGTGTGTGCATCCTTTCAGTGGGAAGGAACAGGTTACTTTAACAAGTGAAGTCTTTGACTGATCACGAGTCACACACATAGCTGGGTTCTTCCATGATGGCAGCAGTTAGCTGCCATCTAGACACAGTTCCTGTGTAAATATTCTTGTGCATAAGGAGTCTGCCTTCACAGCAGGGACAGCCTTTCTCTTCAGCTTCTTTTTCTCCTTGTCCCATTTGCGTTTTCTCTCCCACCCCTCCACTGTCATTTCCCTTTTAGATCTGCTTGTAGAAACCACGTAGGCTGAACAAGTGAAGCATTGCAGTCTGTACAGATGGTTGTCTGTCTTACTCCTCCTGCTGTCAGCACACACACCTTCCAGTGCACAGGCATATGGGAAGGGAAGCATCTATCTCTGTGTTAGACCTGTCTCTTTAAACTGGTCGGAAGGTTGCATGTCAAGAAGACCAGGGGGCAAAGAGATCTGTGAACACTACCACAAGCACCACTGAACTTCTCAGGGTCACTTCAGACTCTCTTACAAAGCCTCATGAATGAATGAACAGTTTTGATGCTACATGGGGGTCACACCTAACCTAGTTAGAAAAATTTTCCTTACGAAAAAATGTTCCTGCTGAAGTATTTATAAAGAACAGTTTTCAAACAAAACCTGCTGGGCAATTTTCCATTTCCAGTATTTGATGAAAACCCAAGTTACTCTGAGAAACAATGAGCCTTTCCATATGAAAAACTTAATTTTAAAATATACTCCATCCTTTTGTTTCCAAAAAACCTTACTGATCTGGCAACCAGTGCTGAATTAAATCCTGTAACCCATCCGAGGGGCACCTTGTTTCAGGTGAGATGATGAACGTCAGCTGCGCTGCTGCTGAAGCTCAGAAGGAAAAGCTGTTTAAAACTATGGCTTCTAGAGAAAGCCAGTGGTGGAAGAAGTTGTGTTTAAATTAAAAAGGGCCTGAGTTACCACCTGCATACTGAAGCTGTGTCGTACAGGGATCTCCCTCTTTCCCTGGACACCTTTGGTCATGTCATCTGCCTTCAGGCTGACCTCACTGGCATTCTGGAGATGAGATTTTTATGTTGAGATGCAAATTAAAAAATATTTTTTCTCATTTTTGCAGTCTGCAGTGGAAAAAATGATCATGTTTTCTCTCTTTCCTGCTAAGAAAAAAAAGGAGAGTAAAAGAGTCAATAACGTCACGTTTGCTTGCATTATCCTTACTAGCCATTGAAAGTAATGCCTCTGGCTGATCCTAGCATTCTGGAGGATTTTTCAAGGAAGATAAAAGCCAAATTTTCATACTTTGTTTTCAGCTTCTCAGAAAAATTAATTATCTATTGAATCAGATTTTTTTTCCTTGTTATGCTGTACTTGGTCAAAGACATACTTCCAGTGGCAGAAATGCTGTTTGATTAACTTTTTGCATGGACATCAATTAATCATCATAATAAACTGTATTCTGTGGGCTTTTTTCTCTCCTGAAATGTATTCTAGGCAATATGCTCTTCACAATGTTTTTAAAAGTCAGTCAGCTCCTGAGATCAGTGATTAAAAAATCAAAAGGTTCTGCAGCAGACCTGTTTGTTATTCTCATGGCCATTGATGCTGTACCTGTCTGAAAAGGATATGTAAGAAATAACACTGAAGAAAATGATACCAAGAGCTCCAGAACACCAATATCTGTATCATGGTGAAAGGCAAGAAGCTTGGATGATGTGTTCCGTTTCTGGTGTAACTACTGCCAGAGGTTCAGTGAATGAGTATTTTTTTTTTGAAACAGATACATTGAACAAAGCAGCTTCAAATCCATTTTTGGAATCCATCAACTTTTTCTGGTACTTTCAAGTTAAGCTGTTACAGAAGTGCTAGTTTACTGTTTGGACCTTGGACTGGAGGTGGTAAAAATGAAAATAGATTCACAATCAAAACTTCCAATTTAAAATGTTAGGTTCAAAATTGGATCTCACATTGTTGAAGCTGTCTTTTTATTCATCAACAAAAAAAGTCCAGGAGCCCTTTCCTTGTCAGTTGTCATTAAAAGATTATACAGACCTAGGAGAACGATGTATGTCTGGGTAGGTCATATGTCTTGAATCTTTCAAGTAGGCATGATTTAAATCAGCATTTTGGGATTGTGTGTTTTCTTTCTTACTCTTTCTTACTCTTTCTTACTCTTTCTTCCTCTTTCTTATTCTTTCTTATTCTTTCTTCAATGCATATGTTAGTTACTGGAGCAGAGAGAATTTCCTGTTAAACAGCCTTTACTGATATGCAGATTTGACTGATAACTGGATGGGAACATGGGGAAATGAAAAAAAGGGAATTTAATGTCAAATTTTTTGGTTCTTTTTAGACTTTTGTCTTGTCAGTCTTGAGCCAACAGAGTGGGCATTGTCTGAATCAACTTCCCAACTCAGAAAGCCATAAATGAAAAGTATTGATTCCTGACTTGATTTTCTATATCAACTCGCCAGTTGCATCATCCAGCTTTTGACAGGGAGCAGATAGAAAAAACAATAGCAACGAGTTTTTGCTAAGTTTTTTTGCCTTGTTACTATTACTGTTGTTGCCTAGTATGTCTCCATCCTGAATTAGGGCCAGAGGGAGGAGGGTTCACTGCTTAGAAAGCACAAGTAAGATCTATGCTTAGATCCACTTTTGATAGGAGTTCCCCTCTGTGCTCTTGTAGACAGCTCTTTTTTTGATAGATTTTCCCTAACAAATGCTTATCTTGGCAAGTGAGTGGTGAATAGTCATACTCTAATATAGGTGCTTTTACATCATAAACTAGGATGCAATTGTGTAAGCAATAATTTGCAATTAAAAAATTCAGAGGACCAGGCTTACAGGTGTAAATGGAGTTACTGAAAGAAACCCTTTGATGTCAAGCTGTCTGCTTTATCATGTAATTTTTTTCAAGGTAACATATTTCAGAGGCTTTAGTTTCATACACCATGCCAATGCTAATTGCACAGTTCTGTCACCTCTGGTATGAACAACAGCATTGACAGTGGGACACGTGGCCTTAGCTTTTACCAAAATGAAGGAAATTTTGCCAAGAAGCCAGCAGAGAATGATTCTGCTCAGAAGGTTCAGTCTTCTTGAAAAAGAAACATCTCTGCAATAAAGTCCTTACAGCTTGCTTGATTTCTGAGTACTTCAAAAAGCATCTAGATCTGATTAAGTTAATGTATTTTTCTCATCAAGCCTGGAGTTTGCCTCTTGTCTTTGCTCCACCTGACAGGTGTCATCTTATCTTGGGTTTGAGCCGTTAGAGGCTGGTCCGGGAGTCGGGGCAGTGAGGTTGTTCTCCAGTGCTGCGGGTTGCTGGGAGCAGAGATACTGCTCCTTGGCTGCTTGTATGCAGAGAACAGCCTCCTCTCTGGGAAGCTGGAAAGCTCTTGATGGCCTCGCAGGAAAAATATTTGTGGCAGTGCCACTAGAACATTATTCCCTTTATTTTAGAGCTCATGTTCGTGTATTTCTCTTTTCAAGTCTGTGGCCAGCCTCCCATCTCTCAGCCTTCATAGTACAGGAGGAGCAGTGAAAAGAAAATATAAAATAAATGGAAAGCAGACCAAGGACTGAAGATGAGTGGAAGAAAAAAGCCTCATGACTTCTACCCTGAAGTCAACATTTTAACATGGTGTTGAGAGACCCTAAGGGACCCTCTTCCCTCTGCTACCTTGGGTAGCAGGCATTTCTCAGTTTCCCTGGTCTGTGTGGCAGCCACAGAAAAGAGCGAAATCTGTGATTATAAAGGCAGCAGGAGTGCTGCCCTCCTAGATTTGGCCAGTCCCATGTGCCCTTGCATTTGACAACTGAATTTTCAGTCTGCCAGGGGAAAAAACCACCTCCTTCACAGTAGAACTGAATGACACAGAAGAAAATGACAGCCTGAATGAACTAACTTGAGCAGAGGTGCTCACCTGTCTCTGGCTTTCGCATGCTGAGAGATGTGGTGCCAGTCAGCCTGGCTAAAGCTGTGTCCTGGGAGAAACTTTTGAGTCCCATATCCATAGCCTTGAAGGTCATAAAAACACAGCAGTAGGAAGCTGTGGCTGTTCCATTTAGTGCTGCCATTCCATGCCACTTTAAAATGTGTTGTTTCAGTTCTGTGGGTCATCTGGTCAGGTTATCAGTTCGGTTAGGGGAATGGGATGCTGATGGTTCACCATCCTTTAAAATAAGCTCTGTACCATAAATGCTTTCTTGTTATTCTCAAAATTGGTTTCCATGGTAACTCTGTCACTGGAACAATCTTTATGTCGATGAAAAGGAGGAAAATAATTTCCTTTTTAGGCATCCTCTACTCAGCCTAGTGAAATTCCCTTTTTGCTTGAACCCTGTTTGCCTCTAGGGAATGGGGACTCTTATCTCCGTTCACCTCCACCAAGGTGCTCAAGGTTTCACCCCTGCAATTTCCTTCTTCCACTCTTTTCTGCCTTTTGAGTTTAAATCATTACTTTTTTGCTTCAGGGATAAAAATCTGTGGCGCTTGTGCTCCAGAATTCCTTGGCATGTGGCTTCCATCTTAACCTTCTGGCTAAAGCTTCTTGAATTGCACCTGATTTTTATGAAAACAGAGTAACTTTGCTGGAGGGCTGTCTGCAGCGGGTCTGGGAGGCTGTAATGCAGGATGCTGCTGGATCTCGAGCATCTCACCTTTCCCTTTTTATTGCTGCCTTGCATTTACAGCTCAGCCCCAGGATGCCTTTCAGCCGGGGCACTGGATGCCAAGGCAGAGCCCGGTGATCTGTGGTACTGTGTGAAGCTTCTCTTGAGGAAAACTGGTGATTGCTCAGAGGTCAGTGGTGCAGAGACTCAGCAAACAAGCCTTGAACTCTGTGTGTGTTGAGATGTCTTGCTGCAGAAACAGCTGTCAGTGTCCAAACGAGACGCGAGAGGCAGCTGTAGCCCACTGTGGGGAAAAGTAGCCTCTCTGCAGCATCAGGTGGCTTTGAGACTGAAAAGCTTTTGTGGAAAATGTGCTTTTGTGGGAAAAGTGGCTTCAAATATCACTTAAAGTACAGTTGCATTGCAGCTTGGCCTATGGAAGGGACCAGCCTGAACCAGCCATATCTTTCCATAAGCACCATAAACAAGTATTGCTTATTTTTTCCCTTGAAATTAATTACATTTTACTTACACCTCTGTCTTACCTGCAAACGTAGGGAAAGATCTTACCCCACAGTGCAGTTTCTCAACTGAAGATCTCCTGGCATGCTTTAAACACAATACAGCATCTTTTGCTCCTGGCCCTCAGGTAGGTTATTGAGCGTATTTCAGCACCTGCTTGGACATCTCTGTTCAGAGTACAGCTGTGCTAAATGCCATGCAAGGCATTTGGGCATCTGTGTCTCTTCAGAGCTTTTCAGGAGACCAAGTTCTACTGAAATCACTGGGAGCCTAAAAATCTGTCTAAGTTAGTCTCAGGTCTGTTTGCTACTAGATGGATTAAAATAGATAAGGGAGATTTTTGAGGGGTTTTTTCCACTTAAATGTTCTGTTGTTAAAGAACAGCAGGATTGTAAATCATCCTTTACTGCAGGAACAATTGAGCCTGGTTCTGAATACAGCAGGAATATGCAAACTAGATGAATATAATTTTGCTTACTACTGTTTCTAGAGCCTGAAATACATTGGACAGGATCTGAGGTCTCAACAGAGATCAGCAGTAAAGCAGATTATTTTTTTTGGAATAACTGTTTTTGGAGTTGACAGTAGTCTCCATGTCCTGTTCCAGTTTGAGAATCAGTCTTATCCACACTTAATGCTTTTGAAAGATGGATGCATAACCTTCAGCTACTTAAAGCAGAAATTGAAACAAACCAGGTTTCAAGCTTAGTCCATTATGCTTTCTCCCATGTTCTCTTGATTGCAATGGAAGTGTTTCCCAGAAGACTTAGAGGTGAGTTTCCACTCTTTCTTGAGAAAGTTGCATCAAGCATCCTCTGTTTTCACATGCTCATCATACTAAGTATAATAAAGAAAATATTTTGAATTTTTCCCAAATGGGTGGAATTGAATGCTTAGATTTGGATAAAGCTAAGGAAGATAGCCTAGCTCTCCAGCTGAAGACTTATGAGTTGGCATAAAACCTAGATGAGTCCTTTTGTGGGTGGAGTTAGAGTATGTCCATGCAAACTCTTAATCTCTGGTTCTTGGGACTGAATCGTGGGGAATATAAGATTCTGGTTTTTTCATCTTACTTCATGTTTTTCTGATTACTTGCACAAAAAAATTCACCTTTTAGAAACATCAGCCTGTCCTTGTTATTTTATGTCATATTAGAATGTAGATACATAAATAATTTCAGAACATTTTCTCTTATGACTTTTTGACTTTTTAAAAAATTTTCTGTTGCTAAGGTGATTACTTAGTGAATGCATTTAATTGATTTTGATCATCCATAATTGTATGACCACAGACAAATCCAAGCAGTGAAGCACCAAATCAGAAGCCTGCATTGAGTAGTGATCTGTTTCTTTATATGCTCAATTAAGAGCAAATAAAATAAGCCAACAGACAATATAATTCCTTTAAGCAGTATTTCTAGCTTGAGTGGTAACATGCTTTTACATCCATATGATTTACTGTCCCTGTCTGTCTGTGTAATCCTCTAGTTCATGCTCTTTACACATGGCAATTACCAGACCACAAATGTATTTTCAGGCTGAACCTTTCACCCTTTTTTGCTGTAGGAAAAACAGTTGCATCCCTCCTCTTGGTGTTTCAGGGAATCGTGATAGCGCTTAAATTGCCTCTTGAGATTCTTATACTACCAGTTTCTAGCATATCTGTAAAAGAATATTTTTAGCATCAGTTCTACTTAATTATTCAAACTCTTTAACCTAATTGTGAACCAGAAAAAAAAGTCGGTTGGGTTTTTTTATTGTACTGGTGAGTGCACACATACGTGCTTGTGGACCTCAAGAGCTTGGAGACTGAGAACGAGGTACTGGGGTTACCCCATGTTCTTGAAAGGTACCGAGGCTACCCCATGTGTTTGCAGTACCTCAACCTGGGAATGTTGGGTTGATGAACCAGCCCTCCATAGACATGAACAACCTGAAGGGAAAACATGGGCAGATGTTGGCAGTGTGGCATTTGGGCTTCTCCTCATGTCAGATGCAGGGCTCTGGGCAGCTGCGTGGCGGTGCAGGCTGCTGGAGCAGTGCTGGATAATGCCTGTGGGGAGTCAAACCATCCTATGGGATTCTATCCTGGTTTTACTCTTCAGGGATTTAAGTGAAACTGCTAAACAGAGCAATATTAGTGGTAGGCAAGGAAATTCCCTGTCCCACAGGCTCCAGCACACAGCTCTAACAAGCCTGCACTGTATTTCTGGCTGTATTTGTTTTGAATTTGCTGCTCGATTTTAATAACTGAATCGATGTCAAAGTTGGAACAAAACTGAGTGACAGGGCTCTCAAGGTGCCCCAGAGCTTCAGCAGCAGTGCTCATCCATGGCCTCCCACTTGCCAGCCGGCTCCCATGTGGCCCAGGGGCAGGGCAGAGGGGGGACATGGCACCTACCAGCAGGGACTTGAGGCCCTCTGGGGGTCTGCACTGTGAGCATGTGCCATGCACACAGCTGCAGGAGGCTGTCCCATCACCAGGCAGCCTCCATACGTACATCTTTCTCCTACTTCTCCAAAAATTAATACACTGAAAAGTAGTTTAGCTGCACAGATGCGCTGTAAATTTCCTTAGTTTAAATGAACTGGTGCAGGGACTATGTCCCCAGCTGGGGTTAAACAGGGCATGTATTGTTGCCTGCCTTTTTACATCTGGGAATAAGCTAGTAGCTTGTTAACAGTACCTAGCAAGTGGGAGAAGAAAAGTGGCCTTAAACCTGACTCTGGCAAGGAGAAAAATCAAATGGAAAATATGCATTTTTAATACGCCACTGGGTAAGTATATAATAGCAGAACAACATTCGTTGTAACCTGATATCCCTCAGGAATGAGGGAAAAGCTGACTGCTTGCTCCACTGAGCCAAAAAATAAGAAAACATGTAAGTGCAAGTGTGCAGTCAGCAGCATAAGGAATAATGCTTCAGAAAGCCGAGAGCAAAGCTGGGCTTCTAAATGGTAAAAGGATAACAGTCTTACATAGAAACACAACCTATTATTTGTAACCTATTTGTAGGGCTGTCTTCAGTGTCCTAAAGAAAGTCCATATCCTTGTGCATTTATCCAGCCACCAGATAGCTATTATGGCAGAATCTAAATATTTCATGTTAGCCATCTTCTGATTTCTTTCTGGAAATGAAACAGATTTTGGATGTAAAAATGTAATTCATTACAATAACCAAAATGTATTTCCTAGGGCAGATGGGTTGTTTTCAGAGGTCTGATGTTTTATCAAGGCCTGTAGAGGAGCACTGTAGTTGCATTTCATTTGAATGTCACTCAGCATATGCAACGGGTTTGGAAAAGCAACCCTGCATGGCCTTCAGGCACCTGGCAGAGTACATTTTTGGCACAGCAGGCGAAGAATGAGGCACCCAGCTCTTGTGGCTGACAATGTGCACGGCTTCTCATCCAGACTGTGCTGGAGCTGTGCTGCTTCCTGTCCAGCTGTGAGTGCCATGCCACTGGGAAAAGCTAGTGAGCAAAGGGCCACAGCCCTTGGGATGTCAGTACAGCAGCTGAATGCTTGCACATCCCTGGGGAAAGGGCAGAAGTGCTGTGAGGTGAAGACCTGTGCACTGAAAATATGCTCCCCTAATGAACAGAAAGTTCCTGCAATTATTTGGAAGGAGGCTGTACAAGTGTCATTTTCAAAAGACAATGATAGCAATTACAGTTGCAGAGAGTTGCAGATGTTCTGTGAAAAGAAACGAACAAGCCGAAAATTGCTCTGTGGGAAATAAGTCTTCAAAATGTCCAGATCACCTGATTTTTCTGCAGTGCTTTTCTAGGCAGCATTGAAAGTAGATTAGAAAGTTGTAAATACCTAGGCTGATTCCTGGCTATAGGAATAAGAGAAAAAATTGCTCTTTCAGCTCTTCCCAGAACAGCCTGGGCCTCCCTGCTCCCCGTTGTGCTCTGGGTTCTGCCACATGACATGGGCTTCTGCAGAGACTCCTTCAGGAACCAGACCATTTCAGGTGAGGGTGGTCATGTGGTTTCTGTCCCAGGCCAAGGAATTGCCTCCCCACCCTTGGCCGAGCTGTCCTACGGGTACCACTCAGTTCCAGGTCAGCAGGGTGAGGGTTCATGTATGTTTTGTGCCTTGGAGGAAAGCTTGTGTGGAACTGGGCACCCATACCTGCCACCCCTGCAGAAGCATCCCGCATTCACACAAGACATTTGGCTTCAGCGGTGATGGAGCTGGGCCCCTGGAGAGGACTTCAGAACCCTGTATTGCAGAACTGCCATGAGATACTCAACTCATGCCTAGGATTTTACTGCTCTGTGGTGTAAGAATCCAGAAAAGGCTCTTCTTGCTGTGGGTTGAATATGGGAACCATCAGCTTTCTTCTCCCCATATTGTTTGAGTTGTACTGCTCTAAGTATTCTGTCACCCACGCCACTGCTGCCCATGCAGCCTGGGTGCAAGGCAGTGCTTCTCCTCGTCTCATATTAAAACCAGCCCTGATGTGAGTGCTGTTAAATGCCAATGCTTCGGGGTGGTCAGGATGGCTTTGTAATAGCACCCCTTGTCCTCAGGGAGGGATTTATTTTCTCCTTTGTTATACTGTGGCTTTTCTTTTCCCTAAAGGAGGAAAGAGCTAGGTACTGGGGAGGGCACTTTGTGAGAAACTGGTGGCTGCAGCCACACAAGTTGTCTGCAGATAGGTGAGCCAAGAAGTCAGGCCATGCCCAGAGGTGATCCCTCCTCATGGCAACTCTCACACAGCAGGCAGGGAACCTGGCTCCAGTTGGAGAGCCTGACCTGCACGTGCATCCTGATGCCCTGGCACCGAGTTGGGCAGCAACCAGACCCCTGGGTTCTTTGCTGGAGTAAAAAAAGAGGTGGCCTTAGGGCTGTGGCATGAAAAATCCCTGGTACTTCACAGACTGTGTACATTATGTTGTTCTGGGTTACCTAAATTTCCCTCTCAGTTTTGGATGGAAGTGAAACTCCTATGTGCTGTCAAAACTGGCAGGGAGGTGGTGGAGGGGGGAGGATAATTTTGCATGGCAACATCTTTTTTTCAAACAGATTATTCAATCAAGTAACTGCAACTCACAGGTTTCCAATTGCTCCCCTAACTGCCCTCTGGCCAGCACCATGAAAGAAATAAACACATTCAACTTCTTTTTGTAAAAGGAGAACATCTGTGACCCATTAACATTCGATCCTGGGCTGCACAGCCAGTTTTGGAAGCACAGCTCTGGCAAATTTGCCATTCACTTCTCCAGGAATTTGGCATTGCTGTTCTCTTATATTTCATCAGCATGTTTATTTTTGTTATAGTAACACTTCAGGACTTAAAAAAAGAGCTACAGCAATATTTTACTGTGTTTTAGTAAGCTTCTAACAGTAGTGTTTCCAATTTGGGTGTATTTTGAAACGTGTTTTACTTCTGTGCTATGTTTTTTCAATGTCATCAGTGCATCTTCCTCCCTCAAAAGCATCTGCACACATGTGGAAGTGCTGCATTCTTGACAGCTATGCTTTTTTTCTGACAAACTGTGGTACTAAACTGATTCTGGTTGCTTTACACTTTGACCAGGCTTCAACCCTTTGAGCTCAAATTTCCCATGCCCATTATCTGCCTCCAACTAACTTATGTTCATTATTTTCAGTTGCAGTGAAAAACGGCTCCGCTGGGCTGAGGACTGAGGTTAAATAAGACTATATTTTACCCCCATTAAAACCTTCTACAGCTATCAAAATTGAAAATTACATGGTAACTCTGCCATGGCTCACGCCATGTCCTTTTCCAGCCCTTCAAGCTTTGCCTGCAGCTGTGCCCCAGTGAAACACTGTGGTCTTAAGAATGAGATGCTGCCTGCGAGACATGACATGGCTCTCCAAGTGCTGCCGAGGTGTGCCCAGCTTTTACTGAACAGCATTTGTCATGCTGTGAAATCCTATTTTACTGTTTCATTTCTAAACCTGCTCAGGCACCATGGCTTTTTACAAAGCTGGTATTTGTTATACCTGTTTGCTACAGACTGTCCTTTCAATCTGCATATGGGCATCCTGTACCTGACTTGATCCACAAGGAGCTGTTTTACGTGGATCATTGCTATTTTTGTGTGGATCTCCTCTCCTCGTCGTATTCCCTGGTGATCAAGAGCACTGGGGCTTCTGCCAGGGAAGCCTGACAAGGCAGGAGCAGGGACTTCGAGCCACTGCAACCCAAGAATACCTGTAACCTTCACCACCTGAGCGAGGTGCCATGGGTAGGGTGGATGCTTATTTTTGGGACTCGAGAGGATCTTCTCCTCTTGCCTTGAGATGTTACCAATGCACTTTCTCACTGCGTTTTTACAAATTGCATGCCCTTGCCTAGAAATGGTGACAAGCAGGGTTGTACATTGAAAAATGAGTGTCTGTTCAGGAAACCACGGTTTTACTGATGCCTGTTTTACTGCTCTTTCCCTTAGCTTGTAGGTAGGGTAGTTCCTCATTAAATGCTGCCTTTTGCACCATCCAGGGATGTGCAAACCACTTAGACCAAGAGCTGGGCATCTTATGGAGGCATGGCTGCTGCATCCCCCCTTGTTTATATTGTGTGTGCTCTGGCTGTTGTTTTCTTTTATTCATAGCAGCTTAGAGACACACATAGCCATGGCTTAGAAATCATTATGGAACAAGAGAGTAAATATGCATAGGTACAAATCTCAAAGGCAGGAAAAAATTTAGAATGCTTTTCTTCCCCTTGGTCCAGGCGTGACCTTTAGTGGTAGAAACTTGATGTGCATCCCAGATTTTGTGTTCCGCCCCCGCTTTTGTGCCTAGGTACTGCCAGGCTCTCAGAGCAGCGTGTCATGTTTCCTACATGATGCCATCACTTCAAACCGTGCAGTGAACTCATGGGTTTAGGGAGTCCAGCGTCATTGTCTCTGAAGCTTTCAAAGCTTCGCTTTAGTTTTAAATGCCTCTTTAAGCACAGACAATGCTCCAACAGGCTTGCTGAAACTAAATGAAGCTTATAAAGCTTTGAACGCTATTGTAACATGGTGGGTCCCGCAGGAGACTGCAAAATCCTGCTGTGTGCAAGGATCCACCACGCTTTCAAGTGGATGCACTGTATGTGCTAAAAAATGTAGGCAGAGCAGGGCAAGGAAAGGACAGAGCATGTCAGCGTATTTTTTTAATTACCTAGCATTTGATTGATACCGCAATGGTAACATTGCTTTTTAAAATAAAAATATTTATTATCCTTTCTTCTTCAGTACACAGAGGAGTTTGGGAGATATATATATATATGTATGTATACTTGAGATTCCAGAGCAAGCAGCTTTTTTTCAAATAGATCACTTAACCATACTATTTCTCTTGCCAATATTTCAGAAGTTGCAGCATTAAAATAACTTAATATTGTCCTACATTCATCAAGCCTTTTCTGTGATCATACAGATGCTTGTTTTACTGTGCAGATTTTTTCAATCAAAAATGCATGAGAAGAGGGAAAATGAAAAAAAGTAGGCCAGGTAAGCACCCTATTTTTCTGTGTGTAATCACAGCCTAGAAAGCCAAAGTGAGCTGGCAAAAATTCTGCTTAGAAACAAGATGTTTGTTATCCGCAATAATGCGTACGGTGTCATTAACAGCTTATTGGGGCAGTGCCTGTTCGCTTTCCCGTCCTCAGAGAGGCGATGGATGGGCTGCTGACCCAGATCGGGTGCGTTGAGAGCGATTCCTCCCTGACAAGCCCCAGCAGTGACAACTGGTCATTAATTGTAAAAATTCTGCCAGCGTGTGGTTTTAGAAACAATTTGTACTTCTTTAATTACACTGTCAGGGCAGGCTTTGTCCTAGGCACTCTTATCAGGCTGAATTAGTCTTTAAAAGAATTAGGCTCAGCCCAGCTCGAGCTGCACTCACCATCTTCGCTAAGAATCTTTGCTAGGAATGGGGAGGGGGCGGGGGGGGAGCGTGCAGTGGTGGAGCGCATGACAGTAATTGTCACCAGAAGGAAGAGAGAAACTCTTGTTCCCGTACTGTTTTATTATTCTAATGATGCAGAGGGGCCCCGGCGGAGATCGCAGCCCCGCTCTGCTGGGAGTTACACAAACATTGAGATGGAGGGAGAGTGCCTGCTCCCAGAACGCCGCCTGGCTCAGCAAGGCAGCGGGGCAAATGCCAGGGAGAAAAGGGAGGGCTGCTTATCTTCAGCTGTCACGCGGGCAACCAAGCAGACATTTATGGCTGTACCCTGCCAGGTCCTCTGGCGCTAATTTTTTTCCCCCTCCCCGTGCATTTACCCATGAGCTGGTCTTTGGGGAGCGCTTAATCCTACGGCACAGGTTTTAAGGACCTGGCTCTCCTCGTGTGGGACTGAACCCCCGGTGATCTGTCTGGTCACTCTGCAGTGGGTGTTTGGGGAAAAGCTGCCCCTTTGGGGAGGAATGAGCTAGCTGGGCGAGGAGATGACCCAAGCCAAGGCGTTATCACCTCTCCATCTCTCTTTGGGATTTGTAGCCTTATCGGAGGGACTGCTGCACTTGCTGATAAGGCTGGCCCGGGGTGTGTGGAGTGGGTGTGGGGATGTATAGCCATGGGGCTGATAAAGAGGAACTTGGCAAGGGAGGGAGGCCACTGGGGAGGGTGAGGAGAGGCCCTGAGCTCCACTGGAGCCTGACACAGACCCCAGGATGGGCGAACCTCAGTTCATGCCAATGGGGTTGTCACTGCCGATTTCTTGGCTGGGGATGGCAAGGTGAAGGTAACACTCCAGAGTGAGCTGACTACTTCCCGGGGCTTTTAAAAGAAAAATACGTCATCTTCAGTCCATACTGTCTCTCAAACTGCCCCTAATGGAAATACCTAAATATGCTCAACTTATGTTAAGCATTGGCTGCATATGGTGCAATACATGGCTGTAAATGACATGATTGCATACTTCAACTAGAAAGACTTCTGCTGGGCTCAGTTCCCCCAGAAATTAATTTTGCCTAGTGTTTCTGTAAAGTCTCACATCTCTTTTGAAAGGCAAGTAGCTATTCCCATGCCGCAAATAATGGGGATTTAGGGCTGGATTAATTTCTGTGTGCTTTATGATTTGCAGAAGTTTACAGGAGTATCTCCAGACTGCTGTAGGTAAAATTCAGCTCCTTTTCCTTGTAGTTCAAGGGGAAGGCAAACAGTAAAAATAAATATTTCAGCAGCACATCCTACTACTGAAAAAAACAAGTCAAAGATTTTAAGTATGACAGCACAGGGATTTGTTTTGCGTGAATAGTAAGTATGTCTACAGCCTCAAAAAAATCTTCTCTGTGTGGAAAACAGCATCATCAATAGGTCTGTGAGCTTTGAAGAGCACAGTCACGTTTGCAGATAGCAGGGGGTGCTGCACCACCACACCAGGTTCACAAGTAGGACCATGCCCTCCCAGTGCATCGTCCAGCAAGTTCCTCATCCAAATATTTTAGCAGTTGTTTCCTTTGCCGGGTGAGTGGGGTGAATCTATTCGCTTCACATTAGTCAGTACTTTCTGAGGAACAGAAAAGTACCATGGTAGCCAATCAAAGAGGGCCGGCAGGGACTTGCCGGCAGCCTTTGTTTCCCCTTTCACACCGAGCTCCTTCTCACCGATGGGTCTGCAGGTCAGACTAGAGGGGCAAGGTTGCTCTAGATAAAATGGAGTTGTGGCAGCGAGAAGGCGGCAATTGTAGGTCGGATGCAGTTGGAAAGCTGCTGGTGGCGGCGCCGATGCGCACACAACCGGACGGTGAGGGATGTGATGCTAGGGATGCCCAAGCTGCCTAAGGAGCAGGGAGCAGGACTGCGTGTCACATGCCCGCTCACTGCAGGCAGCGCTGTGGGCGAGGAGGAGCAGCGCAGCCCCGCCAGGCTGCGGAGCGAGGCAAACCCTCCCTGGGCAGCTTGGGGCCGGCACCCGCCAAGCTGGCCGAGAGAAGAAGGGGCAATGGGTGCTGTTAGACACGGGGCCCTCGGGTATCCCGCTGGGCAACCGAGGCCAAGAGATGCAGGTGTTTCAGTCTGGAGGAGCCCAAATATCCATTCTCATGATTACGGAAGTCATTTGTAGCCTTACCTGGGAGGAAAAGCTTCCCCTCTGCTTCCCTCCTGCTCTGCCCACCCACCCTGCCCTCCCCTGTGGTCTCAGTGGTTGGTGACATTCCTAGAGCTGCCTGAGGAGCATCTCCACGTATATGGCATCAGGTACATCTCATCTCATCTCACACATGAGGAACAGTCCCAGGCATATTTTGCTGATAAAGGGATGCACAGAGGCACAAGAGCAGCAATGTAATTAGGTTGCTTGCTCCCATCTGATGTCTGTTACACAACACGTATCTCCCCATGCGATCGCAACATCTACATCGCAGCCCTGATTTCCTCCCAGTCCTACCCATTGCATCTGAAAAAGCCTCCAGAAAGCAAAGTGTTCAGCTGTGCTGTTTGGTTGGAGTGGCTCTACCATGACTGTAGAAAGCCTCACTTCCCCTGCTCCCCAGCCCTTTCCAAAGCTGTGAACATGCCCCTTGCTTCAGACAGAGAAAGGGGGAAGCATTTCCTGGATGAGTCTGGTCCCAGCCTGGACTGCAGCTCAGGCCAACTCTCTCACCTAACATTTTTAAACCTGCTTAGCTAATCCAAGCCTGTCTAGGAGTTTCCCTCTAAACCCCTGCCTGTCTCCAGCCAGACCCCTTCCTGCGGGCACTGAAAATGCAGTTGACTTTTAGATAGACAAAAAATCATCAGCTCATGTTGGCATGACACTTTAAAAACTCATAAAGAAAAAGCTAGGAAGTTAAAATAATGTTAGTCTACAGCTCTAACTGGTACTCCAACTGGACCCAGTTGCAGAAGTAATGAGAACCGTTCCCTACTGAATGCACAGCATGTTCATGCAGCCCCCGGGCGGGGTTGTCATATAAAGTTTATGCCATTGTAACTCTCTTTTTCTCTAAAGCAGGTATTCAAGCCCCTGTCCAAGCATAGACGCATGTTCGCCCACAGAGGAACATCCAACCATTCCTATTTTGAAAGGCTGTTTCCCTGCAAGCCCTGGAATGCTCTGGGGCACAGGTGGAGGGGTGCCACAGTGTTCCTCTGCCCATGTGGGGGAAAGCCCATGCAATGAGATTAAAGACACAGGGTGACAGCGTGGAAAACAAAAGATCCATCTAACCATTAGGGAGCAGGAAAAGCAGGGAAGAGAAGAAAGAAAGAGGAGAATGTGGGCAGGAGACAAGGCTGCATTGGTGGCTATACTTTGGCTGTTGTACAACATTGAATGCCAAAGTCTTGTCCTTTAGGAAGGGAGTCAACCCTTCTTTTGTGGAGACCCACCTGAACCTCCAGTCAAACCTGAATGGCCTCTGGGTGGGAAAAGCTTTTCCAAGAGCTGAGCAGAAAGGGCATTGTGCAGGTGACCCACTGTCGTTGGGGACCAAGGTCCCAAATGTCCTTATGTGTTGTCTCAGTTCAGGGCTAAAAATGGTTTTCATCATTTGTTTGGCTTTATTTATGTGCCTTTGCTGACCAAGTCCAATGTTGCCAGTGTTTGTGTGAGTTACTATGTGCGATTGGTAAGGAGAGAACCAGATGCAATTTGGGGGCTGTGCAAACCTTGTTAGCAGAGTATTTGCTTTATTTTTCTCCTCGAGGTTTGCAGAACTAGTTTAACAACTGTTTTTTCCTGCAACTGAAGCATTTGAGGGGGGATTTTTTGTTGGTTTTGGTTTTTGTTTTGGTTTTTTTTTTTTTTAGCAAAAGGGACTTTTAAAAAAGCACTCTAAAATGCAATTAGAAGGGTATATGAGATACATGTTAAAACCGTGTGACCCTCACAACTATCTCTGGGCTCTGTTCTACACTTCTGTTTTGCAAACACCATGTAATTCCCTGAGAGACCCAACAGGCACCAGAAAAGTTGCTTAAGACCAAAATGGATCTGAACAACAGCAGCGACTCTCAACATACAGCGCTGCCAAGCTGTCAAGGAATACTGAGACAAATTAACCATATTGGTGGCAGAGCACTGGAACAGGCTGCCCAGGGAGATCGGGGAGACCCCTCTCTAGAGACCTGTAAAACCCACCTGGAAGAGTTCCTGTGTCACCTGCTCTAGATGACCCTGCCTTGGCAGGGGGGTTGGACTCGATGATGTCCAGCGGTCCCTTCCGGCCCTAACGATTCTGTGTGATCTGCAGTAGGACCACCAGATCGGGAGGACTTAGGTTGTCTTCCCCGCTTCCACCCGTCCCCCCCTTCCTTGCTGCGCTCTCCCCTCCCCCTTTGCGCCGCATCCTGGTGTCCTCCCTTCGTACTTTTCACGCTTTTTTTTTT
>VZRS01006286.1:184940-264736 GCA_013398055.1 Ifrita kowaldi | reverse complement strand
GTGGTTGTTAGGCTTCATTTATTTTCTGTTTGCGTTTTTTTCTCCCCCACCTCGATTTTTGTTTTTTTTTAGCGAGTACATTTGTGGTCGGAACGCACTAGACGTGCCTAACGTGAATATGCATCTATTTATATCTCAGGCCTGCTCAGGTGAAGCCATTTTTCCCCCCCTCAAATGACACATCATTTATGGTGCCGTTCCTCTCGTTCTAGCGCATTTTTTTCTTGTCTTGGTTAGCCGCTTTCGTTAAGCACTAACAAGATTTGATAAATTCGGTGTTGGCGAGAGGAACCAATATGGTATAATGCCCGGCGGGGCTGGTGAGCGAGGAGGGGCGCTGGAAGCGGGGTCTGGAGTTTATGGCATTTGAGGCAGTCATTTAACTCGCACTGACGGACTCTGCCATATGTTGAGCTGGGCCTTCTAGACTTCAAGGCACCAGGCTCATAAACGGGAAGAAGCAGTCCTTAGGGACATCGTCTTGTATGAGGGACAAAAGCGAGTAATTTATTTGTCTTAAGCCCATATATCATTCTCTGTTTTGTGCCCAGCCGTTGACACCCGTTAATGTAAGGAAAAATAGCAGAAGTGCTGCTTCTTAGCTAGCTAAGAATTGATGCTGCTTACCAGGACCCAGCATTTTGTAGTGTGGTATTATGAAAGTATTATCTATTGTATGTCCAAATAATTTTTTAAGATACATTATTGTGCTACTGAGATTTTGCCTGGTGCGGATGCGGTAGTAGCTAAGGGAAGGTGTAGAGCTGCTGTGCAGAGAGGCTTGGGGAGCTCAGCCTTTTGCGTCTGCGTTCTTTACATTGAAGACATTAAGATGCATTAGATGTAGAACCGTGTAATGTAGTCGTTTATAGTTGCTTCTCCTAGCGAAGCTGCAATTGAGTGATGATGACGTGATGTTTACTTCCTGAGGAGATTAGGTTCTCTTGGAAAACGGTTTGTTCTTGAGCATCCTCATAAAAATAAGCTTTAGCTTGCTAAGGAAAAGCCAGGCATGAATGACCCATGAACTTGGCATAGTTGAGCATATGGTCTTGCTGAGTCTTTGCAGCAGTGAAGACGAAGCTGAGGCTGCTGCTCCTCCATCATTTCTGTAGAGGCTATGTTAGGTATGCAGGAAAGAAACAAGTCTTCTGGCTTGAGTTGTGACAGAGTGAGAGGTAAATCGCAATAGGCTTGCTGATTTAAGAAGTTAAAAGTCAGATGAGCCAGTCTCTGAGTACTAGTGGTGCATTGACTGGTTTGCATGGTTTTCCCCTCTGAGCTTGAGGACCACAGCAGCATCTGATGCATCAGTGACTACTCAAGCTGAACAGAAGGGCCTGGGTTCCTCAAACAGATTTTAAGACCAAAATTTGGTTACAGGCTCAACCCTGTTGCTTGGTCTTTTGTTTCCATGTGTACTTGGGCTTTACCCAACCCCTGTTGGGCTTGGGCCCTGTGGCCACATTTGAAACCACCTTTTCCAGTTGTTGTGGTGAGGAGGAAAGGAACCTTCCCTTAGTCCCTCCGGATGTGGTGGGGAACCATTTCAACCCCTGTTTTATGGAGTGGTGGCACTGGTCTGCAGTGGCTGGTCATGGCTCTTCCCTGGATGCCTGAGGAGTCGAGGGTTACTCATCCAGCCACAATCCCCTGCAGTGTCTGTCAGGTCCTGAAGGCATTTCAGCATCGTTTCCCTCCTGGGTTGACTGTTCCAGATTGGTGAGGGGCATCAGTGGAGAAGGCAGCATCAGTTCCTGAGATCGGGAAAGTCGCTACATCTGTTAACATCTGACTGCCCTTTGTTAGAGAGATGCTGAGACTTGCAAGAGGTTTATTGCTTGTTGATCACATTTCACTTAAAAAAAAATGGTCTGACCTACTGCTGCTACAGGGTGGTTTTCCATGTTCTCTTTCTTGCAAGAACAGACTTTCTCGGTTAAACGCTTGATGAGGGTTGTTGCCCAGTGTTAGTGTATCACAGCAGTGGTGATGCGGTGGTGAGGGTCTAGTAAGAGGAAGAACTTCCTTGCTTTTGAGTGGATAATAAATGTTGTTTGGTAGAGGATATCCAAGAGTTGCTTCATTCCCATGTTTGAAGATGGGTCTTGGTGAAGACTTTGGGAATAGGATTGTTCTGGCCCCTTGATTTGTTTTTCCTGCTTCTGTTTGGAGGGAGTGTGGCACCATTGGGGGTTTTACCTGCAGAAGTGAAAAATCCAGGGAAGGAACTGTGCATATTCCTCTGCCAAAGCACCTCCCTCCCACCACTCTCAGCAGGAAAATGGATTAGGTTGCCCTGTCTGCCAGCCCTTTAGCCTGTTTCTGGCGGGTTACCAATGCTGTCTGATGGATGTTTTTCTCTTTCTGTCATGGCTTTACACTATTATCTTATTTTCCATGCATCATCAGCTGCCTGCCTGTGACAGAGCAGTTTTGAGCATTCCTTGCTGCCTGCAGAATTTGAGGATGAAAGTTGGATGGATTGGTAACCCATTCAGCCATCCGGTTGCCTGCACATGCTTTTGTTCCAGGAGCATGTAGCGAATAAAGACATCGCGTTAAGGGGTGAGGGAGGGGAAACAAAGCGTTCTAATATTTGTAGTTGCTTTCTAGGCCTTTCATGGCATCGCTTTGTCTACATGAACTGCGTGAATTTGCATGCTGGAGCACAGCCGCCCAGGGCCCCCGCGCCTCCACCCCGCTTGGTTGTTCTACCTTCTGTTTCCTCTTGCTTCCCTTTCATTGTTTGTGCTTCTCGCGTGCCCCCCTCCCAGCTTCCCTCTTATACATATTTGTGCTTTTCCTTTTTTCACCCCCGCCTCATGCTTGGGAGCTTTTGATTTCGGCTTCCTCTGAAGCCTGTAGAGCTGTTTGGGGATGGCTCACCTACTGCTCCTGCTCTGCAGCCGAGCCCGAAGGGTGCCTGGAGCATTGCAGTTGGTGAGGGTGTGCGTGGGCTCGTGCGCCGGGGCTGAGGGGGAGCTGGCTGTATCTCGCCTGCTGACTGTCTTCCACTGGTCTGCTGCTTCCTCCAGCATTTTAATGTTTCTTCCTGGATTCCCTTTTGAGCTCTGAGACCAGCTGATTTTCCCAGTCGGATGTGGTGGCTGTATTCCCTTGTGCCCGTTTCTTCTTTCTTGTTGCAGGCGGTGTGAAGTGTGGGGTAACCACAGAGCACCCACTGTGGACCTTCCTCTCCTTCTCCTTGCCCTTAACCTCCCTTTTATAGCAAATGTCCCTGGGATGGGCGGCTGGGTTTTTTTTTGAAAACCAGTAGGATTTTTTACATGGAAAACCTCGAGTGTGAGAGACTTGATTAGAGCAGTTGTGGTTTTTATTCAGACCCCTTATAATTTTGTGGTTTCCCATGTTTGTTTGTAACTTGTTAATACTTAAGTAAAATGCTTGGGAGAAAAGCTCCTTTATGTAAGACTTGACACCCAAGCCATTCACCACTAGGCTGAAAAAGCTCCAAATATTAACAGCCAGGTTGTAGCACTTCAGTGCAAAGCTGAAAGGCAGTTAGTTATGTTTTATGTTTGCTGAAAAGGAGAGGAGAGAGGACAAGGAAAAGCACTGTAAGGGTATCAGGCCAGCTGTTTCCACGAGTATACAAAAGAAGCACAAGTGACAATTGTTGTTCACGGCCTACACCTCTTAAAAGAGGTATCAGAGAGTCATAGTTGCGAGTTTCTGTCTGTCAGAAACCTTGTAGGTGGTTACTGGGAGCATCTGAAGGCAGGGGCAGGCGGGTTGGGTAGCTGCAGAGCGCTTTCCCTTCAGCCCCTTCAGGTTAGAGGGAAGAACTGCCTTAAAGTGACATAAGGAAGGTTAAGTTGTTCTTTTTATCACAATTGAAAGTGACAGTAAGTCATCAAAGGCAGTGCATACCAAACTTCAGTTTGGTGTCAGTGCCGTGTTTGACTGATGTGATGGGTTTTCTACTGTTCCTGTGTGTTACATGTAGGAGGTGAAGGAGATGTTTCATTAGAGGAACACTTTGTGAATGTTTCAGTTTGCTTGCAGATACTAAGGAGGTTACAGTGACTTCTTGTTTACTGTGACAGTGTTTCAGGTGCTTGAATTTTAGAGAAAGATACTGCAGTATTTACTGTATCATGGTTGTTGCAGACACTGGACAAATACAGAGCTGCTGCCTGGATTTTCACTTACAAGGTTCTGCTTGGGTCTGAAAGACTTTTTTTTTTTTTTTTCCTTCTCCCAAGTAGTAGCAACTTGTCTTCAGTTTCTGTTCTTCAGTGCAGCTCAGGGGCTAATAAGGTTAATTGTTCTACTGGTTTCGAAAGCTGATGAAGACCTTGATCTTACATATATTCATCAGAGATACGCAGCACTGCAGTGTGTCATTAACCATCCCATCAGCTGTGCACAAATTGAATGTACAGAGTCACCTACTTCAAAGCAGGATTTGTCTGAAGACACACAATTTGTGTAAAAGTCTGAGACAGACGTGGGGTGGGAATTGTATTCCTCTTTGGGCTGTTAAAAGGCTCCTCCAGACTCCCAGCTGAGCTTCTGGATGGTGCTGATAGGACTTGGGGCTGGTTGGCCATGCAGATTATGCAGTAGCTGTCAGCCCAGGCTCTTGAGACTTGTGTGACACAAGAGGGGCGCTTTCAAGGGCTTTCCAGCACAAGATAAGCACCTGCCCCATATTCAGGATAAGGTTTGGAGGAAGGGGATTTTTTTCTTTTAATGGATGGACTGCTGGGATCTGCATTTTAACTTTCAGGAGGTGTTCCCTTCCTTTCCCCTGTAGTCCTGTAGTTTGAGAATCCTAGTTTTTTCTTGGTGGGGTTTTTTTGTTTGTTTGTTTTTGTTTTTTTGTTGTAAATCCTCAGTGTAAGCCTACATATATGTGTAGCCTCTGGCACACAGAGGAGTGAAGATAGGAGAAGGCTGGACATGGCAGTCTTTGTGTGATCAGAATTGAGGATTCTTAATTTTTTTTTCCTTGCACGGTTGAGATGTGCTGTGGCTGCACTGTAGGTTGGGAAGTTTGCTTCATTGTTACTTGGGGA
This sequence comes from Ifrita kowaldi, assembly GCA_013398055.1. Lineage (NCBI taxonomy): Eukaryota > Metazoa > Chordata > Aves > Passeriformes > Cinclosomatidae > Ifrita > Ifrita kowaldi. Next base: position 259,691 of record VZRS01006286.1, on the reverse strand, counting down.
AAAGTGAAGAGGAGAAATGGTGAGGTGGCTAGTGTTAAGGGTGAGCACAGTGTAATGACACAGACCCAGGTTTCTGATCCCTGACAGGTGCTAAGCCATTTAAAGGAGGAACTAAGCCATTTAAAATGAGGATAGCTTGCTATGGCAGAGGAGCTGTTTCTGGAGAAGGTGGATAAGGAATCCTCTAGTTCTGCTTGGTATTGTACTGAGGTCCTAGAAACACAAAAGGAGCTAGGAGAAGCTGGAAAATGTAATGGGTTTGTATCGTGCCATCCTGGTGGAGTCTTAACAGCAAGGCTTAGCAAGGCTTCTAGAGGAGATGGCTGGGTCTTCATGGGGGTCAGGTGCTGGGACCTCTAGGTAGATCTGTGCTGAAGAGCTTTGTAGTGTGCTGCAGATCCTGGACAATAAGCATGGTGTCTCCAACCTCTGGGCAGGCATATAGAAAGTTTGTCATGTCCTCAAATTAACTTGTACTTCCCTGTCAGTCTCGTTCCAGATTTGGTTATGTTATGGTGGAGTCTGTGCTGCTTCTCTTGTATGAGCTGCTTGTGACAAAAGATGGAAGTTCAGATGCATCTGGTAGCTTTTGGCAAGATCTATGTTAATACTAGCCATAAGGTCCTTATTTTAGGCACAATAATGTTAATTATTAGCACTAATGTCAACATTAATCATATTTGTTGCCATAGTGTGTTGTCATTTTTCCTTACTTCATGAAGCTCAGATCTTTAGAAATCCTGCTGTCTGTCCCATTCAGTAGGCAGGTAGGGATGCCTGATCTGCTTTAGCATCTGAAGCCTGTAGAAAGATGTTTAGTGTTTACAGGTGATTTTTTTTTTCCAGTATGTGGTGAAAATAGGAGCTAAAGTCAAAGCTGATAGCGTGGGGCCTGTTCCGTGATATGCTCATGTGGGAAACATGTAGGAGGGGTGGTGGAAAGTACAGTCTTTTAATTTTAAAAGATTTTTTTCCCCTTACCTTTTCATTGCTGAAGTCAGTAGTTCGTGTCTTGTAGAACCATCACCTGCAGAAGCTGGGAAAACTCACCAGCTGTTCCTGGCAGGATGACTGTGACCTCTTCCTGAAAAATGTTAATCTCCCTAAAGTTGTCCCTGGTTTCATCAGCAGGGGTTGAGTGGCTGTAACACACTTCATTTTGAGTTGTACCTAAAGCTTTCCTGGAGATCTTGGCCAGTTCAGAGTAGCTACCTCCTTGTTTTAAATGGATTTCCTGCAGGGAGCTCATTGAACCAACACTTGAGTTCATTTCTGTAGACAGCTCAAAGTGGTTTGTAGTGAACTGCAAGCTGACTCAGTTCAGCTGCATGTCTTGAAAATTACCTGAGTCCAGCAGCTGAGCTAAGAGGATGTGTTCAGAGCTTCTGCTCTCTCTGCTTCTGTACGTGCTGCTAATCAATGATAAGATCTGGGTTTGGGACCTCACCCTGCCAGTCGGAATGTGGTACTTTGCCTCTGCTTTTGGCATTGACAGGTGATCTGCATTTCAAGGCATTCTGCATCCTATTTCCTCAGGTACTGGCTACTGAAGTTTACTGATGGGGGCCGATAATTTGAAAGTGAAGGAAATAGTCCTCCTGTAGTTTGAGGGCAATTGATGGCTTTAGATTGAAATTCTGTGTGAGCAGATTTTGTATAGAAGCATTTGCATAAATGGAAAATGAGTCTGTTCGGTCAGCATTTGGGGAAAAGCAGCAGAGTAGCCATGTTAAGTCACTGCTCATCTTTGCAAGATGAGCTGAAACCTCAAATGGGATGTCCATCAACCACCTTACTTGACTCAAAGGAGTTGTAGGAATTTTAGATTTCTGAATTTGTTTTGCAAACAAGTCATATGAGAATCCATCTGTGAAGGAGTTAAAAGTGGTACATATGTCCAGTTTAGCATGGTGCAGTTCTGGGATTCTTACACAGTATTTTCTCTCTTTGGCAGGCTGATTCGGAGGAGGATGTGGAAGAGCATCCGCAAGAGCAAAGGTGAGCTAAACTCAAATGGAAACAGGAGTATGGAAGCTCATTTTGGTTTTTGCTTTAGGAAATACGAAAGTGTAATTGGGCAGACTAATAAAAACTACTTTTTTCTCCTGCATGTTAAATAGTTTTTTATTACTCGTGGCTTACAATTTTCTCAACTTAATGTTTATATTGATTTATTAGCAAAACCAAAAAACCTGTGCTCAGTGTATGCAAGCACAAAATACCTTTCCTGCGTCTCTTTCTCCTAATTCTGTCTGTAAGATGAATTTGCTTCTCATTGCTTTCACAAACATAAAAAAATTCATTTCTTAATCCTGTTTTGTTGTATATTTTGTAATTGATTTCTTTAAGGCAGGGGACAGTTTTCCATTATGAAATTTGTAAATGTAAGTAGTCTTGGAGTGTTAATTTGTACCAAGACAAGGAAGGAGGTAAAGGAGATTTAAAGCCAAAGGTTTATTAATGTGTTGCTGTGGAACAATAAATATTCTGCCCTTATGTCCTGAAATCAGATAAATAATAATGCTCTTCAGAACTGTAGTCTCAACTCAGCTGTTTCTGTTGATATCAGGCCTTCTGTGTTTTGGAGGGTTGGGTAAATAGCATCACAGATTATTTTTTAAATACACATTTTGTTTCCTCTGAGCGTCCAGGTTAAAATGCTTGGACATCTCCCAGTGAAACACTTCCTTCCTCTGGTATGTGTTAATGTGGTTACAGCTTTCAGTGCCATGCCAGCCAGAAAGATCACAAGACTTAGAATAAACACGTGTAACAGCACCGTTTTCTGATGGCTGCAGTTAGCCAGAAATGGTTTTCGCATTTATCTCCAGTCTTTGCCCTTAGCTTAGGTTTGAGAGCAAATGGTTCTGATAAAACACAAGCCTTGCTGGGAGCTGGCAGAAGGAGTAAACCTGAAGGGCGGGAGCAGGATGGTTATGATGGGTCTGCCCTGCACTGCAACGCTTCTTCATGTGGCTTTTCCCCTTTCTGCCCCATTGGGAGCCTTCTCATCTGGACCCAGCATCACATTAAGGCTCCTGAGCCTCATCTCCGTGGGAATTACAAAGATGGTATGGAAACAGGATGTGAGAATTACTGCGGCTGCCGACAGCTGGTGCTGATTACTTGTGCTTGCCTAAGTGCCCCAATTCCTACCTGCAGAGGGGATTTTTTTTTCCTGCCTCTTCTTGTGAAAAGGGAGGTATACCACTGAAAGCTGCATTTCCCTGCACAAACACTGAAGTTTCTGATTTTTTCATCTGGGAGCTATTATGGTTTGGATGCAGAATTTTTACTGCGTAACTTTATTACCTGCATGCTTGCTTTATTGAGAGGTAGTCAGAAGGCAGTGGTCTCTAATGCTGTGCTTAAGATTGTTTCTGAGATTTTCCTTAGTAAGCAGAGAGATGCAATTTAGGTGGAAAAAAAAAATCTACTTGCCTATTTTTCTCTGGAGGGGGATGGGGTAATTGGCTACTATGGCAGTAATAAAAATATTGAAAAATAATTAGTTCTTGAGACTAAGAGAGGAAAAAATGAATTGACTGGGTTTTTTTGGTCATTCAGGTGCTTTAAGATTTTTCTAGTAATTATTCATTTTCAAAAATGAACTTGTGTTTTGGGAGTAAAGTTTGTAAAGGTTCACTTGCATGGTGGAAACATCCTTCTATTGTCATTCTGAAATGCTTCAGGAAGCTTGCCTAAACAGGTCCTGGCTTGTGTGCATCTTCTAAACTTTTGGTTTGCTGCTGTATGTAAACACATGCATAGCCCTGTGTGTGCTCTATGTACTGAAGGAATGTTATAGTGTAGGCTTCATGAAGAAGACCCAGCAAAGGTACATTAGAAAGACTAGAATGTACTAGTTTATTTCCAGATTAATTTTCATTCCCGTGGCTTTTACTACTATATGGTGAAATCATGGGGATTTCCTTTTCCTGTAGCAGCAAAACCTGAAGCTTGCAGAATCTTCATCTCATTGTCTGACTGCGTGCCCTGGGGAAATCAGCTGAAGCTACTGTAATTTGATGTGAAGCCCCTAGAAGCAAAGCACCTGAATGTAGGGGTATAAGCAGAAGTTAAAGGAGATAGAGAAATCAGGAATTTCTCCAGAGATGAAGAAAGTATAGAGAGTTCATCATCTTGGGGCGTAACGGAGAAAGTCTCTTTCCAAAACATTGTTTTATTCAGTTTTTAATTTTAGGTTAGTGGGCTCCCCTGGGTGCTTGCTAACCTACTTAAAAAAAACCAAACACAACAAAACCAGTAAAATATTAACAGTCTTTTAACTGACTTCCTGTGCATGTGCATCATAAGATCTTCCTTTTGGGGTGGTCGTCTTGATTTGCTGTTGTTCTTGTGGCAAGTGCACAAGGGCTATGGATGTGGTCTTATGATTTCTGCCTTAGGTTTAGCTTTAACAAATAGAGAAATTTTCATGGAGGTAAAAGACATTGTCAAAATAGCAGTTTTTGTGAAGAGCTAATTCAGAGATGAATGGGAAATGGTTGATTTGTAGGTTCATGGGTTTGCAGCTGCCCCGAGTGAGAAGAAGATGATAATCAACTCCTTGATTTCCACCCTATGATTCCTGCTATTGTGATTGCTTGGATGTTTCCATAGGTTGCCTCGTGCTGTTTTGTGTCTCTCTGGATCAGATTGTGAAATAAGAAAAGCAGCACAGTAGACACCTGAGTGTCTTCACTTCAGGCCACAGACTTTGACAGAATTAAAGTCGTGTGTATTTGGACTTGCCTATTAAAAAGCTTCAAGTTTCCTTAAAAACCTTTTCTTACATTTGAAAGTCAGCAGTAGAAAGATGCATTTCAAAACAGTCAATGACAGGTGTTGACTGTCATTGACTGTTGGTTTTGTTGTGTTTGGAGGGGTTTTTGTGGTTTTTTTGTCGCCCCACTCCTTCATCCCGATGAGTTTGGTTGCCACAACTGGCAGTAGCAAATTTTGATGGTTTAGGTGCTTGCTAAAGCAGCATAATGAGTCAGGACCCAAGGGAACGGCCTGGAGTTGTGTCGGGAGGTTTAGGTTGGATATTAGAAAAAAGGTTTTTCACCTTTTCTGGTTGGGCACTGGAACAGGCTCCCCAGGGAAGTGGTCACAGCACCAAGCCTGACAGAGTTGAAGAAGCATTGGACAATGCTCTCAGGCACCTGGTGTGACTCTTGGGGTGTCCTGTGCAGGGGCAGGAGTTAGACTTGATGATCCTTGTGGGTCCCTTCCAACTTGGCACATTCTGTGATTCTGTGAAATGCAGAAGTCTGGCACAAATAAAGAGTACTGTCAGGTGATGTGCACAAATGATGCTATATCAGAATTTTTAGCTTTCTACTTCAAGGAAGTAGTCATTGGGCTACAAAAAAAGTAATTTTGCATGTATGACATTGTTAGTAGTTGGGTGTTGAGGACTTCTGGACAAAGGCCTTTGAGGATGCAGTTTCGCAGCTGACGCATTAAGGAACATTTGCACCAGAATAAACTGCTGTACTCAAGATGTGAAATGTGTATTCTTAGTATGTGATGCACAATGATTGTCTATGAGAAGGGAAATCCATAAAATACTAGGAGTATGGAATGAAATTAGCCAGGAAGGGGTCATTTTCCAGCCTTTGCCTATGGCAGGGCATATTTTGCTTTGAGTAGATAGGTATCAACTGCTAGGAAAATTCTGAGTGTGATGCAGTCGGCTCAGTCAGGCATTTCTGTGGAACTTTTGCCTTTGATCACTGGAGAGCGTTTGACCCTGTGGACTGGAGCTGCTTGGGGCAGTAGATGGTATCAGCTCCCAGTGGGTTCCTGCTCGGGTGTCAGTGCAGCCTGGGAGTGACAGCTGATGCCCAGCACTTTGACCTCTCCTGATTGCTTGGTGGAATTACTCCTAATCCTGTTGTTTTTGCTGTGTCTGTGAATTAGTGCTCCAGATGTGGAGGAGAAATGGAAGGTAGAGGCAGCAAGGGGGTAGCTTACTAGTTGCCTGAGAGAGAGCAAAGCAGTTAAGGTGCACAGACTGCAGAATTACTGGAGGGTTTAGGGGATACTTAAGAGATGTAGTTACAAGTTTTGCTTCAGGAAGAATCCAGAGTGGCAGTGGGAGAATGAGCCTGCTTCGCGTTGCGAGGCTGTACGTTGCAGCTTCTCCCTGGCCACAACTTTGTCTCTAGTCAAGAGGCACAAATGAGCTCTGGTGCTGTGGATGGAGTATTAAGACAATTCAGAGATGACTCATCCTCCAAAAAGCCTGTGGTCTTAGTGCCATAATTTTTGACAGTCCAGTTCTTGGAAGATAGTGGCATGGGGCTAGTGGTAAGCCTGTGTACCAGACAGCTAGCTTGGATGGTGGCTAAGGCAGGAAAAGAAAGATTGAAATATAGGTTAGGATCAACCAGATTTTCTTTTTACCTTCTGCTTTTTCTTACTGAAATGAATAAAATTGATTTTGTGCCAACAGAAATGTGTGAATATTAAAAAAAATTGGTTTATGTTGTGTTTATTTTTTAAACATACATATTTTTGAAGTCAAACTGAGTATCCATTGAGAAAGCGTCCCAAAATCAAAAGCTGAAAAGTAGTTTTTTAGAATGTCAGTGAGGGCTTAAGCTGTCTGAAAGAACCATCTTAAAACAATATTTTCAATCTAAGCTTGTATGGAGTACCACTGATCATTTAGATTGTCATTAAACTTACCCCAAAAGTAAGTCTTAACTGCATGAAGACTTTTCCTAGAATATATGCTTGGTCTTAACTTGTAGTAGCAAAAGCTGCTTTTATTAAGTTTTTAGTGGTTTTTAAAATTTTTGATTTACAAAAAGAAGCAGAAATCCATGTATGTATTAAAAAGAAAAAGAAAACACTGAGTTTCTTGGGAAAAAGCTTTTTAGTCTCATTAATGTACTTGCATAAGGTAGCAATTTCTACAGCATGCACAGAATGTATGTTTTTAGTGGTTAGCACCAAAAGCTTCTTCAATATTGGCTAACTTCTGTTTTTGATTGCTAAGTCGTGGCTGTTGTGGCCCACTCCCACTTTGACTAGATCACCAAGGGACTACTAATTTTGAGTTTTACTGGATGTCTAAAGAAATTAAATTTACTTTACATAATCCTTAGAAGTAAAGGAGGGGAATTGAGATGCTCATACCCACCTGTTACACTTGGGTGAAAATCCCTAAGGAAGCACCTATAGGGAGCACAGGATGTTGTGAAACTGGACTAAAAGTAGCTTACGGAATAGAATTGCAAGAGGTCGATGAAATTGGAGGTTCTCCTGTAGATGAAGAAACAGATTGTTTTGGAAGGAACTATCAGCGTTACTCTTCTCCTTCCTTAGGCTTCTGCCAGGCACAGCTAGGGTGGCAGGCTGAACTCCTGCTGCTTTAATTGTTTATCTGTGTTTTATGTGGCAGTTGATTCACTGATGAACTTTGCCTTGCTGACCTTTGTATTAGATGCTGTTAGGGACAGCTCTTCCCTTGTGTGCATTGCTTCTTCCAAAATACCGGTCCTTTTACAAAATTGTGTTGCTTGCCTGCTGATACAGGGGGTAAAAAATGTGGTTTGTTTTTTTCCCTGGGACATTGCATGGTGATGCTGTGTGCTAACAAATGTTTCAGCTATCATTCGTTTCTTTATTTCTAAATTGTTTTCAGACATTTCATAAATGAGAGCAGTTGCCCAGGCCAGCTGTACAGTATTTCACACCAAACTGAGGAGGTGACCCTGTGGCTTTCTGTGATCATGACATAATGGCAGACGAGACAGTATTGCACTTGTTTGCAGAGAGCTGTCAAACTTCTGTCCTCAGCATAGGTCCTACTTGACCTTGATGGAAATATTTTAAAGGTGATGTGTGGCCATATTTAATTACTCTTGGATTTGCTGTGGCAGTCCCACTCATCATCAAAATCTTGTCTGTTTGCATTGAACAAACCCTGCTGGAATGTGTATATTTTTCTCACTTTTGTGGGCCCTCTTGGGCTGGAGGATATTCACGGTTGGACCAGAGACTCTTAGCTCTGTGTCAGCTCATATGCTACCTCAAAGGGACTTTCTCATCTGTGGATGACAACTTGGCTTTGAGAAATGAAGGCAGTCTTGGTGTGGTAGTTGCACATTGGCACTTCTGCATTCATATGGCTCATGGTGCCTTGAAAAGCCACACAAGCTCCTATGGAAACACCAGTTTCTATACTGGTGAAAATAGCAGGCTGGGGCTGTGAGGTCATTGTTTGCACAGGGATTAGTGTGTATGAAGAAATTGTGTTTGTGGATATGTGCTACTGGGGAAACTTTCTCACATGTAATGACCTGTTTTAAAAGAACAAATAAACTGTGCGGTACGTTTTGGTGCCCTATATAGTTCTTTGTTTTCTTCTGTTAATAATTTCTTCACTTTCTGTTCTCTGTATCTTCTGCAGATCTCTTGCGTACTGTTTTATGGCATTTCTAGTTTTTTATTTTAGTTTCTGTCTGGGCCATGCCTGAAATGATTGTAGTTTCTGTACTGCAAGAGGAAGAGGCTGTCTTGCACTCTGTTGCCTGGTGCGGTTCCCTGCCTTGTGTGACCCTACAAGTTCTCTAGACTAGAAGCACCTCTTTGTTTTATTGCTGGATCAACATTTACTTGTGATCATTCTCTGATTGGTTTCCCTGTTGCTGTCTGGCAGCATCTGCTGAAGATGTGAATGGAAGTTCTCCCTCAGTGTCTGCCTCCTGCTGTGTGGGATGGGTGCCCTGTGTCACCTGGAGGATGTCATCTCTGTTCTGCTGGTCTCACGTTGCTCCCAGGGAGCCCCACCCATGTTGGTGTGGCACTAATCTGGATCTTGTGGCATCTTTTTGCTTTTTCCTCAGTCCTTCAGGCCTGCCTCTTTCTGCCCCTGCCTTTTGGCCTGCTGTGGGGTGGGTGTTTGTGTGATGGTACCTCTGCCAGGGCTGACTTTACTCCCTTATCCCTGCAGTGCAGGAGGGACTGGGGAGGAGCCCAGCCAGGTGTGCTGTTCCACTTACTGTAGGTGAGATAGATGAGCAGGTCAGCTCTCAAAAGTGTGGGGCTGGGATGGACAGCGTCTTGTGTGTTAGGAGTAATACCTTCAAGCCGGTGGCTGTGGGGTAGGAGCAGGGTAAAGCATTTGCCCTGGGATGATGGATAGCCTGGGAGACAGCTTGTGGGTTTTGGGTGGATGATGTGGCAAATCACGCAGTGGCAGCACTGTGTGGACAGCTGAAAGCTGGTGCACGCACGTGTGCGTCATTTGTTGTGCATGATTTTATTTTTTGTTTTGGCTCTTGCTGAACACCCCATAGCCAATGCTTTGGGACAGAGCCCACCCAGAATGCATGCCCTTCAGAGTTAGGACAAGCCTGATGTGAGCAGGTGGGACAAGGGCATATGGTGTCTTATTTCCCATTGTGTTAGGTTCAGTACCGGCTGCAGAGCTGTGCGAGAGCAGAGACAGATCTTGTGGCACAGCCTGTTGGTGTAGTCATTCAGCAAACACATGGGGAAGGTCAGATTTTAATGCCAGGCCAGTGCAAGTCTGCTTGGGAACATGGCATTTTTCTTGTTAAACTTAACCTGCCTTGTTTTGAGAAAGGGGTTGTTGGGACACGTTTTGTGTGTTTAGAGAAGAGGGAAAAAAACCAAAGAAAAGCAAAAGTAAACAGCTGCCATGGTGTGTTTGTCCATGTGCATTTGTAAACTTTGTGTCCCCCTAGCCTGTACTTGCTGCTTCTGTAATAGGAGTAGTTCAGAATGGGAACTTTCTTCTTACGGTTCTACTTTTACATTTTAATACACTAGTAATGGATTTCAGATGTCTGTTAATCTCAGGCTAATCCTTCTGATTTGTGGGCAGTGGGCCACAAAGAATTTAGCTTTTGGTCTGTGCATTTATTATTAATAGATCATTTTCACCTCCATAATAGCTGTTTCTTAACTGCCCATAAGAGGACCTAAAATTTGCAGTAATTTTAATTTTACCATTATGCTGTTAAACAATAGACGTCTGGAATCACAGACCAGTGTCCGCAGTCTGAAGATTGACACCTTGTAAGAATTTACCTTCACAGTTTTGCCACTGTTGCAGATTGGCAAATTGTGACAAAATAGAAAAAACCCTAAGCAACAGTTTTCTCAGTTTTAGGAATTTGCATAGAGTGTGCTTCTGAATGATCATCCCCAGCACTCTGGTTTGATTATTATAAGCAAAGCATAAAGTGTCCTGAAATCTCTCTAATGCAGTGTAATAGAGAGTTATAGGCACAGCTGTAACCTGGCTCTCATCTTCGTAGATGCTCAGAGGTGACACAAACCTAGCTTTTAATGACTCACGTATTTTTATTTGACAAGGAAACATGCTCTAGGAAAGCTGTGCTCATGCCCTGACAGTGGCTCTGACTGCATGGCTTGTGGGCAAGTAGGTGAAGGAACCTTTTCAGTAGTTTGGGTGTTTGCCATTGTAACATAAGTAAAAAGATGAGCAGGAAAACAACATCACCACCACTTGTAGTTCAGTATTGGTTATACATTCAAACCCGAGTTTTAAAAAACATCTTAGTTACATTGTCTTAAACATCATTCTTTATCCACTTTTTTCAGTATCTGCTTTGGGAAGAGACTTTTTATTTTTGGTGGTTATTGCAAAGTGACCAACTCCCTTCTTCATCAGGACAGCAGGGCCCTGTCCAGTTCAGGGAGGGGAGCAGTATATATCAAATATTATACTTGCATGTGACGACGGTGTGTATTAACTCTTTTGCTGAGTTCTGAGTACTCACTGTGAATATTTGCTTTGTATTTGTAGAAGAGTTTGCTTTCATCAAATAAGCTAATCACCTGGGAGAAACATGTGATCAGTATGAATAATTTAGGTGTCTGCTTGTTGTCTCAGGGGTCCACCATTCTATGTTATGTCCAGGCTGCCAACTGAGATAAGGAAGATAGAGGGCAAAGCTGGCAGTGTTAATTGTCACCTTATCTTCTTCTTCACCTCCTGGCCCCAAAGTGGTGTACAAATAAAGCTGAAGTTTTTTTTATTTTTACTTTTAGAAATAGCAATGGAAATATAATTAGACAAGGATAACTCAGGATATTTTGTGTGTGTGTACAAAACAGACCTTAATTTCTGTAGAACAGCTGGACTTCACATAAGCACGAGAATTTCTCAAAGACAGTGAAGAAGCTTTTTTTGCTCAGAATTATGAGGAAAAGAAGGAGAAAAAGTGTTTTCTGAGAGGAAGGTGAGAAGTAGGCCTCTGTTCTTATTTTTACTGAAGTTCTCATCTTCCCCTGTCTGCTTCAAGATACTGTTGCAGTACCCAGTAAGCTGTAGCTAGTTGTTTACCATCTGACCCACCTGCATACCAGAACTCTGCAGATGGCAAAATCAAGAAATTTTAAGTGCAAAATAATGCTTTTAGTTACTGCCTGATAAAAGCCAACTTCAGCTTTAAAACTTTGTGAAGACACATGAAGGAGCTGTAAAGACTTGGAAATAAAAATGAGAAAGTTAAGATGTGTATACTGTTCAGTGCTGTTGAAAGTATGGGCTGTGTTCACTGTGGTTCATGGTTTTGTTGTGCTTCAGAGTTGGATTTTATGAGAAAGAAACAGTTCTGTTTAAAATGTTTGTTTGCAATAGCATATTCCGTAAGGAAATAAAAGAAATGCAGAAAACAACTCAGTATTTTTTTAAGCCTAAAACTGTTCTTTTGGCCAATGGGATGGTGCCAAAAGCAGTAACATAGCTCTGCTTGCGTTATGAAAGATCTTGCTTCCTTTGCAGTACTAAGATTTGAAACTGGTCTGGCCTTTGAAGACACTTATGTATCAATAGCATGATAATTTGACACACATCAAAATGTCAAAATGCTTGGGAAAACTTTCAGAAGCCTGAATTTTATATATATATGTGTATATGAAAAACAAGTGACCTTAAGCCAAAATTGTTCTGGCACAGATTTTTGCTAACTCTTTTGCATGTATAAATAATTTTATATTGCTTTCCTGTTTAATTGCTATTCATTATATATATTGGGTCCTGTTTATTTTCTTTGAGAGAGTGAAGCATAATTCTGTTGTTACGCACATAGGTACCTTTCAAAACATAAAGTTAACTTCGAATTAAATAGGCAGTCTCAGCCTTACAAAGTGGATAGAGATAAATGATGACTATCTGCCTTGTTGGTAGCACATTTACATTTATCTCCTGAGGAGAATTTCCCAGCTTTTTTTTTTAATTGTGTGAATGCTGATATCTAATCTAATAGAAAGTTAATAATCTCTCTCTTTTTACTGTTCTTTGTTGTACTCTGAGACCCCTGAATTCTGCCATGTTCTTACAGCCTGTTTCCTCTCCTTAATTACTGGAAGGCTTGATTGAAAAGCTTTTGCGGGTCCCAGGAGAGGATCCAAAAGGGAATTGTTAAAGAGATTTCTGGGAGCTCTAGGGACTGGCTTTGAGTCACTGAGAGTGCTGCTGTTGACTCCTGCACACTTCTTTCAGAGCTGACAGTGGCTGTCATGCGGTGAATCCAAATGTTAATACTTAACACTTCTTTAAGTTTGTTGGAGAACTGAGGTCTGACCTTTCTTGTGAAGCTGCTTGAATTATTTCTGTGATTTCTGGTTATTATCAAAATCAAATTGAAAAGAAAAGATCATCTGGTATGCTGCTTCCTGCTGGTACTCTTTTCCTGGTGAGCATTTCGAAAGAGTTCCTCCTTGGGCAGCATGTGGAGTTGGTGACATCAGGCAGCTCTTTGCAGTCAGCTGCAGGTATTTGTGTCTTATCAGTGAGGACAGAAACAGGTTCAGCAGCCATGTGTAAGACCAAAATTGGGCACATACATGTGTATGCACTTTAATGCCATCTCCTGGCATTTGTTGGAGCAATGTGCCGTTGGGCTGCCATTGAGAATACACTTGGAACAGAGTGGGACTTTGGAGATTTCTTTGACACTGATCCAGCAATCTCAGTATGATGTGTTTAGCGCTGGAGAGAGAAAAAACAGATGCATGCTTGTTTTTTTATTATTTGTGAGGAGGATCTTTTGAATGGCTTCCAAGGTCTTGAGGTTCCTGCATGTTGTGCTGCCTTTTAACTCCATGGCTGTAGTGCACTTGGATGAGAGGTGCAGTTTACACAAGCAATTGAAATCGCATGTGCACCGGATTTTTTAGGCTCTCGGACTTCCTTGCTGCTTGTGTCAGCGTGCCAAAGTGCACCGTGTTCTCAAGGCTTCTCTGGGTGGGAGTATGTCAAAGCTCTGTTCCAGGCTGGCTGTTTTATAAACAGGTGTGATCTGTGGGGACATTTCCCTCGTTTAAAACCCATCATCTTCATTTACACTACAGTGTTAGCTGTTGTCATTGCACAACACAGCTGAATCCTGGGAGAGTTGTATGATAAAAAGAAAAACCAGTTGAATTCTACTGAATTATCTGACAATACAGTTGCTTTATTTTTTTGGAGGATAAATCATGGTGATTCATTAATAAAAAAGTTGGTTACATTTGGTAGAAAATAAAAACTGTAATTTTAAACTTTAAAGTAATTACTTGACTGCTTCTTAGGGTATGAAGATGTACATTGCATGAAATTTCAGAGTTGTAGGTACTAGGTGTCATCCTGAAAGATTCAGTTGCCTTTGCTGTTGTATTTGTTAATACAGAAATCATTGTGTGAAGTTGTTTGCTTTCTACTTGAAAACTAGGGACAGTCTAACAAGGATTATTGGAAGGGTTCAAAATTGAAATATAAAAGGTTTGTCTTTTTACCTTAGAACTTTACCAAGGTTATTGGCAAGTGACTGTCACCATGCACAGAGCCGGACACTCACGGTTTTGGTGCAGTCTGGGCATCCAGCACCAGATCCTGACTGAAGTAATGCTGTAGCAGGTCAGCTCCTGCACCACAAATAGCCAGAAATCCTGAGCAGTTTGGAGTAGTGATGCTATCACTGTAAATGAGTGCTGCCCAGTGCAGTGGTTACCCTGGTGTCTTGATGTTAAATCTCTGGGTGGAGGGGCAGTGGGGTTTTACTGTGGGATGTGGCAGGAGGAGGGGTGATTTTCTTTCCCCTCATTAAGTTCCCACTGTCTGGCTGGGTGCCCAGCCATGTTTGTCTCACAAGAAACTACACTGTGAGGTTTCAATGAGTGCCGTTTGTTCCCCTTTTCATCCCCTCTGGGCTCATCAAACCCTGGTCCCAGCCAGAGCCTGAGGGGCTGTGCATGTGAGGGGGGGCACAGCAAGGTAGCAGCTAAGTGGGAAAATCAGTAATGTTACTGAGGCATGAGACTATTTTGCAGGCTTGTAACTATCCCACCTACTCACAGTGCCATCATGGCATTTGTGCATTTTTCATCTGTTGCTTGAAGGCAAGGTGAATGTAGAGGGGTATAGGAGTGGTCATATTGCACCTTTCATGATAAAAAATGGGTTTCAGAGTAACAGAAGAACTGTAACTACAGCAGCCAGGCAAGGTTCACCTGCACCGTGACCTGAAACTGGCCCATGGTGACAGGCAGGATCCATCTCCACTGCCAGTATCTTGTCTTTTCTATGGAGAAGCTCCTTCCCCAGGTACCTGGGTGGTGGTGGAGGAGCGATTTCAGGACAGAGCTTTAGATGTTGAAAGGAAGACTGGTCACCTTCAGCTCCTTGTGGAGTGAGAAAGTGATTTTACCAGAGGATGGTCAGGGAGTTTAATTTAGTTGTTTCAAATTGCCCTCGAAAGCAGCCTGTTTTTCCCAGTCCTTGGGGTGGGGGGGGACTGATTTCTGATTTCAGAGCCCAGGGTAAGGGAGTGATCACATCCCCTCAGTCTCTGCTGCCTCCACTGCTTCCCATGTTGTGTGCAGCTTCTCCTTAGTGCAGGAATTAAGGTGGCAGGTGAAGTTGAGGCAGCCTTTTCAAACCTCTGGCATTTCTGACTTGCCTGGCTGGCCCTGTCTGCTCAGGTTTTCATGTAAGTTCAGAGACTTGAGGCACCCAGCCTCAGTTTGTGTTCTGGGGCAGAGGCTGTGGCTGCGCCTTGGGTCCCACTGGACTTCCTGCTACAGAAACAAAAGGTGCTCTGCAACCACCAGACCTTTCTCCAGGAGTGCTGCTTCCAGATCACGTCTGCTTTGATGCACAGGGCTCTCCTCTTCAGACTGATGCCTCTTACCGAAGCTCAGAGCAGTGTGTTGGGTAAGGCAAAACTCGACTGAAGCAGGATGCCACCATCCGTGCATGGTTGTCTGGCTGAGGGGAGAGAGGCTGGGCAGCCAGCAAGTTGCACATGGCACTAGAGACTGCTTGGATGTGATGCTGAACACGTCTGGGCTAGAATTTTGCAGCAGGGGAAGGACGGGATGTAATTGCTGGAGAGACGAGGGCCAGGGCAGAGTTTGGTAACAAGTGAAAAATTACTAGATTGTGAACAGAAAAAAAATAGGCAAAAGAAAGTGCCCCAATAAAAACACAAAGTGAACAAAGATGCTGGTAGGTGGGGAACAAATGAGACCTTGCTCATTTCAAGGGATTGGCAAAGTGATAAGGGACAACTGCAGATTTCAATCTTAACAATGAAGGGAAAGATACACAATAGCAAAAAGGGAAGTGAAATGAGAGAAAGGAGAGAGTGATTGATTCATGACTGCTTACACCTCGGGTAACCACCACCTCTGTTCATGTCAAATGATTTTAAGGGTCTGTGCAAAACAGAATCAAGTCTCTTGACTGTGGCTGGCAGATGTGTGCAGCAGTCCTGCTGCACACTCATTTGGTGTCAGCTATTACGCAGTCAGCAAGTCAGAACTCACTAGTAACTTTGTAGGTCACCTCTTAGATTTTGCCAACATAAATATATTTTGTGCTGAATTACGTTGTCCTATCGATTGCAGTTGTGGGTTGGCATTTTAAAATTAAGGTGTGTACACGTCAATAAATGTACAACAGGAAAGACCTGAACACAGAGATGATAAATATACTAGCTATATATAAGCAGAAATTGTGTAATTCCTGTTTTGGTTTGGTTTGGTTTTTTTCAAATTAAACTGGAAGAACAAGAAGCACTGTGCTGCCCTCGGCAAGTGAGCAGCCCTGTAATACTGTAGAATAAGTTTTGCAGTTCCTAACTGTGTTGTGGATTTAACATGTCTGCTCAGTTTTGTGCCTGCCTGCTGGTGCTGTGTGCCATGTACGTCTCTGGTTTGTGTCTAAATCTTGATTCCTGGCAACTGAAGAAGGGTAGAGAGTTGAAGGGCCTGTACTTGACCAACTCCTTGACCCGTGCTTTACGTGCTTTGTTGCTATTAACTGCCTTTCTTCAATAGCTATTGTCTGATTTCTGTCTTGGTGTGTTCTGTCTTTTATTCAAGGCCTTTGCTGCAAGCCTGCTGCCTACAGCTCCGTGAGGTGCCTGCTGCCTGCTTAGGTATTTCTGTGGCCTGTCGCTGACCCAGTTTCTGCAGCGTTTAAACTGCCCTTTTGAAAAGGGGACATTTCTGGCCTTTGTGAGCATTCTCAGTGTTGCTGGGATAATGTGGCTGATCCCGCAGATGCGGGTAGTAGCTTTAAAACAAACACACACCCCTGCCCTGGTCCCCATGCTTTCAGTCTTGCTTGGATTTTTTTTCTCTCCTTGTAAATAAAAACAATTATTCATGCTTTCTGGTCATTGAAGCGATGGGCTGTGTTTTGTTGTTCCTGGAACAATTACTGCAACATTTGCTGTGCAGGGAGGGCAGGGCAGTGCCCAGCCATATAGAGTGTATGCCTCCAAATTTTAAGATGGGAACTTCTGCTTTTGTTCCCAAGCCGAGGAAGCTTGTTTGGGACTTGGAAAACTTCAGGTTGTCCTATGTCATCCGTAACTTTGTTGTGATGCCTGACTTGGAGGTTAAGTCGTTCTGGGTGCATGTACTGGGTTGGGGACAATGACACTTTGTTTGAACACTCACATCTTCTTTATTTTCCCTCTATCCACTGAAAACTTGCAAGCTGTGGAAAGGTAAGATCAGGTGCCGAAAATGTGACTTTGTGGTAACTGCAGATCCACATTACCTACTGCTGGCCATGGTTTGGAGCAGCATCAGAAGCTTCTTTATTTCCTCTGTGTTTTTGCCATATTTCTGCCACAAGCCACATCTTCCATTTTGACATGATTGAAGATCTGTTTTACAAAACCTTGTTGCTCCTTTTTTAGTGTAAATTATTGCCATGGAGTGACAGAAGAAGCCTCTTCAGAGGCTGGATGCACTTGCCGAGCTTTATGTCTTGCACTTGGTTCAGATGCATGTCCATCCATGTATCCAAATGCTCCCAATAAGAAGGGGCAAAATGCTGCGCGTCAGTCCTGCTCCTCAGTCCACCCAGCTGCCCCTCTGCCTGTGAGAAGCCCCACTGGCTTCAGTGGGACCTTGGTGCAGGTTCCCATGCGGGACCATGGCATTAGTGTGCTTCTCTTGCAGAGGAAGAAGTGTCAAGAGATGTATGGCCAAGACCAGTTAAATGCACCTTTGGGCTGCAGAGGGATCTTTGGCCTGTCTGGAGGAGCTTTTCCTCTCATGGGCAGCTTGAGAAACCCCATGTGGGGCATGCAGAAGCAAAGTGCATCCTTTATTGCAGTGGAAGCAGATGTCTGGTATGAGGCTTGTCAAGAAACTAAATAGAGCGTTACTGATGCTTTTGCCTTTGGTTTCACAGGTGAATGTTTCAAGTTGGTGAACTCTGATTAGCTTCCTAGCTTTGACAAAAAGGAGGAAATGCAAGAGTCTAGGGGAGGTGGAGTTTTAATATTGTACTTGGTTGCAAGTACTTGTTTTAATGGATATAAAATAATGGAAAGCCGACTTCCTGCTGGTTTTTTCAGCTGATTTTCTTCTTCCTTTCCTCACCAGCTATCCTGCTGAAGGAAGCAAATGTTAACTTGTGGACTTTAGGTGCCTCTTGCTGGAATTCAGAGCCATAGCATACCTGAGTTTCTTTGGTGGTAGACATTTTGTTCATAAACCTGTGGAACACGGTGTGTTTCATATGGTTCTGAGTTGTAGAACAGCAGAACACTGCAGCATTTTGTGCATCAGAAGAAATTGGCTGAGAGCATATGCTGTGCATTGGCTTCAACAGATCCCAGATGTTCTGTAAGGACCCGGTGGTTTCTGCAATAAGTGTTGCAACTACTAATCCTGGTAATGCCAATGTTTTTGTATTTTTGCCAGTTTGAATTTTCTGGTATAAATTTTTTCATATCTGTGTGTTTCCTTTAACAACGTAATCTAGCGAAGTATAAATACACAGTAGTACTTAGGAGTAGGTCACAAATGCACCGTGAGGTGCTTGCTTTTATTAATAGCACTAAGTCGTGGAGCTGTCTTTCCATTCTGCACACCACAGCCCAGAGTGACGAGTGACACAAGACAGGAGAGCTCAGCAAGCTGCACTTTTCAAAAGGGGCAGCTGGGGAAATTTTGCAGGCTGTCTGAGTGGTGTCCTGTCACCATGAGGGTTTACTGGCTTTAGGTGAAAAAGTGGAAATGATCTGATGCTGTGGAGGATTCCCCTTTCTTTTTCTGACTGCAGGAGGGGATGTACTTTGAAGTATAACCAGAGTTTTGTATGGGAAGCTAGAAGAGAAAAGCTCTTTGTTTGAGAGTGGGTTTATATGACTGTGCTGTTGAAGCATAGAGATGAAGATGAAAATGCACAGTGCTGTCAGTTAATAAAATGCCAGTGAACAATAAAAATAGTCTTCAATTTTTTTTATTGCTATTTTTAAAAGGTTCTTTGTAAGGCTCTGTATTTTGTGTCCTGTCTAAAAAAAATCCACACATCATATATGGCATAGATTCAATGAATTACTGCACCAGAACAGAAAGCTTTGTCAAATGACACCAAAACATTTGGAGGGAGACTAAAGAGGATATAATACATCCCAGCTGGGAGAGGTGGAAAACAAGAAGAAGAGAGTGATGCTCCTGTGAGATAGTGGTGGTGGTTTGGGGTTGAAGCTACTTTTTCAGTGTTGGTATTTGGCTAGTGACTTAACTTTAACTTTTCATGCTGAAGATTGACAATGGCCCCTGGGGTGTGGGGGAGCAGCTTTGCTTCTCTGCTGTGCGTGGGATGACTGTGTGACCACAGCTTCCCCCTGCAGCACCACACTTCAAGTACCTTCAAAAAAAGTGTAGCCTTGCTTCTTCTCCTTATAATTTTATTTGCATCATATTTTCACTTTCATATAGTACAGCTTGTGAAAATACTTTTCAGTTACATGAAAAATCAGGTATTTTTTAGAAAATTAATGTACTTTGAATTTGTGGTAGTTTGGAGATGCTTCAGAAAGTCTTCCATGAAGTTTCGTCTGCTAGAGGACATAATTAAGTTTTTAATAAGTTTGGCAATCAATAGTGGCAATAATTTTTCTCCTAATAAAATGGAAACATAGCCCTGAGAAAGCTGGTCTTGGTCTGTTACTCAAGCAAATGTTTGGTAAAAGGATTTTGCAAGTGGTGCATGGTTTTAAGTTTTTGAGGGACTTCCCCAGCATCTTATCAGTTTGTAAAATAAATTGCTGCCAATGCTGTGAAACTGTATATTGGAGTGTTTGCTTTTTTTGCATTTGTAGCATTTGAGGCTACAAAAAAAAAAAAAAAAGCTGTGGAAATAACATGTACAGTTTTCCATAGTGAGCTCCTTTTGGTTGTCTGTCTTCATGCACTGGCTTAACAAGGCATGGTATTGTGAATGCTAATTGGTAAATTACTATTCTTAAAGGTTGGTGCTCAATGATTATACTTTGTCTTTAAAAATTTGGGCTGAAATTCACAAAAGAGAAAAAAGTGCAAAGTCCAGATTGATGTTTTCCACTACTGGGTATTTTTTGTAGCTTTGAGACGTGATCCTAGTGACTTTTCCATAACTTGTTTTCTGGGAAACTGGTATCAGGTGCGCTGTCCAGATCGGGGGAATAAATTAAAAGCAGAAGTTGCTACTTTTTGAAGTCCTAGGTCTGAGTTTTCTTGTATTTGCTTAGTTTCCTTTTTAGTTAGCATTCTTTTTTTTCTTTTCCTGGGGAGGGGCAAGACACGGGGAGGAATAGTGGGTTTTTTAGTACTTAACAGGTTCAGTGTAAAGGTTTCCTATGGGCTGCTGGGCTCCAGCAGGCAAATACATGCTGTCCTACAGGCCTGTACTCTTTCATTATAAAAAGGAACTAAAAGGCTTGGATTAATGTAGAAACAGCAAAAGGCAGCTCCCATAGGAAGATTATCACTCTTAATTACTGTAGGAAGATTATCACTCTTAATTATTAAGCAGGTCAAGCTTATCAGTGACCACAGAGCTCTTTCATGCATTTTGCTGAACTGCTGTAACTTCAAATGGTTTGTGTCAAGATAGAAATTTTTGGCTGTGCTTGGTGTAGAAAAAGGAAATGGTTGGGTGCAATGAAATTTGACAAGAGTGTAACTTCCTATTGCTGTGAGCTTTGCAGCCCCACAGTACTTCCTGTCCATGTGTCCTGCTTTTCTCGAGGTGGGAGCCAGATTCTCAGAGCTGGAGGAAAACTAGTTTCCCTGGCATGTGAAAGTGAAACACTTGAAGGAGGAAGGGTTGCTACTGACTTGACAGAAGTTGGCCCTTTGCTCTTCAGCTTGCAGGGAGTTTTTGAGTAAAATTTGGTGTGCTTGATGAAATGAATTTTTATTTTAACTGTTAAAAACAGAATTGCAATTGGTGTGTTAAAAAGGTGAGGTCTGTTGGATCTCTTCCTTCTTTACTGGTAATTGTTCCGTAGACACGCTGCAGGAGCAGCAAATATGTTCATTGTTACTTTTGTGGGAATTAACTTAGTTGAGGCAGGTGTGATAGAATTTGTTTCTTCTAAAATACCTGCCTCTTGTTCTGTTCAATTTGTAATTATGTTAGTACAGGGTTGTGTTTAAAAACTGCCCTTCCCACTAAAATTTTCTGCTGTCGTTCTGCCATTGCAAGGACAGAAATAAAGGCTTTGCTACCTAGTAAGTAAAAATAACTGTGTTCTTCTTAGGTAAAAGGCAGGTAGGTTTGTAGCCTATCTTCTGAATTTTTTGAGGTTCTTTTATCCTGCCTCTTTCATGGAGCTGTGCTATGAATTTTGACTGCTTTCAATAAAAGGCTTTGAAAACTGTGGGTGGGGAACAGTCATTTAAATTTCATGGTATTTCAGCTCAAGGCTTGCATTAGTGCTGTGTTTTTAGCCAGAGAAGGCAGCGTGCTGACACAGTAGCAGCCTTTTCTCTAGGTACTTCTCCGTGTACCCTTTCTCTGTGGTTCATGTTTTCAAAGTGTCTGAAAAAGGCTGTGAGCAGCACATCTCACTTGAAAATGTTCCGTTTTCTATTCAGAGGTGCTGGGCAGGAGTGTGGCTAGACAGCTTGATCTTTCAGAAGTGAGGAGACTCATAGCTTCTCTTGTAGGGGTTTTGAGTTGTGAGAGTTGTGCGGTGTTCTTCAAAAAGCAGCCATTTCTGTGCATGTGTTAAATAAGCCAGGGTGCTTCAGGTTTGTCTGTCGTTCTTAATTCTGGTTAATCGAGTAAGATAGGCAAAAATTAACGTCTCAGAAATTATTTGTGATCTTAGTGGCAGTTTTTGAAGAACAAACCTGTGTTA
Source organism: Ifrita kowaldi (assembly GCA_013398055.1). NCBI lineage: Eukaryota > Metazoa > Chordata > Aves > Passeriformes > Cinclosomatidae > Ifrita > Ifrita kowaldi. Next base: position 238,038 of record VZRS01006286.1, on the reverse strand, counting down.
TGCAGGCAGTTTAAGTGTTCTTAGGGGGATTTTTGAGGGTTTGGCAACTAGAGGGTAAGCAAATTATGTGAAAAAGTGAATTTGGCTAAAAAGTTTTGAGGTTTAAAGAGGAAAAAAAACCAGCACGAGCTGCCTTTCTGATTTTTGGTTTTATTTTGCAAACTCATAGGCTAGAAGCAGTCTTCAAAGGGACATGAGACGCAGTATTTTCTTAAAACCCACATCGAGGACCTGGTAAAGACAGAACGTCAAGAATACCAAGGCCAAAACTGTGTGTTTGTATTGGGCAAGTGGCTCTTTTAATTTGTCTTGGGAAGAACTTAAAAAAAGAAAAGAGTAAATTATATTGTTTCTGCAATTTTAATTTTAATGGAAGATTGCTGACTTCTTGGAAAAAGATAAATTGTAAAGAAGCTTAAAAAAGAGAAAGGCATGCTAAAGGTTTTATTTGAGAGCAGTTATCAGAGTTTACCTCATGAAATATTGCAGAATGAAAAGGCAATTGTTGAATTATATGAAGCCAAAAGTAAAATGAAGGTAGATGTTCTGCCTGCCAGAATATTTGGGATTTGCTGGGAACAGTAGAGGTGCTTCAGACCAAAATATGTTTGATGTGCACTTTGAACTAGTGGGCCCTGTACAGTCATCCAAAACAAATAACTTAATTACTGTCTGTCCAAGATACCTAAAATGTACATGGTCCCCCTGGATCATCTCTAGGGAGTGTTGGTTGTTGCTTGAAATTTGGGTGAGTAAAGGATTTCAAAGAAGAGGTTTCGGAAAACAATTTCAAATTAATTCAAGTCATTGTGAACTAGTGTCTTGATTTACTACAGATTTCAGTTATTTCAGAAGTTGGGGACTGATTTATGTGAGGGAGTGACTCCGTTCTGCTCTTAAATACGCTTTATTGTGCTGCTCCTGCTACTAAAATGCAAACCACAGGCGCAGCTGGGGAAGAAAGCCTTTTCTTTTCACCAAGATGCTCACTATAGCACTTTGTCCCTCACTGATCATCATCTCCTGTAGACTTCTTCACGAGTCTTAATCTCATTTTTTATTGTGGTCTGCATTTAACTTCTTTGGACGATTTTCAAGGAGACTGTTTGGTTGTGAGGGTAGAGAGAAAAGCCAGGTGTCCTTCCATTTACATCCCATTGAGAAATGTGGCTTTAAGTGCTGTAGAGTGAGATACTCTAAGTTTGATCATTGCAATTGTGTTGTCGTTTTCTCACGAATAGAACCGAAGCACTGCTGGCTTAGGTAACTGTCGTGCGAATGGTTTGTGTAAATGCTGTTGCAGAGCTTGGTAAGAAAAGGGACCACAGGCAGTGAGAGGAGAGAAGGTTGCCCAGGAAGGAGACTCGTGGCTGTGGAAGCACCAGGGCTGGAGTAGTGGAGCAGATGAGGCTGCTCAAGTTGCTGGAGGAGAGCAGTGCACGAGGGACCAAGTGGAAGTAACAGAATGGTTTGTGTTTTACATGTTGAGCTAGGCTTACCTACATCTTTATTTCACTGCCTCTGTAAATAAGTTACCACCTCACTGAAACTTTTGTGTGCAGGTCTTAGCTATATGTTGCTTTGGCAACATCAGTAGTTTAAGAAATAAAAAAGAAAGAAAAGAAAAGGTTGATAGACCTGTCTTCCTCCTTAAATTATGACTTTGGCCATAAATTACGGGATTTGTTTTTAGAGAGACTGTCTCATGCATTTCACTGGTTTCTTTTGGTTTAGCTGCCCTTCCCTATTTTCCTGTAGCCAAAACATGCAAAATAACAGGTATGCATGCACACGTTAGGTAACACTGTTTTGGCGTTTCCTGCTTTCCACAATCTAGGATTCAGTCCTTGATGTACATAGTGTGCTTCAGAGGAAATAAAGGCAACCATCCTTCTTCCAGAATCATAGAATAGGTCAGAAGGGACCTCAGTCTAGTTCAAATACCCCTGCCATGGGCGGGAGTTTTCCACTGGACTGGATTGCTCAGAGCGCCTCTCCAACCTGGCCTTGAACACTTCTGATGGGCAACCTGTTGCAGTGCTTCACCACCCTCACGGTAAAGAACTTCTTCCAGAAGCAGCACAGCTCTCTGGTAAAGCATGTAAGTGAATTCCTAATGATGGGTTACAAATCCCAAGCATTCAGAAGCAGTGAGTCAGTCCTCCCTCTCTTCCCTAAAAAAATGCAGTGCTAAAAATATGGGAGCCTTTCGACTTGTAGGTTTCCAGTGTTCAAAATTCACATTTGTGTTCTTTTACCTGTTGGTCATTCTGTTTCTTTAAAGAGTAAAAAAAAAAATCTAGAAAGACGGAATGGTTCATGTGTTGCCACAGTCAGTACAGGGCTTCTCCTGAAGGAGAAGCCCTGTAAGCCTCTGGAGCTGAGGTGGCAAGTGTGACTGCTCTTCACCAGGTGCCAGACCCCACAGGGACACACCACATACAGCTTGCCCATGAGTGGTGCAGGGTTATTGCAAGCTGGACAATTTCCTGGTTCCTGAGGACTCTTTCTGCCTCTAGGAAGGAAGTTAAAGTTACAAAAAAATCATAATTTAAAACTGTTCCCGTTTCTGGTTTTGGCGGAGTTGCCTTGGTAGTAAACTCAAGTTTTAGTTTTGTATTTCCAAACAATTTCATGATCTCTTTCAAAGCTACTGTGTGTCTTTCAGGAGCTGCACTTTTAGTGTTCCTAATACTGGTTGGTGCTTTTACTGCCTTTGTTAAAGGGGAAGTTGAGAGAAGAGAGGGACTGGGGATGTGGCAAACCAAACCTTTGTATTAGCTCTTCATAAGACTTTGATTCATCTGCATTTTCTATTTCTATGTCAATTACCTCTTAATTACCTGTTTTCATTTGTCAAAATAATTTCTTTGCATCAGCTGTAATCAGAATGATTAAAACTATCGGGGTTTGGTTGTTTCTGTGTGTGTTTCATTCGGCTTTTTCTTTATCAGGTGTAGTCTAGGGGAATGAATCTAAAATTAGTCAGCAAATGAGGGGTTTTATTTCCTTTTCTCTACTTCAGTTTGCATAAAAAATGTGCTTTCCTGTACAATGCATACACGCTTTCATATCTCAAAACCTCATCTTGTGGGTTCATTAACATGGCTGCTGGTGGCACTAAGTGCCAAAATGCTCAACATAAGTAAAATTTTACTTTTATCAGTATACTGACAAATAAAACAGTACTGCCTAAACAGATTCACACAAAAAAACCCTCTTGTATGTTTAAGAATCCAGTCCTTTTTGCCTGCTGCTTCCAAGAAAACCCTGCAGCCATAAAGCAAAAGACCCGACAATAAAACGCCTTTCCCCGACTTGCTTTTTCAGCATGTGCTGTGAACAAAGCATACAAAAAGGAAGGAAGAAGAAAGGGAACCAAGTAGCATTTGCGATTATTTTCAGCTACAGATGTTGCTGTCTGAATAATCAGATAATATGCATGCTAAGATAGTGTGAAGTAATCAATTCAAGTGAATGAATAAAGATAAAAGGAAGACTTAAAGGAGCTAATAGAAGAAAAAGCAACATGGGGATAACTTTCCTTCCAGGAAGTGTCCTTCACTTCTGGTCAGATGCAGCTTATTCTGCAGTTTGAGTGTCTTATGTGTATAATCAGATGAATTACTCAGTTTTAAAGTTTCATTTAAAAAAAAAAAGCAAAACAAACAAAAACCCCCAATGCAATCTCCAGCAATTTATTCAGAATAGATCTGCTCTTTTGTTTGGATTTTTAGGAGAAATGTTTCTCTTGTGATTTTGACCAGTGAAGTAGGAATAAATCTCCTGTGAAAAAAGATCTGTTTCTGCTGGACTTGAGGGAAATATAAGGATTTTGCTTATTTTGAACAAATGTTTGTAATATACGTTGCATAATAATATTAGGGTTTGGGACTGTAAATACTGGCCTGGGTGTTTACCTATATTTACTTAATACATCACAGACTAACAGAACTGAAAGAAGGAAGGGCAAAACAATTTCAGTGCTATATTTAACAGTGCTCTCAGCATCCCTGTATTAGCATCTCCTTTCGTTAGTCCCACATCAACAGGACACCAAAATGTTCTTTCCTGTAGCAGGAAACAATGTGAAAGGCTGGAACTTCTCCATGTTCAAGCACCTCTGGGGCTTCTTAGTGGAGGGAATATGGTAGCTTAACATTTTACAGCTCACGCACCTTCTAAAAAACAACAACAAAATCCCGTAAAAATGCTGCCCTGAAGTGACGTGTTCCTCTGCTTGCACAAGTGAGTAATGGTGCTTGCATTCCTCCATCCAGGAGAATACTCCCCTGGTGTCAGGTGTCACCCCTCTTCCTTACCCAGCCTTCTCTCCAGCCTGCTTTTTTCAGCTCCACATCCACCTTTCTCCCCATTAGGCATTCCTGCATGCTCAGGATTTGTCTTTCTGCTGGGTGTTTTCTGCAAGTGAGGGTGATGAGCTGGAGGTTTCATGGGCTCACCCTCACCTTGCCTGACAGAACCTGTCCCCAAATCTTCCTGGTGCTCTGAGTGACCATATGGTGCCCTCCCTCACTTCCCCAGTGTTTTGATTTTTCTTTATCTTTTTTTCCTGGAAATGGATGGTTCACGGTTTCAGGGTTTTAAATATATTGTGTGGATGGAGAGGATGAAGGGCATTGAATTGCTGGGCTGGGAAGTGGTAACAGCACCATTTAAATTAGGTTTTTGATGCATACTGAGTGTTCAAAGTAATTGCAAAGAATTTCCTTCCCCTGTTCTGTTTCTTTCTCCTGTTTCCCTCCAGTTCATTGGTGCTTAAAAATGTCCTCTGAAATGCTGGAATTGAATTGCTCTTATCAAAATCTGTCATTCAGGAGGTGTTGTTCAACTGGTCTGCCACAAAAAAAGAGAGATGCCGTGGAGGGTGTGGTCAAGCTTTGTTAGATGGCATGCTTAATGGGATGTTAACAGATTTTAAAAGCAGTGAAAGAGAAGCTGGAGACCAGGCTTTTTCTGTTGTGAAGAGGCCTGTTTCTCCACATTTGTTGTTTCAAGACTTCCATTCTTAGGCAGATATTTGTCTTTCCCAAACCTGTGACATTCTCATGAAAGGATCCATGTCCTTTCTTGGACACGTCATCTGTGGCTAAAAGAGCATAATTTGAGGTGAATCTATTGGTGAGATGATGTTCTTAGAGGAAAAAAAAAATTTTTTTGTTAAAAGTGACTTCAAATTTTAAACGTCTCAATAAATTGCCTTGGTGTTTATTTCTGTGTCAGATCCCTCACAGAGATCTGAATTGTGTTTGGAGCATGGGAATGCACAATGGTGTTCTTCCAGCTTCTGCCAGCTTCCAGCTGCCTTTTAGAGATAGGAGCTGGAGAAGTACTTCTGATGTAGATGGGCCTGTCTCTTTCAAAGTAGCAGTGCACTCCAAAGTGCATCCTAGTTGTTTGAGTGTCATGAGCAGAATGTTCTCCTGCCCATTTCCATTATTTCAACCTGTCATCTTTTCCCTTGAGGTTAAAAAAAAACCCCAACCCAAAACAGTGGTAGTTCTCTTTGCACTAGTTCTGTTGTTGAAGAAACTCAGCTGTCAAGTTATGTTTTGGCACTGCTTCGGGGCCTCTGATAAGTGGTGCAGATGCCCTGGAGCTGGACAGTGGGCTGGGTGATGGGCACGGTGCCATAGGAATGTGGCTGTTCTGCTTTCGGGGCCAGGCTGGAGCTTGAAGCGATTTATTGGAGTGCAAAGCAGAAGCTGGATGTCTTGTAATCATGGGACCATTCTGGTCAAGCGGTGTGCAGCGATGTTCCAAAGTTATCTCCATGCTCAGGAGCCAGCTTGGAGCCTCCAGAGGTCATTAACTGACTCTTGGCTTCAGCCACCCAAGGTCCAGGCTGCCTTCTCCAGAAGGAATAAATGGCACCCCTGGGATCCCACTGCTGCTACTCTCATAGGGCTTTCCCCATTTTTTGACTAGCAGAGGGTTGGCTGAAGAGCAATACAGTGCATTTTTAAGAGCAAATGCTACAGCATGGCCTTGTTCACCTAGACCAAATGAAATGCAGTCTCCTACATCCACAGCTGGATTTGCACCCAGCTGGTGCATTTGGTACCTATTGCAAAGAGTGAGAGTTGAGAGGAAGAGAGCTGATGCTGCTAGAATTCCTCAGAAGGAGGGTTAGTAAGTCTTGGAGAGCCACTGCCAATTACATGAATTGGCAAAGAGAGGCACTCAACTTTTTGCTGTTCTCAGCACAGATTTTTCTGGTGAGAAAAGGTATTTCAGCAGTACCTGTGAGATGCTAGAAACTTAAGCAGTGGTGGGGTGCAAGGTTATACTGTAGTGCACAAACCACTGGCTTAACTTTTATTCTGCTGTTTATGTGTATGCATACAGTAAAAGGATCTGAGGGCCTTTAAGAAACGTGTCTTCCCCAAATGTCTGTGGCTTTTACTATTGTAGTAATTTTAATTTGTATGTGTTTACAACAGTACTCAGAGTTACCTTCTGGGTACGTCCCTGAGGCTGATTTTTGGAAGGGGAGGAAGGTGCTGGTTGCTGCAATGTTTTTAGGAATGGAGCAAGAGCTGGCTGCTGCAGAGACAAGGTGGTTGGAAGGAAGGAGATTGTCACTAGCAGCTCCTCAGGAATGCTACCTGGATATATTACATTCCGCCTGCTACAGTAGTGAGGGAGTTTTCTCCCTTCTGTGATTCTGTGTTTTCATAAAAGTTGTGGGTTTTCACAATAATAAACATTATTTTTCCTGACTGGTATTAAATTATGGTGTCTGTTGCTTTGGAATATAACAGCAGGATTATGTACACACTAAGAGATATTAAAGGTGTAATATTACAGAACTACATTTTTAAATTGGGAACCAATTGACTGTACTACCACAACTTATGCAAAGCAGCTGGATAACTTAATGAGACCACAGTCCATCTCTCCCTTCTCAGATTCATCCTTGCTAGGATGCTTATTAGTGTCATCCAGTAAAGATATGAAACTGGTTCTGGGTATTCAGCATGCAGACTGCTTCTCGGGAAGCTTTTGACAGAGTAGCACTGGGTATGCAGATAAAATGGAAGCGGTGCTGGGCTTCTTTTACACCACTGTGGTTGTTGGGACTTGTGGAGGACAAGTTTTAGTTGAGAAAATGGTGAAGACATCCTGGAATTTCTATGTTACTTGGTATTGAGTAATGTTGAAATAAGGTAAAAATGTGCTAGAACTGATGGAAACTTTATGGTGAATTTTTGTAGGGTAAAGGAAAGATGATGATGTATGCGCTTCGCAGTATTTCTTACTCTCTTTGGCACAGAAGAAATGAGCTGGTTTTTGTGTTAAAGCCACAGCTATACAGGCACTTCTTTTGATGTCTGGTTTTGCCCAAGCTGCTATTTACTCCTCTACCTCTGCATCTCTCAGGTGTGCTTGTACCAGTGCTTGTATGGATGTGTAATTGGTGAGACTGGAGATCTGCTCCATGCTGATGTAGTTTTCATTCCTCAGGACTCTTTCCTGTTGTTTTTCCTCTGTAGCTTACTGCACAGCCCCATAAACAGGTGTGTCAGCATGACTGGGGAAACCTGTGCAAGGAAGGGAGGTACAGAATATAAAGAGTTAAGAGCCTGTAATGCCTCTTCCTTCCCTGCAGATTGTAGCATCATGCCCACTAAATATACTAATCGTGGCTTCTTTTCCCTTGTTTTCAGCTTCTCAGCAAAGATGCCTCCAAATGGGAAGGCCTTACATTTTCACCCATCAGTTCTGCATTTTGGAATGCAGTGAGTATCTTACATTATTGTTATTTTGGTTAATAATGAAGTGTGGAGGAGCAGCTATACTGGGCTCCATATGGGTAAAAGCATTAGCTGGGATCATGCCATCCTCTGAAAAATAGAGAACTAGTAAATAATTGCCACAGAGCTGGAAGTGCATTTTTTGCCTTGCAGTGTTTTGTATCTTAAAGTTAACCTAGTTCTGAGAAGGAGGAAAAGCTAGTAGGGGATATAATGTATTCTGGGTGTACATTTCAGGTAATTCTGCATGGATGTCAAATAATTGCTTCATGCTGGTTGTTCTTTTTTTGAAAGGTTGCCTTTCTAGTGGAGGAAGAGCTTGTTGTTTCCTTTGAATTCTGAAAACAAAATCCAGACAGTCCCAAGCAAAACATACTGGTAGAATAAATGAGATTTTTCTTAGTACTCTTTTAAGAAAACTTTAAAAATTGTTCTTAAGTGGTAATCAGCCTTTGATCTATCAGTAACCAAAAAGAAACACACTTGTGAGTTAAAGGAGTACTAAGATACTGGGGTTTAGGATGTGCTAACTAAAGCAAAAGCCTTAAGAGAATCATTGCGTTAGCTGCCAAAACAATCAGTTATTTAAACCTTTTTATTCAAAACTTTGTGCTTTGTAAGGATTTTTTTTTCCTTTGACTCCTAGTTACTCCAGTGAGTTTTGGCTAAGTGTACCTCACATCCCAGTGTTATAGTAAAGGCAAAATTTGTTTGGTGTATTTCCAAAGATTAATTACAACTAGGTAATTGTTGCAGATCAACATGTTCTAAACTGGTATGTGTTGCTTCTTTCATGCGTTTCCTGTGCTTGTAAAGTGAATAATTTATTTCTCTTTTTTTTCCCCCCCGCTTTAGGTTACTGGGGTTACCCAGAGCTAAAATGCTGCATGCCTACAACCCTAGTAGAGATAGAGATGTTGTAGTCAATTCAGTGTTTACAGCTACTAGACAGTTTCATGTGTCTCCTGCTCATAGCCGGGTGAGTGTTGATGTACTTTTGGAAACTATGTAATGGCCGAGTGCCAAGCCTTCGTGCTTCCTTTGGCATAAGCTCTTCATTCTGTGTTTTTGTGCTTTTTTGTAGGACCTCCAACTCTTTTTCTGTTTTGCTAGTGGGTTTTTTGTTCACTTCTACTTAGACTTGTTTGGGAGAAGACATCCAAAATCTACAGTAGGACATATGTTTGACAGTAACAGAGGAAGAGAAGAATTTTTCTATGTTAGAGAGGCTGTTTAAATCTCATTCTGCTCTAAGCAGCATTATGCAGTAATCCACAGGCATGTGGGTGTTTTACAGCCATTTTCAGTCTTTTGAATGGCCTTGCATATTTGTCAGAAAAACCTGCAGTGAATGTTTTATGTATTTTGTATTGCAATTATGGGCATAATTGCCCTTATGATCTAAGACCATTATTTTAACTCTGATTTTTTTAACTATGTATAACAATATAATGCATGTTAAGAATGAATTGCTGTGATCTCAGTTGGATGAAGCCCAGTTTTTATCCTCCGCTGATGTGCAAAGGGGTATTATTATGTTTTCATCTGATTTTTGCTTTTACTGTAGCTGAATGGGCATAACTGTGCAGACATAAACATCATTGTTCCTCCAGCCAGGCTATCTGGTTACTAGCAGTGTTGCCTAAGTTCAGCTTTGACTGATTTGCCTGTGTATCACAGGGGTATTGATTCGCTTAGCAATAGCCATCTACCTCTGTGTGGGGAAGTATTTTTGGGCATGCAGAGACTGGCAGTGCTGCATGGTTAAGATGTTATGCAAAAAGAAGCCTTGACTGATGAGGCCCCATGCTAGCTGAGAAACTCCAGCCATAACTTGGCAAGCTGCTGTGTGATCTTGGTTGTTGTCTGTAGTAAGAGTTGAGAGTTGTGCACAGCTGAAACTTCTCAGCGCTGAGGTTCTGCTTAGTGGGATCTACAGGCAGGGATGTACATGTGGAAATGTCCTCTGGGCCCTGTGACTGAATGGTGAGTGTGTGATCACTGGCACCAAGCAAGCAAGCTTCTTTGTGGTCTCTGCAGGTGATTCCAGCGATGGGAAAGATGTCTTTCAGAGTACTCTTCCTGCCAACGGAAGAGGGCAGTATTGAAAGCTCATTATTTATAAATACCTCATCTCATGGAGTACTTTCATATCAGGTAACTGCTCTTTATTTTTCATATCAGGGAACTGCTCTTATTTTTAGCTTGGTTTTCAGATTTACTTGTGTTTTAAAAAGTGACTTTCATAATTTTAGGGACTTTGAAAGTTCATTGAATTCCTGATACAGACCAGGTGGAGTAATGTTAACAATTCATCCATTTTACCAGATCGTGCTAGTGTCCTGATCACATACATGTATATCATTAAAATTACTGCTGTTAGTGGGGCTACTTGTGGTAGTAAAACCAAGTGCACAGGTATGTGTGTACTTAAAAGATCATGGTCTGATTGGTTTCATATATTAGTGCAGTCTAGACTGCACTGTGCTGGAATGCATTTGTTGGGAAAAACCCGTTAGGAAATATTTTAGGTGGCTTTCAGCTTCTCTGCAGGATTTTATGTAAACAAATTGGGGATGCAGCACAGGGTGAGAGGTTTAGGCCCTTAAAGCGTGAAAGTCAGAGGTTTAGGCTCTTAAAGCATTGAAATCAATATAATGGTTGTGCATTAAAGCTGTCTGTTTTCTGACTAGCTGGTGAATTCAAGCCGGGCTAGCTTTTTAAAAATTTTATAAGGAACACTATATACTCCAAATTCTTGTTAATTTGGCAAAGAAAACTCTTAACCCTGAATTTAGTGATTTAAAAAGTGGCAGCTTTAATCAATCATTGAACTATTTAATTCCTACACTTTGATACTGTGCTGGAAAACAAAGCTCCTTACATAGAAGCTTAGGTAAGTTCAGTTGAAATACATGGGGTTTTAATACAAATGTTGCATTTATCTAGTATGTATTAAAGGTAATGCCACATTTGGCAGTAACATTTCATCAAGGATGAGGAAAAAGTACATTATAGAGTGATCGACCTTTTCTTTTTGACATCTCTCCCCTCCCTGCGCTCACTCCTGACCCCTTCATTTATTGCCCAGTCAGCTCAGCCTTTTATCAACAAGTTGCAGGGAAGCTGTTGTCAGTTTCACCTCAAAATTGGCTTGTTTCCTGTTGGACTGCTGCAAAAGTCAGTAGCAGAGTGGTTTTCATGGACATTTTCACCAGCCACCTGAGACTGAGGAAGTAGCTGCCCATGTTTTCAGCTCACATTAGGTTTAAGAGTTTCAAAAGGAGGCATGACTTGAGTGTTTGATGCACAGTTACAGTGCTCTAGAGAGCCCCAAAGCCTTGAAACATTTGATGTTTCTAATGCATTTATGCAAGAGTGTGTACAGAAGAATCACCCAAATGGAGACGAGGTGCCATTATAGTAAAATGTATTTTATAAATACCTGCATTAAAAAAGAAAGGCATATTCCCTTTGTTATGGTATTTTGTATCTGTAGTCAGAGATCTTCAGTGAACATAGAATTCATTTTATTATCCTCTTAATTAAAAAGATGTGGATTTTTCCTATTAAAAAATAATAAATCTTTGCATACAAGTGAAAAGCTGCAGGTAATTTTTCTTAACCTCTAATGATACCCTGCCTCCTTGATCCCTCCTGGCTCCACACCCCCCAGTTATTGTCATAAACTCATCTTGGTGGAGCAAAATATAAATGCAGTAGAACCACACAAATTAAAAATCTTACAGTGTTCTGAAAACTGCAGTCTTTAAAAACCAAAATAATGAGAAAATATTTTACTCAGTTTTTAAGGCAAAGCCATTGAATTCAGTATTCAATGGGACTAGTAACAAAGTTTTCTCAGAAATTACTGCACTCCCAAATGGTGATACGTGTATTGTAATTGCCTGAAGAATAGTAGGAGAATTTAGATACTTTCTTTTTGAGATCACCTGATGCTCTGCTGAGTGCTTTGTTTTGTTTTTGTAATAGTGCCTGAATGAGTGACAATTCTAAAGTGCCATTTATGTGTATGATTACTTTCTACATTGCAACTTTATGTTTATTGTCCTTTAAAAGAATCTGATGTGAAAAACGGATCTATTTCTTAGGAAGATTATTGTTATTAGCAAATTAGTTTTGGAAGTTGCTGTTATAACTGAAATTCTAGGTGTCGATGTAATGACCTTTTTTTTAATACCAGGTTTTTGGAACAGGAACTCTGATGTCTTCTCCAGAAGAACCTAAAGTGCAGCTAGCAAATGCTTACTTACTGCTTCCACACATTCAAAACATCCAGGCATCACACACACTGGTACAGTATACATTTCAAGGGGAGATGAAACCTAAATCTGCTTAACCACAAAAGATTCTTGACCTCAGGTTGTTGGGATGCAAGGAACATTAGCAAAAAGTCCAAGTACCAGTGACTGCAGGAGAGAGATTGCAAGATACCGGGTTACTGTGATCAGCTGCTTTTGTGAGACAGTCTTTGGCATTTAAACTGTTCACACTTGTTCTTCTTTGTGCTCCTGTGGTAGGGTGCCCTTTAAATTGTGCTGGCAAAACTGTTTGTGAGGCCCTGCTCTGACTGAACTGGAGAATTGGTCTGTCCTTAACAAAAAAAATAAACTTTATACCATAAAATTGAGAAGAGTGGGAAGCTGTGTTGGTTTGCTCTGTTTTTTACTTCTGGCCATTTCCCCATGCGAGTTCACAGCAGGGCTGCACCAACAGTTTTCCACAGTTAAAAAGCATGGCATGCTGCATGGATGAGAATGGGAGCTGGGAGTCAGGCTGCAGCATCCTCTCCTGCCCCTATCAGTGCTGAAGATACCAGCTTTGCTTACCTCATCTTGACAAGGAGCTCTGGAGAACACAGCAAGCTGAATTTATGAGGCATGAATATTTGAGTTGAAAGAAGCTTTAACGGTTTCTGTCATTTGGTTGCAGTTGCAAATATTTCATAGTCTTCCAGGCTGTACAGAACCTTTCATGTGAATAATTTGAGAAATTGATCTTTCAGATTTCCTGTTGTGTTATACACAGACATTGTTTTTCCAAAAACATACTTAGAATATCTTAGCATGTAACAAAATTTAATACTTAATCTAAATGTAAGCTTGTGTTAATTGCCTTTGTGATGCCTTCTGTTCTACCTGAGAAAAATTACCAGCACAGATTGTATTTTTCAGTCTGCTGTGTATATGTTACGTCAATTTTTCCTCTATGCAAGGATAATGCACAATTTCCTTCTCTCCCTTTCTTTTCCTCCATGCCAGTCTCTTCCCTATAGTCACATGGTTGTGTTTGCTTGTGGACATACAAAGACAGAGTCTTGGAAAGGAAGCAAAAATCTTCAGGTTTTGTAATTTGGGGTGCTAGAGGTAGAGCTGAGAAGGAGGTTTTTTTATGCTGTTTATGTGTGCATCTTCACTTCTAGTATGTGTGCATCTTCACATCTAGCTCGATGGGTTGTTGCCAGGTAGTATCTGGAAGTTGTATACATGCTTTTTCACAGTTCAGTCTGAATTCCTGAGTAGAGAAGCTTCGGGGAACGTCTGACATTTTCCTTACTGTAGAGTGGCAAACATTATCCTGTGGTTTATTTGCTTGGAGTACAAGTTTGAGGTCATGTTTAGCAGTGCAGCATGGCACCACCTGGCACTAGTCTTATTGTAGGGCATGAGGTGGGAGAGAGTGTTGACTCAGTTCCCAATCTCGGGGTGTAATTTTTCTGTGCTGTGCTGTAACTGAGGAAACACTCTTCACTGCATGTTATCATTTTGGGCAGAAATGCTGCAGCGGTGGGATGGGGTCCTCAGCTGTTGAAGATGATAGACAAGATCTAAATACTGGAGAGGAGTTTATGGTTTGAGTTTGGGTTCCTTGTAGAAGAATGTTTCTCTACAGCTAGTTGTTCTCTCCAGAAGTGCCTTCTTTAGTTCACCTTCCTTATGTTCTGATCCAGATCCCATTGAAAATGGTATCATTCTGTTTTGTCCAGTTTATATTTTAAGTTCAGAAAATGTAGAAGGAAGAGAAGTTGGTGAGGTTTGGATGAGTAAATACATATGGGCAAACTGGAAGATACATAACTATTACACATAGAATGGAGCCTTGTAGTGAAAAAGCATTTAAAACAAACCAGTCATACTCGCTTAGCTGTGCACACTTCTTTTCCCCTGTTTATTTTTAACTGACATAAAATACCAGGGTAAATTCAGGATAGCATAAGCCTCATTTGCACATCCCTTTTCACCTCGGGATGATTGAGTTCTAACCTTGGGTGATAGTGTCTCGTTTGATACACTGAAGGTGTCCTTACCTCTGAAGTCCACTGATACTGCTTGGAAACCTCAGACTGAGAGCTGCATGCTGCGTGTCTGGTTTTTTGCCTCTGTTGTCTCCTGTTTTAAAGGTGTTTGTGTTTAAATTGTTCACTAATACTGACATCCTTGGTCAACAAGGCCAGAAAAGCTTTGACATCATTTAGTCCCATCATATGCTCGGTAAAGTGACTTATCAGAATTGCTGGAGGCCTTGTTACCCTAAATACAAACTACTTGGATGATTGGAAACCTACACCTGACTTCTAATTTAAGTTGCTTTGTGGCCAGTTTATATATTGAGATGCACATTCAATTTCTGTAACTCTTCCTGCTTCTGACGCTTACACTCAGAAGCATTTGTAACTGGCATCAGAACTTTCAGCTTTCACTTTGCCAAGCTGAACAGTCCATGCTCTGCAGTATCTTTAATAATGGGCCGTCCATTTTGCCACCAAATTGGCCACCCCTTTTGTAGCTTCTTCAATTCGTAAAAATTTGTTTTGAAGGTCAAGGCCAGAACTGTAAGTAGGGATATGGGTAAAATTGTGCCACTGTAGGGTTATTTGTGTTGGAAATATAACGTATACCTGGGGATTATAGATGGAAATTTACCTCTACACTGGTGTTTCCATTGGAAATACAATATGCAACAGGTTTATGTTTGAATTTTTTGTAGAAAATGAACGTCCATGGATTTTGTGCATTTTTTTTTATCTTGTAATGGGCAAAGCACAAAGGTCTTTCTTTTTTCTCCTTCATTCCCCCACGTTTTTAAGCAGAAACTCTTGTGCTTAATAAGAAAACAGAAAGAAGAGGCAAACATGCCTTTTTTACTCTGGAATTTCTCCATCTTTCTGTTACCCTTTTCAAAGTTTCAGCGTTTGAAGGGTTCAGGATTGGCCTGTGGTCCTGGATCCCAGGATTCCTGGGCTCATGGCTCACTCATTGGGAGGAAAGAAGAGCTGTGTCCCACACTGTGAATTTGTAGTACGTCCACGTGGCCATTCAGCAGTGGCTAGTTACCACTAAGCCGTAACAGATGGTGGAGCCCATATAGGTCATCTTTGTTTACCCAGCTTCTGGGTGTAGCCTTCACTGTAGTTGCCTGGTTTTGGGCATTGTTTAGTGTTTGGGCAGCACCAACAGGGCAGCTACATCGCTGCCTCGCTGTGTTCAGGATGGTGGAAATGTCAGTGGAGGAGTGGCATGCAGGGTGGAGGGTCTTATCGTAGGAGACACAGATATCACTTTGCTGACTTCCCAGAGGAGTTCAAAGTTTATGAACTGACAACTTAGGAAATACTGCAAGTACTGGCAGGAATGTAACACTCCTTAAGCCATGTTTTGCACTGGTGGGCAGAGAATTGGAAAAGCAAACGTGCCCAAGTGTGGTGCTTGGGTGTGGAGAGGGAAGAAAGGATGACAGTAGAGCTTTCTTGGTGTGCTATCCTGATAACTGCCTGCAAAAACTGATGGAACTCTGCTGAATCATTGTTACAGGGACAGCTTATTAACATCATTCAGAGTAGAAATACCACTTTAGGGCCAGGGACTGTCCAGGACAGGAACTTGGAGGGATCAGCCTACAGGAAGAAGAGGGAGGCTTGTTCAGTGTTGTTCTTTTTTAATGATACTGTAGCCAAACTCCAGGAAGTGATTTGAACTCTGCAGTCCTGGTAATGATGCAAGAATGTATCTGAAAATCTTTTAGAGAGCCATGTGTGATTGAGACCTCATTGATGGTGAAATTATTTTCTAAATAATTGCAAACTCTATTGTCCCCCAGCGAGAATCCTAGCCCTTTGTCAGGAGTGGGGCTCCTTGAAGATGGATAGTTCAGGTTTTTAGGGTTTTATTGAAAGAGGCCTCTATTTCTTTAAAATTTAAACTTGAGAACTTACCAACTGCCAAGAATTTGTGTTGCTTCTATCAGTTGTCTTTGTTCAGTTCATATAGGATTTGTGGGTGCTGAGTGTGTGTGTACATTCAAGTTTGTGTGCCTGCCTACCTAATACAAAATAGAGGCACCAGGTAATGAAGTGGCAATAGTTGTCCTGCTTTGCAGAGTTCTTTCTGAGTTTTCCCTGCTGTGCCTCTCCTTTTCAATTTGCCTGTGGTACAAATATTTGCTGCATAACTCAGCTCTCTGCTCTCATTCATTAGCAGTGATATTTACAGTATAAATGGAGTGCTTGCACTGCTGGGAGATGGTCCTGGATTTCTCTGATTGGAAACTCTGCTTCTGACAGTGTTTTCTTCTCAGATGCATTATCTCCTCTTTAGAGTTAACTCAGAGCCATCCTGCCAGTGCTGTAAGATATTTTGCACGACAGTTATGCATTATTGTCTTCCTTAGAGAAATGCAAACCCGTTTCCTTTTCTGAAGATAGCTTCACAAGGAAATAAAACTTTCCCCTAGAAAATAGATCAACATCAAATACACCCCCAGTAGCATTTTTTTTTCCCCCTGTACATTAGAAACTTCAATTTTAAGGTGACAGCAGTTCCCATGTTAGGTCTGTGCCAGGTCAAGAAAAACAAAGGCTGGAAAAAATAGGTAGCTGATATTTTTAATAGAGGTGTGGGATCTTAAATTACTTTAAACTACAATGGCATTGAATAAGGGCTAACAAATCCTTATTTAGGACCATGGAAGCAGTAGTGGTCTTTCAAGAAGTGTTGAGAAAGGAAGTCTAAGCATCAAGTTTTATCTGATCAGAAAATGACCCCCAAATTGTAAATCTTACTGCCTTGCTAAAACTCCACTAGCAGCCTAACCTGTGAGAGGTTAGGAAATGGTGCATGTTTTGAAATGAAATGGGGTTTTTTTTCTGCTCTCACAATTTGATAAGGACAAAAACATCTGTAAAAAAAGAAAGGAGTTTGCAAGGGTTTGAGTCCCCCAGAAAGCTGTGCTGGGGACAGTGTTTGGGTTGCCACTAACCACCTTTGCAGGGGCTACATCGCCCTCTGGTGTGAAGCTTCAGTCATTTTGGTATGAAATCGTGTTGAATTGGGAGTGCAGATCTTGGCTTCCTTTTGGCAGTGCTTTTATAAAACTGGACCCTGTGAAATGCCACACGTGTGCTAAATCTCTCTATCTCTCTACTCACGTGCCCCTGCCTGTCCCCTTTCTCCTGCCTTAGAGAGGTATGAAATATGGTGCTAGATACCTTCAAAAGTTTCTTGACAGTTTTGCTTTTCGGCGTCAAATTACTGAAATTGTTTAAAGTCAGTTTCATCAACACCTTCAAAAACTTGAACCTGCAGATACTCTTCTCAGGTATTTCAGTATCGCAAGAGGCAGAGCACAGGGCTTCCACATCAGCCTCAAAATTGGCATGAAATTTGGCTATAAGTAAGGCACTGATAGAGTGACAGGTCTGCCATTCTGATTCTGGCTTTTAAATTTTTTTTAAATTTAATTTAGAATCAAGATATACTGGCTGTGCAGTTTGTGCAAGTAATTTGGCAGTGCGGATTTCCAGATAGCTTTCATGAACTATACTTGGCTTTGTCGGTGCTGTTGCCCCATTAGATTTATGAGTGCTTTACAAGCTGGCACAGTCAATGTCATCTTTTCTTTTCCCATTCTAGTCAATAAAAAGGCAAAACAAGTATTTTCTGTCTGTCCGTCTTGGCATGAAGCCTGTGTGTCAGACCATGTCCAAGAAGCATTATGTTCTTGGCCTAGATACTGTATTTCAGTATCCAGTCAGCAAAGAAAATACACAGAAAACAAGGAAATAAACTTTTATATTGCACACAAGGGCTCTGTTGAATACAGATTTTTGACATAAGAAAATTTGTAAGAGTTTTCATGCTGATGCTGTATAAATAGCTAATAATCATGTGTAATAATAAGTTTTTGATGTTTGATAAGTAGGTAGATATTGATGAAGTCCTGAGATTTGGAGATTGATTGCTGGACTACTGTACAGAGTAATTGTATTCATTAAAAAAATTCCTTACATTGCTGTGTTACGTATATGGGGAAGCAGTCCTATTATCTTTATAAATTATGGTATGTGAATTTGATTCATATAACATTTGAAGCAGTGTGTTTGATGTTTTTGTCACTTTTCTTTCTTACAGACAGAAACTATGAATGCCAGTCTGTTACGGGTTCACCTTGAATGCAGTTTACCTAATGACACATATCAGCTAGTTAAGGTATGTTTTATTATTATTTTATATCTCTGTAAGTCTTCTTATTTTAAACCAAGCTTAGAGGGACACTTTCCAGAGCTCTAGAAGTTTTAGCAACAATGCAGTTTTCAGTGCCTCCGTTTGAAGGGGAATTGTGCTTTTATAAAACTGTGTCCTCTGATGTAAATTAAATGTCACACACATCACACTAAAATCTTTAGGAGGGAAGGAGATGAAAAAAGATACCCCCCATGCCATAAACCTCCCAAAAAACCAAACCAAAACCAGTCCAACAGCCTAAGCATTCTGATAGGTAGGTGTTGTACCGCTTAGATTAGATTTCTGTAATTTCTTTTCTCCAGAAAGTTTTCACAAGTGTCTAGCTCACAGTGAGAAGTGACCAGTGAGCTGAGAGGCTGAAGCCTGGGCTGTGTTCCCAGGGTGAGTGAGCGCAGCCATGGTGCTGGGCAGAGCTGCGGAGGGGCGAGTGTGTTAGCAGGGATTCCCCCCTCCAAAAGCACTGGGCCTTCAGGACAGTAGGTTATCTGCTTGTCCTGGGCAATGCCATCCGAGTCCTCTTCCCCTGTCTCCTCAAGCTTTCCACGGCAGGTGTGTGCTGCTCACCGGTCCCCCTGTGGGTGTGTCAGATCCAGACCTGCCCTGTGGCCAGCGGCACCGCTTCCCCCAGGAGTGCTGAGGCCCAGGCTCCATAGCTGTGTTCCTGTGTGTTGCACAGGGCAGCATTCCTGTGCTGCTGTGCTTCCACGTTTGGTTCTTGCAGTGCCCAGTGCATTGAGGTGCTTGAGGCACACCTGAGTGTTGGAGGCTGCGTGGGGTGCAGCTGTCTGCCCTTTGATCTGAGCTTCCCAAGGGCGCACTGTGCCTGTGCTCCAGTCGCCGTGGCAGCCTCCTCTCCTGCTCCTGGCAGCCATTTCAAGTGCTGAGGGTCTCTTTGATGCTGTATGAGCTGTGAGCTGGCATCCCATCCTCAGGCACTCCCATTCCTGCTGTACTTCCTTGCAGCACTTGAGATTAGCTGGAAGTGTTTTGCTGCACTTCTGAGAGCACTTCTGGTGCCAGTTTTTTCCTCCTCCATCCTGAGCAAATTAGTCCTCCTGGTCAGGCATCAGAGTCTGAGTTTAGTGACCTTTGTGGTTTGATGCAGGACCAATTTATGTTAATCACTGTTGGTTGTCTAGTTCTGTTTTGCTTTGTTGGCTTTAATTTTTTTTTGCGAGATGGTGTCTGTGTCTTTGTAGTTGCCATGACTTAGCTGTGTTAACAGCAGCCACTGCTTACAGATGGAAATAAGATCCTATTTGTATTTTTCTGAAGTATTCTAGCCAGACAACAGTGTTTTCTATTAAGAATTGTACATGTATGTTTGTTTTTTTAAAATTACTTCAGTGAGAAATGGAGACAAAAACACAGGATTTGGAAAAATTAACTATAAACAGACCAGTGAACATGAACTGTCTTCCTACCATTAAGACACATGCATCAGTCTGTTTATGGCACATTTTATTGAAGGCAGAGGATTTAACAAAGGAAACTGTTTTGCAGTCCCTGAGGTGAGACTGACTAAGACAGTTTATAAATTTGCATTCTCTCAAGGTTCAGTGTCTTTTGTAGTTGTTTTTGTCTTTGTTTTTGCTGTGCTCTCTGTACCTGCACTGTGTTTGGTTTCTGCTGAGATTTTAGCAAAGGTCCTAATTACTTCTGTTTTGCCAGCGCTTTGGTGCTGGAAACCTTGTCTGTTAGATAATACCTTTGATTAATTTCTCAAAGTACCTTAGTGTAATGAATTTCTTCTGTTCTGTCGCCCATCACACACACACCATATCCCTTTGTCTCACTCCAGAGCTGCTGTTTTATGTCCGATGACCCAATGCTGCTAGAAATGAGCTTAACAGTAAGAGTGGAAAACGCCCAGGAAGATTTTGTGGAGCACAGACAATACTTACTGGAGAATCTTTTTGTAGTTTATGTAGCAATGGAAAGAACAAAGACCTCAGGTAAGTCATAAATCTGCCTGTTAAGTGTAATACAGCTTGGTTTTATAAATAGTTTGTAGTTTGGTATCCTAAATTGAATTGAATTCAGTAACAGCTTAATTTCACAAGTAGGGGAAACCAAGTAAGTTCAGTTAAACACAGCTTGCAGGGAATTGTGTAGGGCAGAGTTACCACAAGCAGAGTTCTCTTCATAAAGGTAACAATTGTAAACTCGTAAACTATATCTCTTTCATTCTTTAGTCCCCTGTGCTTATGCATCTGCTTAAATAGTAGGGAAAGATGACGTGGTCCTTTGAATTCTGCAACTGCATTTCTGGTTTCCCATTAATTAAATTGACCATAATGGGATTGTGAAGGCAGAATGGTTTATACAGTACTGGGGATAGTGGCCGTTATGGGAAGTAGGATAATGAGGTAATACAGATGTGCACATCATTTGTTCTTGTAAGCTAGAATTCCACAGGCAAAACAATCAATTCCTTGCAGTTTCTTTGTGCTGCAAATCCTCTAAATCCAGGGGATTTTAAATTATTTATAGAGCCTTGCAGTCTATTAGAACAGATTTTTTTAGACATTTTTACCAGTTTTCCCTTCTGATTGGAGAAGAAGAAACTGCTTAAGAATCCAGATTAAAATAATATTTTTTAACATACTTATTGAAAAAGAGCATGATCTTTTTGTCTTTTGAGAAATGCATTTCAAAATCTAGTCACAAAACAATAGATACAATATATACAAAACAGTATCTACAGTATGTACTGTTTCCCTTGTGCCTGTTCTGTGATGTGATATTTCACAGAGCTGAAACTGAAATACCCACTGTAAACCTAGTTTCCCTGCCAGTGAGATGCCAGGGCTTTGTTATGTTGAGCTGTGGATTTACATTTATTCTGGTGCTGGTAGAAAATTGTTCCCATCTGTTCTGTCAAGGGTGCTCACTGTTAACACTTTTGATGGTTAAAGTACTAGAAGTACGCTTTTAGGGCTGTTTTCTGTTAAATATAGTGCACTTATAAGTCCTCTCTGTGCTAGAGGTTGGTCCTGTAAGCCTTGTTGGTGGGATGTTAGCACCTAGAGTGGGACAGCAGGTAGGCAGGGCCTGCAGAGGGGAACTAACCAGCTGGAGGGCTGAAGAGGAGTGTGTGCTTTAAGCAGCTGTGGGGTATGTGGATCTCATAAGCAACATCTTGAACCCTCTTTTGGAAGCTGGCACTTGCAGTCTTGCTTTCAAGCAGCTGAGCAAAGCACATACATTATTAGAAATCATGGCTGGTCAGGTGGGAGGATGTCCTTTCATGTCAGCCTGCATACAGTGATTTAATTCAAGCATGAGCAAGGGCAAAAACACAAGTTATTCTGTCCTGCTGCTCTTCTTTTGGTCCTGTCCATCTTCCTACTGTCCTGTGGATGTGAACATAGCTTTGCCAGTGACCAAGGTTGGTTCCCCAACACAGCTGTACTGCCTTATCAGCAGGTGAGAGCTGTGTTACCCCTGTCTCCTCTTGCTTTAGGCAATAGTTTGCTACCTGCCAGGTGATAGGATCATTCCTGATTTGAGCCCAAAGCACTGAATCCAGCTTCACATTATCTCCTGGGAATGCTTGCATTTTAAAGCAGGTGAGGCAGGATCTCGTTCAGCTGTGTGTGACACAGAACAGTTTTTACTGGACTCTCTCCTGCTACTGATAGACTGGCCTGTAGAAAGTTACTTCCATCACCAGCTGTTCTTCTTCCCTTCAGCTGTTAACTCCTGTTTCCCTTCCCCTAGGTAAAGGGGGAATTGTGCTCTGTCTAGGATTTAGGGGATAATGAAGATTCCCTGTTAAAGCTTGGCTGCATCTTTGTGGCCAAAAATCTTGTTGAGTGGATTTTTACTCCTCTCTCAAATGTTTGCCAGCTCGGGATGGGAACAGTTCTTCCTTTTTACAAGGGTATCTGTCACACAAAGATTTTAAGATTTAAACTGGAATTGCTTCTCATGTGAGTGTCTGACAAAACAAGAGTGTTTCTGTCCTTGGTGAACTTACCTTGGTGTTCATTCTTTTGGACAGGTCATTCATCAGTAGATGTGTATATCATGCATTCTGGAAACAGCCTTGTGCATATACAGGTAATTGTGGGCTTCAGGAAGTCATAATTTAGGGTGTTGAATTTGATTGGGGAATTAGCTTTCTCTAATAGCAGATTGATTTTGCTGGTGGCAAATGTCACACTTCCAAATTTTTGAAGTGTGCCCAAATGTCTATTAGATCCTTGAGATGACATGTTGTAGTTCAGTGATGAATTTTTTTTCGAACATAAGAGCTGTTAACTTGAATAAAAATTCAAGTGTTGATTTAGAAGGTATGAGAAAATGGCAGATGGTGGCTTGCAAATTTGACAGGAAGATACAGGAGCTGCAACACTAATAATGGTAGTACTGCTACAAAAATCATTTGTCTTGTCTTCATGCAGGAAATACAGCAGTTGTCACAAAGAGACAAATCACCTGTGGAATTTGAGCCAGTACTGCTGTCCTCATCATCTACTAACTTCGCAAAAGTTGCTTCTATTTCTTGTAAAGGTACAGCTTACATATATTTAGAGATAATATAATTAAACAGGATTTGATTGCTGAAAAAAGGGTAGTTTTTTTCACCAGAGACCCTGAAAGATCTCAAAATCAACTTGTCTGGACTTTATTGAGAAAGAGGATGAATTCTTTTTGCTAATTGTTTCCACCATTTTTGTGTGGATGTGGTTCCTCTTATGCTGGTCTAAGGCTCTAAGCTATACATGCTTGAAAAAGGGGGAAAAGACATTTGCTAAAATGTTAGCTGATTTTACAATAAGCATAATTATTGAACATGCTCTTTCAACATCCTTTTATGGTTTTTTTCTGTTTTAAATATGTTTTCTAAAAGACTATTGTGCTTGGGTGGTCATTTTCTGTGACATTTCTTGGCAGGACCATTGAAGAGGTTTGCCTGAGACCAGACATGTTTGTGGAAGAGCAGAGATTGGCATTTAAGCATTCCTGACTCCAGCCTGTTTCCTATTCTGACCACTAGACTGCAGTGTACAGACTTTAAGCATTTATGAAACAGGCTGCTTTCATAATGACATTGAGACATGTTTTTCCTAGGGAAAACATGGGTGAATAAGAAGAAAGAAGGGACTATTATGTTAAGAGATTTTTTCAGGGCAGTTTTTCAGTTATTGAAAGGAGGCAGTGTGCTCTTATTAGTAAGGATGCTGTGCCAGTAGCACATGGTTAAAATTGGTCAGGTTGCTCTTCACAGCCTTATTGTGTGTGTATTTTTTGAAGGTGTCTAGCATTCATGAATACCTAAGGCAAGGTTTGAAACCTCTGAAAATCGGAGCTCAAACAGTTAGGTGCTTTACTCACCTGTGTGAGGATTGCACCAGCAAAGGTTCCCCTTTCTTGCAAGTCTTCACATGAAATCATTTTGGATATGCTTCTGGATGATGTATTCCATGTGTCTGCTCTTTCCCAGCTGCATCCTGTGACAGTGAAAGTCTTTATTCTGACAACAACAAGAACAATCTTCTGAAAGGCACTACAACACTCAAAGCCTGTCTTTTCTGTCCTGTGATGGAAGGGTAGGTTGACAGTGGATTTTTGTTTGTCTGTTAACGTTCACTGATATTGTAATGAAAATACTGTACCTTACTTTTAAGAGATGAAGTTAACTCCTTTGTCAGTCTATGATTCCCAGGTCAGTGAAAAGGCTTCTTCCTATTGCTGCTGTGTCATTTGCCAAAATGGACCTGTCATGTTTCGAGCAATAGTTCTGTATTTTATCTCAAGAAGAATTTCAGGAGCCAGTAAAAAGATATGCCTTAGCAGCTCATATCATATACATGTTGCTTAGTCTATGAGAAAATTTCCAGCATCCTTGTTAATGCAATGAAGAAGCTGAATAGTTTAGAAAAAGTGTGAAGTCTTTTCTTTCTTCAGTCATCTTTTGCCAATTTCATCCAGCCTACTATATCACAAAGCAGTAGGCAATGTTGTACTATAGCATAGCAAGAGGGTAGATATTTTGCCTCCCTCTTTTACATGGTTCTTGTGAATTTTTGCTCTCGTATGTAATTATTCCCAAATAAATAATTTTGTTCTTCTCCATAAAAACTTAGAAGAGCCTCATTATGCAAGAATGCTATGGTATCTTCTCTTGTTTGGACCACTTGTTGTGTACTCAAGGACAATAGCAGGTGTATTTGTATTTTTTCTGTATTTACTTATAGGTATTTTGATGTAGATCCTTCTGCAGCATTGTTTCATATAGAACCACATCATAATACTTCAGGATACTGGTCCATATGGTTTACAAACAATTTTTACTTCAGCATTGAATTGAATGAAGTCTTCATAGCCAGAGAAACAAAGAACATAGTAAAGGTAAGCTTTATTTCTTCTTTGTGCAATGTTTTGTCTTTGATTTAAAGATACGGACCTTTGACATACAGAATAGGTTCTTTGAAGAACTCAGTGTTCTCAGAGCTGGTTGGAATCAGTTGAAAATAAAGGTATGTGTACATCTGTAACTATTAGGCTGCTGTCTCAAGAGGCATTATTCACTGTCCAGCTTAGTTTTGTATTGTTTTATTAGCAACTGTTCTTTCATTTGAGTTGCAGCTGCAGATGCATCAAATTACAGACTATTGCTCTGTTCTCAGAATTGTTGCATGTGTGTTTGTGCTCTCTAGGATTCAGCATTTCTTTATAGTGGAAGTCTTTAGTGCATAGATGAGCTTTGAAGCCGATAATTTACTCAGTGCAACTGCTTGATTCAAATCAGGCAAATCTGGTTTATGAATAAGCACATAATGTAGGCATCTAAATGGCTCTTTTAATATTTTGATATTGAGATTTGCATATGTGCACTGTGTGGGTTGGGTATAGGCACATATGACCATGTAGTAACAGCAAAAACATGAAGGGCAAGAATGTTTAGGTTCTTCAAGGTACCACCTGCACCCGTAAATGCTGTACCAATTTTAATTCAGCTGTTGTTTGATTCTTTTTAGATTCTGAACTTTGCTGAACCTCTGACTCTACCTCCAGGCTGCTGGAATGTATTTTCTTTGAAGCTCAGTGTGAAAGACACTGTAACGAACGTGCTCTCGAGTATTTGTTTGTCCACAAATGTGGGAGTGATGTTTGAAATACCTCTGCAGATATATTCGACTGTGTCCAAGGTATTGTATTCAATTCTGTGTGTTGAATTGTTGTTAGGCACTGCAAACCCAACTACAGCATTGTCTCTCTCAGGCCAGAAATCTGTTCCTTGGTCCTGAAAGAAAAGCTCAGTACCAGAGCACTCTCTTAAACCATTCTGTAGCTCGAGAAGTTAAGTCCCCAGTGTTGAACAGCGATGGAATTACAGTTCTCTCAGCACTTAATTCTCGTAATTCAAGGCCTTAATTCTCTTATTTGATGCTATGAAATTATGCACTGAGAAACTGAAATCTGTTCTCTTCTTTTGTCATATTTTTGTTTTGTTTTTCCAGCAGGGAGATCTTAATTTTGAAGCAATTGCCCACTGTGATATTCAGTGCTACTTGGGAAAGTCTGATTCAGGTAGGCTCATCTTAGGCTTTTTTTTGGCATCTGACAGTAGTTTTATTGTAGAAAATTCATTTTATATAGCAGGACTTGTAATGAGAATCTTGAGATTGTTCATACAAGTACTTAGTTTTACGCTTTTTTAAAAGCACCCTCTTTTCTGGGAGTATATAAATGGCTGAGGGTACTGAGTATGTGGTGCAGTATTTCAGACATTAATTCCATAGCACATGCTAAGCTATTGTTCTATCTTGAAACATTTTTTTTTTTTTGGATTTTAGTATTTATGACTCTCCTATGAGTTCTCATTGGTGATGTATTGCCCTTTTCTTTCTTCAGACATATTTTCTCGAGAGGTGTTGAGGTAGAATGGTACAACTGTCCACTAACTCAGAGTTATTAGAAAATGTGCATAACCTGGGCCCAGATCCTGGGAATTCTGTGATAAAAAACAAACAAAAAAGTGTTGACCAATATTCGCCTGTATCCAGAGTTAAATTTGAAGGCCTTCTCTTTATCTCTTTCTCACAGCAATAATTCCATAGATTTCTGCAAAAGGTGGTTTATCAGGCTTATAAAACAGCATACTTAACACTGTATCATGTGAAACAATAAGAAGGGGTCTTATTTTTTTCTGAAACTGAGGAATCTATCTCCAGATAATGTAATGCTGGGAGCTGTTTTAAGAACATGGCTGGCATTTACCAAAATACAGCGATAGGTATTGCACAGCATGGTACTGCCTAAAGAATGTTGAATCTGTTGAAAGCTGATTCAGAACAGTGGTTTTTAATCTCTGTGCAGTAGGGAGTTTCAGAGGGCAGCTGGTACCATGGCCTTTAAATGTTTAAGTGCTCTCCTGGAAGTGTTTTCAAGATGATGTTTCCTAAAATGTATTTTTGTGTGAGGATGTGAGGAAGGCAATGGTAGTCAGTCAAATGTGAAAAGGAGAATTGAGGTGACATACAGAAATATGTGACTTGAACAATTATTGGTACACATGCATGCTTAGATGCATATGTTAGAAACAAATGTTTGCTTTTTTGTATTTTTTAAAATATGTATAAGGGAATATGGCTGATACAACCGAATCCTTGTTGCTTACTTTATTTTTGTTCTAATAATACACGTAATGAGATCTTTGTATACAGGTATTCTGCCTTCTGCTTTAGGATACTAGTATTTGTTAAATAGAAATGTGTAAGGCAAGAGCCTGAAAATGCTGACCTAAAGAAATTGTAGTTGGATTATTCCAATAATCACCAATCTCAATTCATTACCTTAAACATTAAGGATTGTAAAATAAAGTACATGCACTTTCAAAATAAATAATTTTTGTTTTCTTTCAAAGAAAGTTTGCTTTTCTAACTACTTTCTGCTATGTGAAAATGCTCGAACCAGCAGGTCTAACTTTCTAAAAGGCATTAATCTTTAGACTGATGTAAAGCCTTGAAATTTATCTTAAGAAGAATTTGAGAGAATTACCAGCATCTGGAAAAGAAGCTAAAAGGAAAAGACTGTTTTGGCCAAACAAAATTTTTGGGAATTGTTCTGCTCCCTGCTGTGCCGTGCTGCTCTATTTTTGTACCACTATGTAGTATATTATCTTGATACTTTACTGCCATCAGCAGAGAGTACTGTGTAGGCTACTGATAACATGGTTGCTCTTCAATGGCAACTATTAGAAACAGCAGCAGTAAAAAAGGGCTTACTAGAGCATACAAAGCCTGTGCAATACCCATACTCTTGTTTGCATGTACAGTTACTTTGGTTTTGCAGATGTATTTCTTTGAGCAAATCTGATATGGAAAATCCTATGTATACCCTCTCATATTATCACTTTGAACGGGAAAAGTGGGTTGCTTTTTTTGTTTTGGGTCTGAACACTTTGCAGATACTGATTACTCATGTTCAGAAGTAGATGGATGGAAGGAGCAAATATTATCTCTGTAAAATCTGAACTATCCATTATCCTTTCAGCAAATCTGCTTTGGCAGAAGAGTCTCTCTCTGGACCATTCTGCCTGGGACGTGGATTCCGAGCTTGCAAGTGACCTTTATGAAAGATGGCAAAAAATAAGACGTGGGGAAGCATGCAGGTCTGTACAGCATCTGTTGAGGTTCTTAATTCAAGCCAGTACAGTGTTGTAAGAAAGAATATTTCTGTTTGGAAGTATTCTTAATTAGAACAAAACATTTTGGACCATTTTCTACAGTTAAGTTAGTTCTCTTGAAGCATGTGGAGTTTCAGAGCACCCCAGATCCTCCCAGTGTTCGTTTCAAGGCACTGCCAGCCTTAAGTAAGCTTTTCAGCCTAGAATGTAAATAATATTCTGACTACAGTCATCTCACCTGGGCTACCTGGCATGAAAGCAGCCAAAGCATGTTTTACCAGAGCATTTATGGAGTTGCCTGAATCCTTCATCGACAGGTTGTGTAGCAGTCTTCTCAGGATTAGGGTCTTTGAATGGCTTCCAAGGTTTTTAGTCCCTGGCATACATACACAGAAGTTATGCTGACTCTCTGCTAAGGGTTACAGCTTTATGGGCTTTATTTTGTAGAGACCATTTTCAAGGAAAGATTAGTTGATGCAATTATAGGCCCTGGCAAATCGTCATGTTGTTATTGTTATTCTTTGTCGGAAAGAAAAAAAAAAAAAAGAAAAAAACCTAACTAAGTTTTCTGCTTTTGCCAATAAAGCAGGAGAAGGGTTTTAGGACCAGCTCGCTTTATTCAGCAGAAGAGCTCTGAAGAGGAATCCTTTGCCTTTTTCTTGCCGCGGTTGACAACAGAGCCTGGCCTTACACTCAACTTCAGTGCCACAGCTGTTAAAAGTAGTATGGTGAGGATGGTTGTTCCTATGCTTTTTTCTGAGTTGATTTATGTTTAGCTTATTTAAATTATAGAGTCTGTGCATAATGTTTGGTGCTGCTTAGCATTTTCATACTGCTTGGGAATTAGTGTTTTGATCTAATTTAAAACACCAGATTTGTATCCCTTTGGCTCTTTGGTAAGTTTTCTAGCTTCCTAGTTGTGATATTATAGTACAAGGATAGGAGTAAAGCAGAGTAGCTCTTAAAGAACAATTTTTTGTAGTTGTTAAAACTTGCCTTGCATTTATTGTATAATTTACATGCTTGTGGTAAAACAGTTGAACATGGGGCTAGAGATACGGTGTGTTGTCATTAGTGATGCATGTGATTCCAGGATGGCCTTCCTCATGCCACTGCCTTGTGTAACAGAAGTGTGTAAAACATTTATGAGAGATACAACACTTGCAGAGCAATGTATCTTCCAGCCACACTGACAATTATTTCTTTCTTGTTTGTCAGATTTAGGTCTCTACTAACCTAGACTAGGCCGGAACCAGTCACATGGAAATAGTTTTCATATGCACATATTGTGAATTACCTTAATATTCCATTTGTCCAGTTTAATTGTTAGTCATTACAGTAATTTTTATAACCTGCTTGCATTCAGACTTCTCTAAGAAAGGGTGGCACCTCACTAACTTCACTTTCTTCTGTGCAAGAGCTTTGTTCACATCTGCCTGCATAAATCAAAATCCAAATGAAAAGGTTGTTTGGGGAGCAGGGGCAGTCTGTATTTTTGTACACGTGGTTTGAAATGCACTCTTAGCTGATTTTGCAAATTATGACATTGTGGTGACATGTCCTGCTGTTCCATGCAGTCTTGTGCATGTATGATTACTCTGCATTAAGACAGAAGCCAGATTGAAGTCCCTTGAAAATGCAGATCATATTACCAGTGCTGAATTATTTTACCAACCAGTTCTCAAATATGTAGTTTTTAACTCTTTCTTTTCCCCTCCAAACTATTTAGGTAAAATATTTCGTACTAAGAAACCCTTCATCCTTCCCAGTTACGTTGCAGCTTCTGCCTCTTTCTTACTACCCTGATCCCCAAGCTTCACTGAGTCTGCTGAACAAATGGTAATAACTATTTCAGGATACTGTTTTCCCTTTTAAAAGACCTTATTTGCTGTGCCTTATGATTGTTACATATTGGTGGGTTTTTTTGGTTTTTCAAAGTGTAACTTCGGTGGGGATTATGTTCTGATCCATTTTGGAAGATACAGCCCTGTTCAGGGCAGTTCCCTGTAAGGTGCATGCATTTGTGATGTACCTTATCATTGAAAAAATACAAATTGAACATGTTTTAAGCAAGTTTGTGTCTGACAGATGTAAGTCTGTCATCTTCTAGGATCTGAGGCTTAGAGCAAGCTGCCCAGGTGAGGTGAGCAGCTTACACACTTGGGGTTGTGCATCTCCTCATGGTGCTAGTTGGCATTTATAGAGTCTGTAGAAAGATCAGTGAAAAGAAGGTATCTGAACCATCCCACCTGGAAAAGTTTTCTTCTTAGCCTTTTCTTAGGTAATAACCCTGGTTGAAGAGGCAACAGGAACCAGGAAGAAAAATGCAGGTCCAGAGGGAGAAACCTCAACATAAGTGTGTAGGGTCAGCTAAGTAAATGTTTCTGCATTGTTTTGGACTTTCTGTTTTAGAATTGAGATGATCTAATGAGAAATCTAGAAAAGAGTTAGATGAACCATAAAGGGACCTGGTGAGGTGAGCTGAAGTTTGCCAGAGCAAGTCCTGACTGTCACACTTAACTTTGAAAAACTGTTACAGTTGTTAGGGCTGTTTGGTTCGAGACAGTGGGATTACTCCTGTGCTTAGGTGTCACTTGCTTACTTGGGGTCCCAGTCCCTGTGTAATTGCTTCCTTAACCTCATTTCTTTACATAGGTACATGCATGTGCATATATATGTCTGTGTATATATATGCACATTAATAACTGCATCTGTTTGCTACTAAATATGATTTCCACAGACTCTTTCTAGTGGTTTGCAATTACATTTTCTCTGTACTTGCACACTTCCATTTCTGCAGATCTTCTAAGTTTACCAGAAATCACATCCATTAACTGGTTCTTTTTAAGCTAAAGTCATTGACAGTTGTGACAAGTGAGTTTTCAATTCAGTGGCTGGAGGTCCATTAGTCCTCTATAATCTACATTTTACCTGTTGGTTTTCTTATGTCGGTTTTGAATAACTTAATGTCAAATGCTCATAATTTGCACTTAGGCAAAAAAGTCAGCTGCTGTAAGTGAATTGGATTTGCAAATTATGTGTTAGAAAATAGGAATTTATCTGAAACAAATCACAAGCAGAAAGAGGGATATTTGAATAAATTATATGAGATTTAATAATGATTATTTCTTAACAGTTAGGTGAGCAGAAAAAGCTTTGGGGAATTTGTGTGGCTTAGAAATTCTATTTCTTGATTGTGATCTTTTACAATATTCTACACTGACAGACGTAAAATGCCCAGCCATTTGTCTGTGTTCCAAATGTGTGGAATCCACGTAAAACTGATTTGCAGGGTATTCTGTTGAAATGCAGACCCACATTTCCACCATATTTCACATTGCCAAAATGCAATTGTAAAAGTAGTCTTTATTTAAGAATAGATGCCAGCATGTAAAAATAAGTCAATGTAGTTCTGACAGGCTGGGTTTCAAGTGCTTAACTTTTTGTTTTGGTTTATTTAGGTTCGGTATAAATGTGCAAGCTATTAATTTCACAACCACCGAATTCAGGCTAATGGATGAATGTTCTCACAGGGTAAGATGGCTAATTTTGGTAGAACTGGTCTGACACATTAGAGAAAGCTTTTTCTAGCTATGCTACTTCTGGGTTGTTCCCAAGTGCGATTTAAAGCGGTTTCACAGTGTTTTCTTGATTCCCTGTCAGGTTTGTATCTTTGCAGTTAATTATTTTCAGCATTTGGTGAATCTGTTTTGAATACAGCTGTAGGGAGGAACTGCATGCATGCCTGCAGGCGTTTGTGTTGTTGGGACTTCACACTTAGCTCCAGGCTGACCACGGAGTGTCGGGCTGTGGAGTCAGTGATGTCAGGAGCTGGCTGGTTATCCTCTCAGTAGAGGGAAATAGTGTCATGTAGTTCCAGGGAGGGGGAGGTGGGATTTCTGCATCTCAGCTTCATGCCATTGCCACTCCTGGATTCAGCTTTGGAATGTCATGATTCTCTCTGGTTCCCATTGCCTGATTTTTGCATGAGTGTGGTAACACGACTGTGTCACACCAGTGCTGAGCTGTGCTGTGTTGTGGATTACAGAAACAGAGAAAATGCTGTATCAGGGATGTTGGCATATTCTGGTGACCAGAGTACTATGCAGAATACCTGGAGAATTTCTTCTTAAGACTTCTGTTTTGTGCAAAACCCCAGAATTAATGTATTTTCCTTGCTGTTTGGGCATGCTGCAGCTTTAATGTCCTGTGTAGATACATATTTCTGCACATATGCTTTAAGATCTTAATGAAATATTTGTACCTTGTAAAAAGAAAAGAGTATGTTTGCTATGCTAATCAAAGTTGACCTTTCCTTTCTGGCAACAGTTGTAAGAGCTGTTGTAAAAGAGAGGAGACAGCAGTTCATAAATCCTCGCCTGTAGGCACACTCAGAGAAAGGGAAGGTAGCATAGGGGTAGGAGTGAGTTTCCACAGTCCCACACACCATACTCTCAGCCAAATGGAAAAATAGCTGTAGATCTTCACATCAGTGTGTGCAATACATGTTTTTCATTAGATTTGAAGAGCAGTGGGGAACATGCATGGTTTAGATAGGTGTTCAGCACATATGAGACAGATCTTGGCTTGTTAACCAAATCAGTAGTTGTTAATATTTAAATTTTTGCATTTGTCATCATTTCTCTAGTCAGTTTATGTGCAGTGAATTGTTAGGCTCATGTTTGAGTGCATGCATGTCTTCGTAGAGAGTGACATGGTGAAGTTTGAAAATGCCATACATGGCTTGCTTCTATAAATACTGACTATTAAATGCAGATTCTGATAGTTTTTGTGTGTTACTTTTCATAAAATAGACTAAGAATAAAAACATTTTGAACTGAAAAAGATCAGAAAAGCTGTAAGTACAACACCCATGAATTGAGAAACAACCAAGCAAGAGCCCATTTTGGAATTTTTATGGGTTTTTTTGACTGTTATAGGTATCTGATCACCCCTTTCCCTTGTTCTGGAAGAACAAGTTTTAGGGCTATTTTCATTTTTTTGAAGGCAGAAGGAATAAACAATGGTATAAAAAAAAGAAAACCAAACAAAAATTTACATTATTTCCAGACTAAGTGAACTTCTGGTAGTTCTGGTTTTCAATTAATGCAGTAGAGAATTCACTTTGGCTTCTTTCCAGTGACTCAAATGATCAGCATATTTGCCAGCAGTCCCTTTCTCACTTCAATCAAGTTGTAAGTCATACGCTGAGGGTATAATGGTTGCCACATTTCCCTGTGCAATCAGTACACTGTCAGTTCTTGTGTTGTGAAGTGTTTCAGGATTCCTTGAATATGAAAGACACTATATAATTTCTTTTCCATCTGAGCTAATAACAGCTGTTTTAAATAATGAAGTAATACATTCCTTATAATAAGTGCAGTAATACGAACTTTTGCTCAAATAAACAATCTTATCTGATGTTTTATGTTGTCAAAAGGAAAGACTTTGGTGTAATAGTTAGCAGTTTCTGCACCTTGCCAAAAATATCCTATGTGGTGCTAAGTAGTGATACAGTGCTTTCTTTATTGACATCTTTAAACACACATATTTTCTATGAGTGAGAAGTGCATTTTTTGTTTAACAGGATGCACATCAAGAGGACCTCATCAGCAAGAAATGCAGTTCTGAGATGCTTTGGTTAAGTTTACAGCCACTGGAAACCAGAAAAGTTGGTGTAATTTTTACACCTCTTGACTACAAAAGAGTATCTTCCCTTATTTTAATCAGGTAAGCCAAGTTTTAGCTGTAAGTGAGAATCAAGCAACTCAATATAAAAATGAATTTTTAAAGTCCTGGCACATAGACAAGTTCGAAAGCCAGAATGCCTCTCATTTAATAAAAATTGCTTAAAATGTGTTTGTGCCTTATGTCTCAGTCATTAATTTTCTTGATATATGGTCATAAGATTATAAAATGCATGTGACTGTACTGAGGCAGTTCTGAGTTGAGAGAGAAACACATTTGCATGGACTTGCTATTTTCAACTTGACTCCATAATGATAGGAGTTATTTATCCAGTAAGACTTATATACTGCCAACCATTGGTTATCTTTGTAGGAAAAGAGAGTTTATATGGAAGAAGCAACCATTTTTACTAGGTGGCACACTTGTTACCCAGTGGCAGTGGTTGCTAAACTTGCTCCTTCACTGTGTGAAATTCACTAGTGACTGGTTCTGGAGGGATCCTGTCTCTGTTTAGGGAGAAGGGAATCTGTCCAGGTTTGGCCACTGATTCCGTTACTGAAACACTGTCGTCTTGGTTTTGCATCTAGAGACCAAAGCTGTGATTTTGCAAACTTAATTTGTGCTTTAGTGGCTGATGGCTTGATTTTTATTTTATGACAGAAACAACTTAACTGTTCTGGATGTGGTCAATGTAGAAGGCTTTGGAGCCAAAGAATTGCTTAAAGTAGGGGGAAGACTCCCTGGTCCAGGGGGATCCCTTCGATTCAAGGTGCCAGAAGCTACACTAATGGACTGCAGACGACGTGAGTAAGGAGACACAGGTCTATGGTTGTGCAGCTGGCTGCTGTGCCCTGCACTGATATTGACACAACATTAATGTCATGTAAACTGATTGGTAAAAGCTGAAGAGCTTGGCCTTGACAAGTGTAGATTCTGTTTTTTCAAAATGCCGACTGAAAACAGTTAAAAGTTTTAGAAATAAATTACTGCAAAACAGCCTGTATTAAATCTTGGTCACTTATGTATTTTTTTAATTCGATTGTAAGTAAAAATAGCAATTTATTTATGAATGTAAGAAAACAATCTTTATGCACTCTAAAATAATTGCTCTCTTTTTTTCCTTTAAGAACTGAAAGACAGCAAGCAAATTCTATCCATTACGAAGAACTTCAAAGTAGAGAATATTGGGCCTCTTCCTATAACAATTTCATCAATGAAAATCAATGGTTACAGTTGCCAAGGATATGGATTTGAAGTGTTAGACTGTCAGGAATTTTTCCTGGCTCAGAACTCATCACGAGAGATCAGCATTGTGTAAGCACTGACAAATTTGCTGACAAAATAACTGAAGTGGAAGTTTCAAATAATTAATTTCAGGAACAGACACTCCAACAGCATACCACACACAAAATTTTGAATGGAAATTTAGTAAGCGTTTCCCTCAGGATAACACTAACAAATGAATAATATAATACTGGTTCTTTATATGACCCATTATTTTTAAAAAGCAGCATACAAGCTTTTATCAGTGCATTTTGAAGTAATAAATCAAAGCAAAAGAGTTGCCACAATGTTTTATTTGCTTGTTATTCTCTAAACTTGTTCCAAGTAGCCTGACCACAATCTAGTCATGTTTTCCCAGTGCTGCACATAGTCTAAAACTGATTCTTTTTAAACTGTTTTTGAGTGAAAGATACTGTGGCTTAAGCAAAACTAAAGTTAATATTACTGTATTAAAGTAACTGAGGTTTCCTATACCACAAATTTCACCTCTACTGACTGGAAAGGCAACTCATACCTTCTAGAAATCAAGTAGAATAATGAGATCGGTCAGGGAAGTGGAAGAAGAGACAAATCTGGTGTTTCTTCTGCTTTCCATATCTTTCCAGCTTTGTGCCCTAGTGCCTGGCCCTTTCTGAAATCATGCTGGCTGTATGCTGGACAGCTGTGCTTTTGTTGATTAACCTGAGTGGATCATGTGCATCTCCTTGAGAAAAGGAAAACAAGTCACAGTAGTAGGAGTATTGTAAAGAGTCATAATGAACCCATGTATTTTGCTGATTTAAGATGGCCTAATGCCACCTGCACAGTTTAAGGAGATAGTGGACACTTTATTTAACTGTGCTTTAAAAAATATTACTAAATCATATTGTTTCATATTATTAAACTGTTACTATTAGATGAATAAT
This sequence comes from Ifrita kowaldi, assembly GCA_013398055.1. Taxonomy (NCBI): domain Eukaryota; kingdom Metazoa; phylum Chordata; class Aves; order Passeriformes; family Cinclosomatidae; genus Ifrita; species Ifrita kowaldi. The sequence goes on along the minus strand of VZRS01006286.1, from coordinate 202,202 downwards.
AATTCATATTAATAATGGGGCAATATTTTAGTGATTTTAAGAATTAAAATTTACTATTAAATATTATTAAATTAGTTTTCATACTTGTTGTTGTTGTTGTTGTTGTCATATTATTTGTATTTCTGGTATCAGTGTGACTTCAGAAAATTAAATTCAGCCCAACAATGAAAAGGTAACACCATCTCTGTTTTTCCTGACAGATTCACTCCTGACTTTACATCTTCGTGGGTAATTGGTGAGCTCACGCTGGTGACTGCTGCTGATTTGGAGTTTCACTTCACTCTCAACGTGACTCTCCCCCACCATCTGTTACCGCTGTGTGCAGATGTGGTGCCAGGCCCCAGCTGGGAAGAGTCTTTCTGGAGGCTCACTGTCCTCTTTGTAAGGTGAGGCTTTCCTCACAGCACCCCTGAGTTCCTACAAGGTACAGTGCATGTGAGTGTCACAGTGATAACACTGGTGCTGATGCATCCCTGACTGAGATCCCCATGCACACTGAGGTGCTGCTTGCACTGTTTGGACACTGGAAACAGAGCACAAATGAAACGGCAGCAGTGACCACATTGCCTGGCTCTAGATGCAACAGAAGGAGACTGTAGGCATCAGAAAAAACAGGAATTTTTCATTCTGTTTTCCTGCTAACAAAATTTACACTGCATGATTGAGAAGGAGGTTTGATGAATTAGAAAGATTTTTGGTTTGATCCATATATGTTTGGTGCAATTTATACACCGTGGAGAGAGGATATTTTGCATCTACATTTCTAGTTCAGAAGTATGGTGGCATTCGTAGCTCATTTTATGCCAGTATTTTCTCTAGGAAAAGAAAGAGACAGTGTTAAATAAATACCAAAATAATGACAGTGACTATCATGAATGGATAGGAGGCTGATAGGTATCGTATTATGATACGAAGTAATTGTGTTGTAGTGAGACTTACTTCTAAATTATCTTCAAATTGAGGATTATTTTTTTTAGGATGAACTTTTTCTCTGTTCTGTTTTTTTCTTTGTAAAGTTCATGACTGATTTATTTTATAGAGCTAATAATTAGTAAGGGCTATAAGGAAAAAAAGGAAAAGAAAAGACTATTACAACTATCATTTTTAAAGCTGTATTTTGAGTTTCTTGTCTGTCTTTTTAATTAGACTTTACTAACAAGATATTTAAAAGTGTGTCTTGTTAGAAACTTTTTAACTCTTTTGCTGAATATTCCTAAAAGTTGTAGACACCAGTATCTATTGTTTTCTTTGGCAGTTTGTCCCTGCTTGGAGTGATCCTGATAGCCTTCCAGCAAGCCCAGTATATTCTAGCAGAGTTCATGAAATCAAGACAGAGGCCAAATCCTAGTGCTTCACCACAGCAGAACAGCAACTCTGTTGACGTAATCAGCTCTGATTCCTACAAGTAAGAATACTTTTGTTTCTTCTTTTGTACCCTGTTTATTGTGGAGTGGTGCTTTCTGTCTCTATTCTGATACTGCTGTGGGCTGGTTTAAAGGAGACAGTGTTTCAAGCAGCCTCTTTTAGAGAACTTCCATCTCAACCCAAGAGGAATGGAGGAACTCAGGGGGTTAGTAATCTTGTACATTGACAGTAGTGCATAAGGTAGAGATTGTGTGATGAAAGTAAAGGATGCACCTCGTGTGGCAGCCATGGGAAAAATGGAAAATATGTTGATGGTTCTCATATCTGACCCTCTTGAGTGGTCAGTCAGGCACTTGCTCACTGAAGCCTGTAAGTGTGTTGGAAGTCTGAGCAAATACTTAAGAGTCTTGCTCAACTCTCACTGAAATGAGAATGTGCTTAGCTGGTATGGTAAATTGAAGACCTAAAGCAATTTTGTGGCTTATGAATATGCCCCCTTTCTTTTTTTACAACAACATCTCATAAAGCAATTCATGATGGCTTTGTAAAGATAAACAAATCCCAAATTACATTTTTTCTTTTCTCCAGGGGAAGCTGCAAGACATTTATGGATTCCTATAGTTCCTCAGATAAAGGTAAAGGGAAGGGCTTCCTGTCTGTAGGCACTTCTTCCAGCCGAAGTCAGAGTGCGGCAAAGAGAAGTCCTGCGACCTACAGCCACTCTCAGAAGAAACACAAATGTTCAGTTTACTACAGTAAGCAGAAACCAAACACAGCAGCTGGCAGTGCCATTGCAGCTGCTGATGAGAAACAGAATCAGGTTGCAGAGAACCAAATCTCAGCACCAAAAGAGGACATTTGCACTGATATTGTCAGTGAGAACTGGGTAACTCTGAAATATGCAAATGGCATAAATGTTAACAAGAATTTAACTCTTCCAGAAGACTTTCTGGGTAAAGAAGAAAGTACACTGAAAAATACAGTTCTCATTAAAAATACTTCTTCAGAGTGTGATCTGAAGGAAGATCTTCAAACATGTATGTTTCCTAAGGAAACTAACCTTAAAACTTCAGAAAATCTAGCTGAGCTCAAAGAACAGGAGTTCTGTTCTGTGAAGATGTCCAAGAAGCTACCTGAAAGTCACTTGTCCAGAAATTCACCTCAACAACAGCCGGAACTGCAAGAAATTTCTAGGAAAATTAGTGGTAATTTTTTTTTCAAATTCCATCTAATTACTAAGTGAAATTACTAAGTGAAATCTTCTGAGGAGTTCACTGTGATCAGGATTTTGTCTTTTGTGTGGGACAAGGGGATGTGGTGTTTCTTATGTATTCACTGTGATTTGTCTGTTTACATTCCTAAGGAAGCAGCTTGCATTTCAAGTTGTTTCTTGGTTTACAGATTTCAAGCTTATGCCATGGCATTTTAACTGTTAAAATAATTGATGTCATAGATCTGCTTATAAGAAACAAATTGCCCTTGTCAGATATTCAGAAGGATCCCAGTTTGCTGTTTTCAGGTCCACTGAAAATATGGTGCATGAATCACCAAGCAAGCACATTCAGAAGCAGATAGTCAGAACTCCATTGATAAAACCACGCAAAATAACAAAAACCTGACATCAGAGTAATGTGAACTTATATTTTGTATGAATTGGCAGTTCAGTGTTTCTCTTAGTAATTGCCTAGCTATATTTTTTATCTTGTTTTTCTTTTTTTGAAATTGTGGGACTAAGCTGCCTGGGAACTCTTACCTCTTAGCTTCACAATTCAAAATTTCAGGAATAGCAAAAGAACACCTGGGAGGAATCAAAAGCAGGATAGGAAAACGTGTCCTCTGGAAACTTGGCCTTACTGAGGCACTTGGCAAAGTAGTCAAATGGTGAAAACTGTCATTTGCTGTAGCTGTGGCAGATTTTATTTAGTGAGTGAGCCATCAGAGAAGGATTTCAGGCCCTGCTGTCTTGTGTAGTTGTTACCACAGGCTCATTGCTTCCTGTTGTTTTGCAGTCTGTGAGCCATAGCAGGTACAAGTGTGCATACTCAGGTGAAGGCAGGATAGTTTCACTTATTCTTACAAGGTCTTTCGAGATTCTTCATGTGCTCCTGAAATGCAGTGTTGTTTATTCTTTGCTTTGAATTAGGAGATCGTTCAGTGTATTCGGTAGTAAAGCACTAAAGGTAATCTCCCTTGTTGTCTATTAGCAGTTGTGGTGTGTCTGCACTATCAGGAATGCGAGTATTTCTGTGTTTCCAGAGGTTTAGTAGGTTATGTTAAGTCTAAAAAGTACCATGTTGCAGTGTTTATATCTTGATTATAGTTACAGACCTGGTTTTGTGCAAACAGGGAGTTCAAGACCTCGGGTACTCACATGTTTGTATGCTGGAGAACAGCAGAGCGTTCTTTAGAGCTCTGGCAGTCTCCCTTGCCTGGTGTTTCATTCACATGTGCTCCTTTTGCAGTCCTCATGGCTGCCTGCTCCAGAGGGGAGAGTGTCTGACTCAGAGCTGAGATGTTGTAGTTGGTTGGTAGGAAACTGTGAAAATGTTTGGGCGTGCCTTTCCCAGTTGAGAAGGCCAGCCAGTTCAGTTCAGTAAGTGATGACATTTCTCATGCAGAGCAGCTGAGAGCCTCAGTAGCAGATCACTGTGGATGTATTGCAGGTCTCTGAGATACCTGGAACCCATCAGAGGCGAAGTTAATTCTGTCCTGTCCTGGCAGGGCCCAGGTAGACAAATGTGACTCAACTGGGCAACTCAGCTTATTGTTGAGGCAGGCTTCCTCTCAAAGCTTTCGTCTTTTGGACTCTTAGATCAAACTAATGCTTCTTCCTCACTAGCCTCTCAAGTAAAAGAACTTTCAATATGGAACTTATCCTAAAGAAAGGATGACTTCCCTTTGTCGTCATAGTGAATGCAGAGGGCACTTCAGAGATGTAAAGCACCAAGGCTGTCCTTTCTCCCGACTCAGCTCGCAGGGTTTTTTTCTGTTTGTTTTTTAGCCCAGTGTTCTCTAGCTTCAGACTCTACCTTACAGAGTCATGGCTGAGCCCCAAATAGTTCAAATTCAGATGAGATGAGCAGGACTTGGGTAATCTCTGCATTTACTGGGAGTAGTGTGCTCATGAGCATGAACCGACACAAAGCTACTTTTTGCAACTGCTGTAAGAATTTTTACACAGCATTAGCTTTTGATTTTTAAATTTTCAGTTTCGTCAGCCTAGAGGGTAGTCTCCTAGTGTTTTGGAAAACAACACAAGTCTGTTTTTAAAGAAAGGTACGTGGTTATGACTGGGAGCCCCTTCTCTTCCCAAGCAAACTGTTGTTACTGTTTAATTGTAGGGAATAGCCAGCAAGTGCCTCTCCGGAATGAAACAGAAAACTGCGAGACTTTGAAAAAGCAGACCAACCTAAAGCCTTCCACAGAGAAAAAGATAAATAAGGGACCTAAGGAAGAGACTCCATGCTGTGCAAAAGAGGAGATTACTTCTTCTGAGGTTTGTATTGTGGTCTTTCTGCTTTTCAAACTTAAAATTAACTTTTTATAGTTTAGCTACATATACGTACATGTATAGGTATGTGTATATGTATGTAGGGACTATGATGTAGAGTCACAGATCTGAAATACTATAAATCAGATGAATGAGGAAGTCTGCAGATGTGCTGTCCCACATCCATTGTGTGTTAATGCTGCTTTATGGAATGATGAACAGTTTGGGTAAAAATCAAAACAGCCACATCACAGCCAGAGATTGTTACTGTCAGAGCAGGCACAAGCATGCTGGAATCTGATGCCAGCTGTCAGCCACATTCATGATGTGGGAACATTCTCTGGAGGGGAGGTGGGCATATTGGCCTTCATTTGCAGACCTGATCTCCAAACCCAGGGCTTTGCATCAGAAACTTGCATTTGAGAGTACAGCAGGCAGAAGCCCCTTAACAGATTGTGAAGTTGTTGAGAAGGATCATTCTTCACCCCTGGTTTCTGAGTATGACAAACACATCAGACTGTACCTTTTTTTGCAGGCAGCATAAAACACTAAAAGAACTTCATCAGGCAATTAGCAAACCTGAGAATCTGGATTATGTTTGTATTCTGTCTACTGGATAGAAATCCCATGGCAAAAAGGTGTAAGGGAGAATTGCTTACATTGCTTGGGGAATATGTCAGAAAAGACACAGTCTAGTCTTGCTTTGGGAACTGTTGTTACAAACTTCTTTCCATGTGTGGCTGATGGTGCTCAGTTTGCTTCTTGCGTTTTTTGAAATGGCTAGTATTTGTTGGTAACTTACTCCATAATTTCCTCAGTTGTAATTCAAATGAATGCCTTTCCCCACACCCCCCAGCTGCTGAGGAAAGGGAGGATTTATTGCTGCTGAACTTGCACACAAGCGGATCATAAATCTGGCAGATGTTTTTTGTTTTTAGCACATTGGGAATTTTATTGACTGCTTTACTTTTTCTCCCTCCATTTTTTTATTTCCCTGAAAGTCAGAGCTAGGTGCTGTGAAGGGGAAAATGCTAAGTTTGGGAATTCAAAAATTTGTCTCTCATCATCTGTTGCTGTCTTGATGGACAGAGTCTTGGAAAGGCTGGTTAAATTGATGGTGCTGGAAAGAGGATGTGCTATGGAAAGACACTAAATCATGAAGTAACTGTGCATTTGGGTCGGGTCATTTTGTCCAGAGAAGTTTAGCTAGAAAAATCCAATGGAGTTCATTGACTAAGTTAAGTTCATTTTATAATGTACGTGTTGTCTCAGCTTGTATTTTTGTCTTTAGCAAGAAGATGCATATAGGAAGAAGAAACCTCAGGAGAAAAAGGAAGGAAATGTACCTAATATGAATTGGAATAGAAATAGAACATCTAGAAAAAATAAGAAGAAGAATGTAAATATATCTGCAAGGTATGTATCGCCTCACCAAATCATGAAGAAACCCAGAATTGCTGTAATGCTTCTGCACATTTTTCTTTGCATAGTACATTAGGCAGGATTGCTTTATCTATTTAAATAAACACACTTCAATCCTGGCCCAAGCATTTATTTTTAGGAATGTGCAGTACTAAGTGTCACCACCACCAACAAAAAAATTAAAATATTCCATTTGTAAATCTGCATGCGTATAAGAGGCACCCCATTCTGCATTGCAGTGGTAGCTCTCTGTTAGAGCCTGGAATGTGCTGTCTCTGAAGTTTGGGTGGTTAGCTTCCTTCCCATTGTGTGTTGTGAGGAGAAGTTCCAGTCGGGTATTCTCTTAAGTGAAAAAAGGAAAATAAAATTGTTGAAATGATTCCACCTTCAGGGGAGTCATCTGCTATGTTGAGTAACTGAGGAAATGTTGTCCTCTACCAATTTTGGAAGAGAAATGTGTAGAAAAGAGAGAGTAACTTGCATTTTTGCTGTAATGAATTAAAAAGACTAGAGCAGCACTAGGTTCTAAAGAATATTGAGTGAGCACTGTGGAAAGTTAGTATTTTTTCCCCTGAGAATTGTTTTAATGCACTTTAAAATCAGTTGTAAATTACTTTAAAATAATTTTTAATGTATTTTAAAGGGTTTGGATTATGAAAAACATACTAGTTACAAACTGCTGTTAGAATAGAAACACTTCTGAGGAGAAAATCCTACTCCTTCCCCTCCCCCAGTGCTTTGAATTAAGGTCACAATCCTACAAAGCCTTCACAGACTTAATTTTTATTGACCCTCTATTGAGGTCAGTGGACTTTAAAAGGAGATTGTAAATCTGAAAGGGCTGTTATAACTCATTGTACACAAATTTCTATTCATTTTGTGTGAAGTCAGTACATGTGTAAATCTTTGCTGGATGCACACCTTTGTAGGTGGGAAGGATGAAAACCAGCACTGAAATACTGAAGTTCAGTGTCTGTTTCTTGAACCAATTCAGCAGTAGCTACTTTCTGAGTTAAGATGGGACCGTTCCCTTTCTGCAGAAATTTGACAGCTGACTTTTAATCATTTTTCCTTAATGCTCTCTGATTATGGCATTGGGTGCAGACATTTCATTTCAGTTTTACTAGCAAAAATTTAAGATTGCTTCAGATTGTGATTTTACTCTAGTTATAATTATGCCAGTGAAATGAACACAGGGCACATTTTTCTTTGTATCTAGATCTTTGTACACTGCTAGACTGTGCTTATCAATGCCACATCTGATTGCCTTCTGCAAGTGCATTAGAGAATGGTGTTAAATATGCACATGTCGTTTTGCCTCTCCCCATGAGAAGTAGTGGTCTGTGTGGTAGGATACTGCATTTTGGGAAAGGTTTTTTAGGTTTCTGAAAAGCTGGGGAATAAGACTCCCAAACCTATTGCCTCCCCTGCACTTTGCCTTGATAGCTGTGGGAATTGAAGTGTTTAATGGCTGAAAAGGAAAAATGCAGACGAAATGTAAAATGCAAACATGTTTTTTTGGGTGTGGTTGTGTTAGGGTCCCTGAGCAGAGTGAGTTGAAGCATATGTGCAGTGAATTTGAAAGGCCGGATCTGAGAGCGAATATTGGAATGAGAGCCTGGTGTCCGCAGAGTAACGGGGAAAATTGCAAAGCAGACCAAAAAGCTGGGAGCTTGTCCATACAGGGAGAAACAGGTATGCAATCTTAATTGTCTTAAATGGGGAAAGAAACACAGTGTGCATTTTGTGGCAGTAGAGCTCTATTCCTTGCTTGGGAGACCTGTGCTTTCCTCCGTTTTGAGCCCTGACGCGAAGATGACAGGACTGGCATGATGCAGTGCCTGAAATAATACCTGCTCACTTCTGGAGGGCTCTGCATGCTTCTCCATGGGGTTGGTTGGTGGTGCTAATCAGAAAATGAATCAGTCTGAAGCAATGACCCATCAGCTCTTAGTGAAGGAGAGCCAGACTGACAGTCTGCTTTCGTGTTCCAAAGAAAGCCGATATTAACTGAAGCAACTGTATCATTTTTGAAAAACACCACTAGCTGGGTACCTGCTTCCTGCCTTTCCATCAGGATTTTAATCATCTGTTTTCCCTGACTTTAGGGAAGAGGAGATCTGAAAAAAGATACCAATTTCTATAGGATTGTCCTTTGCATCTCTGATGAGATAATAAATAAGAAAAGACGAGATAATAAGAGATAATAAGAGAATCTATCACTTATGAATTCATTACTTGCAACATTTTGTCATTGCTCTTAGTATGCATGTTCACACAGCCAGGATATGTTTCATGTTCAAAGTATTAACTATGTATTTCAAAGGACAGTATGCACTTCCTCTTTCTACCTGTTGCCTGTAGCTGCACTGTATCCTCACTTGCATTCATTTTACTGGGATATCATGTAGGTCAGAAGCTCCTTGTGTTAGGGTCTAGTTACTGAAGCTATCAGTAAATATTATTTTCTCTCTCATCAGTAAATTCCGAGAATCCATGTAAATTCATTTCTCAGATGACTTTTCTCTGACAAGACTTTCTTAAATGTTGCGTTGGTTTTTTGATTGGGTTTTTTTTTTTCCTTCTTCTTTAGAAAACTTTTATCAGCGGTCCAAAAAGAAGTGTTTGGAGAAGTTTTGTTCTGATTCAAGCTCAGATTGTGGAAGTTCATCAGGAAGTGTTCGTGCAAGTCGTGGGAGCTGGGGTAGCTGGAGCAGTACCAGCAGTTCAGATGGAGATAAAAAGCCAATGATTACTACCAGGCATTTTCTTCCATCCAGTAAGTTTTGCAAACAGCACCTCCTCACAGTAGTGGGCAGAGTTTTAGCCTTCCTGCTGAATGGAAAGGCCTGCCATGGCATGGGGCACATAACTTGTCTTTTGTAGAGCGCCTCTTAGACACACAAGGAGTACCACACGTTTCGTGGAGACGAAGATGACTGTCAGGCTCCTCACTGAGGAATATGCACAATTAGTTGTCATGGAAACATGGGAGAACTGAGAGTCACTAGCCAAAGCAGTTTCCACCTGTGAATTTGTTTCATCATGTTGGTTTTTTTTTTTAATGTTAAAACTATTTAAGTAATGCACAAATGAGGAATGTGTGAAAGCAGTTCAGATCTGAGGATGCTGGGTTTGGATAGGTGCATTTGAGGCATAAGTAGCCAGGAGACCTGAGCCACTTCACTAGCATGAGAAATGGGAGCTGTGGTTCATTCCTGCAATTCTTGAATGCCTGAATATCATTAAAGTAGTTGAAAGTCACCATCACGATTATCCAGGGTGATGTGGTGCTAGAAGTAAATTTTAAAGTGCTGAAGTGACACCAGCAACCCCAGCTTTGGGTATCTGCCAAAAGATGGATTGAATTATTTAAAAATATGCAGAAACTTTCATGTGTATTTGTGTATTTATAAAACTTTACATTACTAAGTGATAGATAATAGGGTGTGGTATATCTCAGCTTGTGATCTAATAGATAACAAATTGTGCGTATGACTTTCCTGTTTGTTCAGATTATAATGCCTCTTAAAAAAAAAAGAAAATAAGTAATTCTAAATTCAGACTTAATTTGATAATAACAAGGAACCTCTCCATTAAGACTGTGGTAATCACTTCTAAATCATAAAATACATTTTAAGACTATGGACCTAGGTAGCATGCTTTGAAATTGATGCAGTTAGTGATAATCCAGTGTGAGAGAAAATTTGATTAACACCATTGATGATTCTGTTTGTGTGTATGTACATTCTGTGCATACTTCTTTTTTTTAGGATCTTTGATTTTCACAGTCATTCTTTTCTTTAGGGGAGAATATTTCACAAAATGATTTTCCATCTGAAACTCCTATCACTCTAAATCTGTCTCATAACATCTGCAATACCAGGTAAAAAAATTGAATCTATACCTGTAAGGCATTAAAGAAACACCACCAACTTGAAGTCTTGTCTCAGTTTGATAAATAATACCTACCTGTTATCTTGTAATTTTTTTATGATCATTTAATTGTACCTACTAGTTGGGAGAAGAATCTTCTTCAGTACATGAAAAGATATAAGCAAAATTGATAATGCTACATAAGTACAATAAAAGCTTCCAAATGGCAAATAGGTGGAAATTGGTTTTCCATTCTCACTTCTTCCAGATCCTAGCAACTTACTACATTTCCATTACTGCTTAGTTGTATTAAAGTAGTAATGGGTTTTTTTTAAAAAAGGTGGGAGTAAGACTTTCAAGTTGATGCTATTCTTTTAATGGGAATAATGTTCTCCTAGGATATACAGCATGAAAATTGATTCCTCCCTCCCCCCCATTCTTTTCTCCCTCTTTACTGTAGTAGAGATAGCATCTACAATTTTTATTACTATGAATCCTCATTTCACTTCTCATTCATCACTCTCTGTTTTCACTAGGAGAAATAATCCAATCCTTTTCCATTGGGATTCCGGTGCTTGAAAATGTTTCCTTTTATTCATTTTGACTAGTTTCTTGGATGGGTTTGGCAAATATAGAATTCGTGCTCATGCGTCTCTATGTATCTTCATGGACATAAAAGTAAACTTACCTGGAAGTTGTTTAAACATTGTGAGAGGTCCTACTGATCTAGAGAAGAGCTGTTGAATTAATTTGCAATAGGTTGATACTTGGATAATAAAAATGGGATGATTGAAGTGTATTAATTTAATTCATTTTACATGTGTGCTAAGAAGCTGGCTTTTAATTGGAAAAAAAACCTTAAAAAATTGCACAGTGGTAATTCTGAAATAAGAAAAATCACAACAGTGGGAAAGCAATAGCAATCATGATGGTCATTAGAATATTTTTCACATATCTGTATATTTCCTTTGAAATAATTTGGATTATGAGACTTAAGAAATTAAATTTTCTTTTCATTCAGCAGAGACATGAACAGCATCCCCCAGTATCCTGAAACCTTATGTCCCAATTTCACTGACATAGCTGCAGATCCTGACAAAAATAAAGGTCAGTATTAACAACTGAAGCTGGTTTTTTTGCACTTTGTCAAGCAGTTTTAGTGATGTTGCTAGTAACACTTGCATGCACCAACTTGATAGACACATCATTACTAGAACTTGACTTGCTTCCAGACAAGTCAGGTGCAAAGTTTGCAAATGAAGGCTTAAAACCTTGGCAGTTTTTGCTCATAACCTTGATGATTTTTGCTGCATCTTCTCTGTGTGAAGACAGCATTTAGCTTTCAACTCGTGTTCTAGGTATTCTTTCTTTTTTTCATCTTCTTGCTTTGCACAGATTATGTCCAGAAGCAGTGCAGTTTGGAGATCAAGAGCAGTGCTTGCTGGGTTAAAGTGAAGCTTGGCATCAAATCAAACATGACCATTTTTATCTTTAAATTTCCACAGTTGGGACTTGCTCTTTTTGAAAGCAATAATGAGTGAGGTTGTGTAGCTCTGTTAAAATTCTTGAGTTTTCATTGTTTGTATCTCAGAGGGAAGTAATATTAGCTTTTTGAGTGGGATTCATAAAGGCATCATGCTACATGGTGAGGTGGAGTTTGAAAGCTGGTTAGGATACGTGGTTCTTTGGGCAGCAGCACTCCTTGCCCTTCTGCTGTAGATTTAACCTGCATCTGACAGGATACAAATGCTGATTAACCTTTTTCCATGGTAGCAGTATTAATATGTATCATGTGAAGTAATGAAATAGAGCCGACTTTGCAAACATTGTCTCATGGAAATTACTAATTTGGATTTTTTCCTTTCTCCAGCTGCCAGTTCTCATAGAGTTGATAGGAACCAAGTATCTGTGGGCACTACGTCCATCTGCCCTAGGGGCTAAATACAGCATTTAATGAGTTCACAAATTGTCTGTTTGGGAATGGCTCCAGTCTGTTAGAAATCTGACCCTGTTCCTGCTGTGTTTGTGTAGTTGGACTTCAGAAGTGGTTACTGATTGAGAGGTGGGGACAAGGAGGCCAGTGGGGATTGCACCCCTGCTGTCTGTCCTGCTGTGTGGAAGTGTGCCACCTTGGCACGCTGGCAGCTGAACACTTAAGGACCCTCAAGAGGAATTTCTTGCCCTTGTTTTCTTGTATTCCAGTTTCTCAGTTCTTACATAAGTCTTATATATCTCTTTTTTAAAAAATAGAAGTTTTGAGGTGTGTTTGAAGACGGGCCTTCATCACAAAAAAAAATTGCATAGTAACTCTGGATTTTTTCTTGGATTTTTTCCTCTAGCAGACAGTCCTTATTGGGGATCTGAGAATAAAGTGTCAGTGCAACAGAATCTGTAGAGTCTCTTTCCTGTTGCTTTGTATTTCATTCCCCTTTCCTTTTTTAGGTCTTTACCCTACAGGAGACTTGTGGCCTGCCCAGCCAGTCTGCGTGACAAACAGCATAAACTACAATCTTGAGAATAATATACCATGCATGATCCAAGAAACCCCCTCTGTCCACAACAGGCAAGTTATGTTTTATGTTAAAAGTATAGATAATGCTTTGTTCAGGCTTCTATAATGCAGAGGACAATATTGACTCATAATATTTGTAAGGCAGATGATAGTTAAAATAAGTCTTTCTGCCACTTCAGTCTTAGTTCTAATTGTTAATGCTTTTCCGTGGGTACATCATGATTAATTTTACTAAGACAAATTCACTGCTGTTCCTGTTCATATATAGATATTCTAGAACTTTTTTCAAGTTTAATTAAATACTTTTTGGAAAACTATTAATTCCTTTCACTCCTTTTGCAGGCAGAGGGCTTGGCTTTGAAATTTGTTGCTCTCTTGCTAAATGCATAGCTTCTGTATGCCACATGATGTGTTATGCAGTGTGTACTTGTGCTAAATGGCATGAACAGACATTGTTGTAGAAAGAAAAATATTCCAGTATATAGGTGATTTAGGGATACAAGTTGGTATGTTTCAGGCTCTGTGTATATTTGGGTTGATCTTCCCAGTAATGAACTTGATTAATTCTTGTATTTTACACTGCTCACACAGCAAATTTTACTAACCAAAGATGTTCCACAAACTAGTGAGCTGCCAAACTACTCTGCCACCACATGGCAGTGAAATGTAGCCCATTCTTCAAGTTGTATCCTTGTTCATTCAAAATGACAGGGGAGGGACCTGGGGGTCCTGGTGTACAGCAAGCTGTCCCTGAGCCAGCAGTGTCCTTGTGGCTGGGAAGGCCAATGGTATCCTGGGGTGAATTAGGAAGAGCACTGCCAGCTGGGCAAGGGAGATGATGCTGCACCCCAAGGTGCTCAGCCCTGGTGAGGCCACATCTGGAGTGCTGTGTCCAGTTCTGGACTCCACAGTCAGTGCAGCAGAGATAGGGAGCTCCTGGAGCACATCCAGCAAAGAGCTACAAAGTTGGTCAAGGGTCTGGAGCATCTCTCTTACAAGGAAAGGCTGAGGGAGCTGGGCCTGTTCAGCCTTGAGAAGAGACAACTGAGAGGGGACCTCATCAATGTCTGTCAGTATCTGAAGGGAGGGTGTCAGAGGATGGAGCCAGGCTTGGCTCAGTGGTGCCAAACAATAGGATGAGAAGTAGTGGGCAGAAACTGATGCACAGGAAGTTCTACCTGAACATGAGGAAGAACTTCTTTACTGTGCAGGTGACTGTGCACTGGAATGGATGGTCCAGAGAGGTTGTGGAGTCTCCCTCACTGGAGATATTCAAGACCTGTCTGACACAATCCTGTGCCATGTGCTCTAGGATGGCCCTGCTTGAGCAGGGAGGCTGGACCAGATGACCCACTGTGGTCCTTTCCAGCCTTACCCATTCTGTGACTTTGTTTTCACACACCCATCTCGATTGGGACTTTATATGTAAAAATACATGCACATCCATATAGTTATTTATTGATATTTAGTAGTGATAACTTAGGATAGCTGCTTGGCTGAATAGCAAAATTGAAGTAGGGCAGTGTCATGTGAAGTCTTGAATATATATGCCTACCTTGTGCAGACTGGATCCAGACTTGGACTACTTCAAACTTGATGCATAGCAGAGCCTGTATTACTACTGACATGTCTTCAGGAATTACTTTTGAAAAAATCTTCTTGAAATTCTGAAGTTATTTTAATTAAAGGAGTATAATCCCTACAAACCAATGTGTAGCTTAGAAAACGCACAATTTAACAGGACTTTAGCACACATGGTTGGGAAAATAGGAAATAGAAGTCTCCATTTTAATTGCTATTCTCAAGCATTCGAATGCTTGCAAATGTGTTATGTCTTCTACCTCAAATCACATTATCCATGATTGTGGGAAAGAAGTACAATTGTTTTCATTTTATAGAGGAAAAAGTTGAACCCAGGTAGGCATTGCAGGACTCTGGTAGTGTCATTACAAGTTGTTCATTTTCCCAGAGGAAGAAGAACTCTGTGAGAGAGATTCCTATGATTAAGTAGTGGCGCAGAAGTAGATACTGGCAAAATTGACAAGTGGAATGTGAAAAGCCTCACCATCAGTTACAGGCATTTGGCATCCAACAGCTTTGCATTAAATAAGTATTTCTAAATAATTTTCAGAAGTTCTGCAAATTGTTTCTGACAGCAGATTTTTCTTTTTCTTGGGACAGCTTCATTGACTGGAATGCAGCTTGTGACAGCCAGTTTTCCAACATGTATTGTCCGCTAGAGATGAATGAATATGGTGCTTTCCCAGAAGGTAAGATGAAATAAAGCTTATGAATTATCACAGAGCCATGGTTATTTTACTCTCACCTTTTACAGAACAAAAGGCTGAGCTGGCCTATGCACACACGGGTGTTCATTGCTTAAGTGGACTTTACGTTTTCCAGCTGAGTGCTCTGTAGTAGTAAACAATGACTGCATGTGGTGGATGAGAAGATTGGCCTTTGTATGGAGTTATTGAGCCTGAAAAGGCAGTATGCAGGACTCTCAGAGGGAATAGAGAGAAATGCTTGTGTCTACAGTATTACACATATCTTTTTGCACAATTTTCTTTGTTTCCCCTCTGGCAGGCTTCTGCCTTCCAGTGTGTGAAATACAAGGCCTCTTGTGACCAATTATCTTTCCAGGCTAGAGTTTCTTGGCTTGGGAAGCACACTGGCAGCAATCTAGAATTCTTTAGCATTACCTACCTAAGTAATAATTAAAGTTCAGACTGCAGTATCCCAGGCAGCACGGTGATCCCTCGGGTGCTTAGAGCTCAGACATGTTGGCGGTGAGGACTTGATAGGTTCTGCCATGCATGTTCTGTCTGACAAAGACTCTGTTCTCCAGCAGAGGGATTGCCAAGTCTTTATCCTGTCCCCCTGATAACAATTTGTCAGTGGGTCCCTAATACAGAGTGGTAGTCCTGTTGACAGAAATTGATATGCTTTGCTGCTGTGCTACCCTGACACTGCCTGGAGGCACTGAAGGATTTGGTCAGTCCCAGCCTGGCGCACTCTGGAGAAGATTCAGCCTTCCTCCATGGAAATGTTAGTAGTGTTTCATGTTGCAAAAGCCTTAGTTTGTCTTCCTGATTTTATAAATTGCAGAAAACATGAACTACCCCAGTGGCTTCCCAGGTACTGCAGCAGTGCAGAATACAGCCTTCATTGACCAGAACTGTCCCTCCACCTGGAATGCTCCTCCCAACATGCCACCTGCCTGGGAGCCTGCCAGTTACGTCAACTCCACAGTGAGTATGGTCACTGCGAGGCGCTGCCTTCATGTGCTCCTTCAAAGCTGTCCTGGTGTATTGCTGTCTTTTCTCTACCTGTGGCTTGCATGTTCTTTGTGAATCTTTTAAGTAGCCTGATGTATGTATTTAATGCTGGCATTGGTAGCCCAAGGTTTTCCCAGCTGTTTGTCAAGGATGTTACTGACCTTGTCTGCAAAATTTTAAGATGATCCTTTTCCTGAAAATTGACTAAAATCAGCTTACATATGGAAAAACATTTTGGGCTTATGTAGTCTACTGAGACTTTTTTCTATCAAAATCAACATGTCCAGTTGAGGGTAAAACCCAAAAAGTGCTGACAGCAAAACTCAGAGAGATTTGAAAATTGAAGCGCTGAATGGACAGCCGCTCTCAGTGACTTTGACAGGTTTTTTTTTTTTGCTAGGAAATCCAAGTGATTTAAGCTGGATTTGTGCAGATTTCAGAATCCTGACTTTGACCTGTTATACTCCAGACTAGCCATGTTTGTCATCCCATAGTGCAGTGTAGTAACTTCAGTTCAAGGTGGTCTTTAATTGTAACCACGTTCTCTTCTGCTCATATTTCAAAATCTCTGGTTTAGAATTTTTTTTTCATTTACTGTAGGTTTATTTTGAATAAAACTAACCAAATAAAGCAAGAAATATTTTCAGCTGTAAAAATGAAAATTCTTCTGTGTTAAAAAGTGGCAAAACTGGTAGAAGACTTTCCTAAAATAAGCATGGCTTTATTTCATATTTTATTCAGGAATGCCAGGAAACACAGAAGGTAGAGATTGGAAAATGCATTAGATAATTCAGTTCATTTCCCTGGAGAGCTTTTCTCCACAATACATTTCAATGTTTCATTCAGTTTTAAAAGTCCCAAGACTTCCATGACCTTCGCTGAGAGACTTCCTTGCAGACTAACACATCTTGCCCTCCAGGAGGTTCTTTATAAGCTTTCATAATTTTCTAGCTAAATTCCCTAGCTCCCAGTTATAGTCTCATTTTTCACACTGAATATCCCTTTCTGCTCCCAGCATGCACAGTCTTTCTGGACTGACACATACTTCAGCCTTTTTCTTGTCATTTCTAGGCATCCTTCCCTTTTCATTTTAACTCTCAAAGTATGCATGGTGATCTTTGTGTGTCTTCCATTTCTCTTCTGTCTTCCTTAACAGTCTGACCAGAACTGAGCAGTGTGTTGTTGTTAGAGTCGTATCTGTGCCGTGCATGGGGGAGCTCATATGGCTTCATTCGGTCAGGGGCCTTTAAACACACACACACACACACACACACACACACACAAAAATATTCCCACAATATATTTTTCACACCTATATG